>CANSNZ010000450.1:685000-1285000 GCA_947646795.1 Beta lomatogona
AGGATTACAGAAAATGAGGTTGACAAAGAATACCCATGTTTTCAACCTTAAATGAATAATTGTATACTTATTAAAGAGTTAAAAAATTGAAAAAGAGGGAGTATTGTGTAGATTACATGCCTAGATTTTTTTATAGAGCATATGAGATAATGATCTGAATGACTTGCCATTGGTGAGATATGATATTAAGTTTGCTTTCATAGTCAATTGTTGCGATAGCCCTTTATCATATGGGAATTGTAATAAATGCTTACAGCGTCGGAAAACTCTATAACATTTGATTGATCATATGAACCTTTATCTTCGTTATTGTATATATACTTCACTCGTTGTATCACAGACAATTTTTATCTATCGACATCAACAGGTATGTCCTAGATGAATGTCAAATAATTGTTTTAACTTCATCATATGGGTAGTGTTGCTAAGATGTGAAGGATCATGTGGCCGTGTGGGTTTTTTCATGCTTTTGGTGTAGGTAGTGTTGGTAATTCTGGGGTTTATGCATCTTTTGGAAAGAAGATAAGCTCTCTTTTTCTTTGGTCTCTTACTCTCGTAATCATATCTGCGGTGATTTTCATGGTGCTAATGGAGGCTCTTGGAGGTTTGTTGGTATTTATAGTTGGCAGGATGGGGTGTCTAAGGTGAAGACTTGGGATCTCATGCGCTCCATTAGCTCGTTTCAGGGTCCTATGTTTTCGAAGTTAATGAAGTTTTGGGTTACAAAGAAATTGAAGGAGGTGATTGCAGTGAACGTTGGAGCTTTTCTATGAGGTTTTAGGGAATTTGTATCTGCGTGACTTGGATCTATGGGTCCGTGATACATTTGGGAGAGGGGGTAAGAAGCCTAATGTTCGATTTCGTGAATGGTTAGATTTGTTTTTGGCTACTCGTAGTTGGTGTTCGGCTATCCCTTTAGTTGTTGTTCAACACATAAGGATATTTAAATCCGATTCTTCTCCGAATGTTGGGTTACCATCTCCCTAAGAAAAAAGATATGGAGACGGCGTGGTTGCTTGATCAGAAGCGTGAGGGGAGAGTCCAAGCTGCGTGGCAAGGTTCAGTAGGGGATAACTTTGTTTCCAAAATTAATGGAGTCACGGAGGACTTAAAGGCGTGGAGTAAGGATAAGTTCGATAAGTTGGGTAGCCAAATCCAAGAATTAGAGAAGAAAATGTTTGGTGCCCAGCACGGTTCTGGCGAGGAGGATAGCGTCCTCAATTTATTGCCGCAAGACCAACTTGACGATCTTCCAGAAAAGCAGGAGGCTTATTGGTTCTTATTACGCTCAAGGGTGTCTGGAGTTAAAAGACGGAGACAAGAAATAAGAATTCACGCGTAAACGCCATAATCTCATACACGACATTTTTTATGACAATGGTACATGGGGTGATAGTGATGAAGAGATTGAGAAGGTCATTATGATGTATTTCTCCCAACTCTTTTCGTCTAGCATCCCTTCGTGAGCAAGCATGGCATGATGTTCCTAACGCTGTTTCTCCAGTCATTGTTGAGGTAATGAACTCTTGTCTTACTCATCCCTGTTCTAAGGATGAGGTTTTTGCATTATTAAAACAAATGCACTTTGTAAGGCCCCGGTCCCGACAAAGTGTATGTTATTCTTTATCAAAGATTCTGGGAGATTGTGGGTGATGATGTCTCTACGTTCGTGATTGGCATAGTTTCTTGGTACTCGAACCCCAAATATACTAAATAATCAACGAATGTAGCGCTTATTCCCAAGGTTAAGTCTCCTACTCTGGTTCTGAAATCTGACCCGTCGGTCTTTGCAATGTATTTTACAAGTTAGTGTCAAAAGTTTTGGCTAACATATTACAGTTACTTTTGCCGAAGGTGGTTTCGGTAAACCAGAGTGCATTGATTCTTGGCCGCCTTATTAATTCTCTCGTTGCCTTGGAGTTGTTTCACACTATCCAGAAGAGAAATAAGGGGAGCAAAAGAGTTATTGCTATGAAGCTGGATATGAGTAAGGCCTTTGATAGGGTGGAGCGGAGTTTCTTGCGTAGTTTAGTGCTACGTTTGGGTTTTGCAGAGTCTTGGGTCAAACTTAGTTTGGATTGTGTTTCCTTTGTTAAATACTACTTTGTGATTAACGGTGTGATTTTTGGTTATGTGGTTCCCTCCGGGGGGACTCCGTCAAGAGGACCATATCTCCCCTTATTTGTTTATTCTGGTATTTGATGCTTTCTCTACTATGCTGAACAAAGCATCTTCTATGAGACACATCCATGGGGTAAAGGCTAGTCGTGTTGGCCTGGAAATTTCTCATATCCTCTTTGCTGATGACAGTTTGCTTTTTGCTAGAGCTAACTGATAGGACTACACAAAGATAGTTGATATTCTAAACAAATATGAAACTGCATCTAGTCAAAAAATCAATATTGAAAAGTCGGAAATCTATTGTAGCAAAGGTGTTAGTTATGCTAAAAAGCAGAGTTGACAAAGTTTCTCTCAATGCAACTTGTCAAGAAGCATAAAAGTATTTGGGTATCCCTACTCTTATGGGTCGTTCTAAAAAATAAATCACCAATGTTACTTGATTAGGTTTTGAAAAGGTTACAAGGTTGGAAGGAGAAGCTTTTGTCTAAAGCGGGGAAATAACTTCTTTTGAAAGTTGTTATCCAAGTTATCCCGACTTACCTAGTGGGAGTTTACAAGCTTCCAATAGGTGTCATCCAATCAATCCATTCAGCAATGACACGTTTTTTGATGGGGTAAAAGAGCTGCGGCAAAGGGCCTTCATTGTAAGAGTTGGAGTTCTTTATGTACTCCCAGAGGCTCTTCTTGGGCGCACCAACATCAATGTTGCTTCTAACCTATACTCCAACATTATAACCCATGTTGCTCTTTACAGCAAGTTTAGTAGGTGTTGCTCCATGCCCCCAAATTATAATTTATGTCATATTGACTGATTATTCTTTTTGGGTACAATGATAGTAGATGTGTAAGACTATTTAATCAATTAGTATTGCATGTATCGGGTGCACAATAAATATATTATCAAACCAATTTACTTTAAGCCAAAATGCTCATTTTTAAGTCAAAATGAGTCACATTTTAAGTTAAGAGAGGTCACTTTGAAACAAATGATAAATTTTAACCTAAAAAGAGTCATTTCTATATACTTCCTCCATCCTAAAATACTCTTGATACTTATCAGGAACGTAATTTTAGATGATAAGTTGTTGTTTGGTTATCAATTGTTATTTCATTGAAAAGGTAGATGTGATAGGAGTTAGTATTATTTTATTTCTTTGGAGAGAGGGTGCGGACTCATGGTTTTATTTTATTTGGAGGAGAAAGAGTATGATCCAATTAGGGGTGTTAACGGCCCAGGACGGCTCGCAAACTATTCGGATTCGGCTCTGTCAAAGCTCAGCTCGTAGGGACTCGATTCGAGTTCGGAATCGGCTCGAGACCTTAACGAGTCGAGCCTGAGCCTAATACAGCTTGACTCGAAAGCTCGTACACACGTTCGATAAATTTTACATTACTATTTATATTTTAATATGTAATCCAACTTGGACCTAAAATAGTACTCCACTAGGCACTAAAGTCCCACATTGGTTAAGAAAACAAACACCAATCTTGTTTTCTTTATAAATAGCTACTACTCCTTACCTCAACTTAGAGTTTGATTTTGTACCTCCTTGGCTGGAAAACAAACTTTATACTCTATATTCGTCACAAAAGGAATGAAGTATATTTTAAAATATTTGATTATTTAATAGTTAAACTATTTGATAATTGATTATTTAAATGCACTTATAGTCTTGCTGTTACAAGGTTGGAAGTTTTTTAAAAAACATGAAGTCCCACATTGAAACTTTAGTAAAGTTAAGAGGAAACCAAATTATAAAAGAATATGTAGGGTGAGTTTTTTTTCTGAAACAAAACATGGAGTCCCACATTGAAATTTTAGCAATGCTAAGAGAGAAACCAAGTTATAAAAACATACTAACAAAACATGGAGTCCCACATTGAAAACTTAGCAATGCTAAGAGAGAAACCAAGTTATAAAAGCATGGGTAGTATGAGTTTGTTTTTCTTCAACATACCATAGAGTCCCACATTGAAATCTTAGCAATGCTAAGAGGGAAACCAAGTTATAAAAGCATATGGTGGGTGAGTGAACAAGCTCGTCTACTTTATTGGGCATACTTGGCCTATACGGTTGGGCCTACTGCCTAAGTGTATCTTTAGTTATTGACTTGGGCCTACGTGGTTGGGCATAAGCCCAAATTTTCCAAACTAAGTTTCGAGCCGAGCCTCGAGCTGAGCTTGGACTTTGTCCTCTCGAGCTCGAGCGGAGCTCAAATATTGGAGGCTCGTCAAGAGCTCGAGCCGAGCTTGACTTCCAATAGTTTCGAGCCGAGTCGAGCCTGAGCATGTTCGGTCTCGGTTCGGCTCTTTAACACCAAGATTATGATAATAGTGGGATATATCTAAAAATAGAAATGTGAAGAGTATTCTGAGACGTATGAAAAAGGAAAGTGTAAAGAGTATCATGGGATGGATGGAGTATGTAAAAGCGACCCAATAAGAAAAAAAAAACAATATGACTTGCGTGGACTCGGTTCACGTTAACATTAGTGTCCACCAGGCCAAAAACACATATCACTTCTGAACAATCCACTATATCATGCAGAGACATACTATATCATGCAGAAACTACATCATTTCTAAACAATCCACTATATCATTCAGAAACCCACTATATCATGAAAAAACAAATACTATATCATGCAAAAACTAAATCGAATCTGAACAATCCACTATATCATTCAGACATTCTATATATCATGCGAAAACTCACTATATCTTTCAGACACTCCATATATCATGCAGAAACTACATCTTTCTATATGTTAAAACATGTATTGTCGTGTCATAATATATATATATATATATATATATATATATATATATATATATATATATATATATATATATATATATATATATATATGCAACCTGTATCTTTCTGCATGTTAGAACATAGAAATTAAATCCTCCACTATATTACATGTAATTTCACTATATGTTTTCTGTCAATAAAATCCACTATATTGTATATAAGTTCATTATATCTCTATAAAACTCACTATATTAGTGTGCACCAGGTCCATTTAAGTTTTTTAAATAAAAAAATTGCTACCTCCATTTTATTGGTAACTTTTTATATTAAAGAGACCACTCTTACCTAAGTGATTCATTTAAGTCAAAAAGTTACCCCCATTAACCGTTATACAATAAATTACTATACAACCATCTCATACAAGAATCCGTGTTATTGGATTAACTCACATTACTACTAATTACTAAATATAGGCATCAGCCATCAAAACCGTAATTGTTTCTATCAAAAGGCCATGGAACCAAACGATCTTAACCGTCGTCAATCTTTAGCAACGAATATTTTTTATTTTAACACAACATTACTTGCGCAAAACTTCAAGAAGTCTGTTATGTGGTTTGTTTGGAATTTGGTGTTGGAGACTTGAGGGGTGTGGGCGGCCGGGTTTTGTGAATTGTGACTTGTGAGTCGTGCGACTACTTTGGGGTGGAAATGAATATCAATTATCAATGCCCCATGGCCCATGGTCATGGTGTGAACTCTTAAATGAAATGGTGTGTAAACTAATGAAGCTGCTACGAAGGAACGCTTTAATTAAAAAGACTAGTTTGGGCCAATTCTCTCTCAAGTAAAAGACAAGATAGTACTCAGAGTGTGAATTTGTTGGGTATTGAAGGTCTTTGCTGTAATTGCAGCGTGGAATGAAACCTCTCCCACCCCCTCCCCCCATCCCCCCCATAACCGCCCACACGGCAGTAAGTGAGAATCCCCGAGATGAGTGCTCCGACCAGCAAAGCCAACCGGAAACAGGTACCACGGCGTCAACGGCCATTCACAGCACCCAACTCATCCCCCTTCGAAACCCCAATCCCACCTTCCGTGAAGCCCTCTCAACCCCATCTCCTCAGTCGGGGCTTAGCTTAACTGAGACCTTGGAACTTCCTCTCCAAGGCCTCCCTTTTGCTACTACACCACCGTCTGATCTCCCGGAGAAGGAAATCTTCTTGGCATTATTGGAAATAGAGTATGAAAAACTCAGTAAACCTTGGGAATCTGCAATTATATGTAAAGCAATGGGCAAATCCATGTCTAGAGAATTCTTGAGAAAAGAATTATCCCCCCTCTTCAAGTGGCAAGGTCAACTAGATGCGGTGGCGCCTGGGGAAAGGATATTATGTGTTCAATCGCCCAACCCTCACAAAGAAATCCGAAATCCTCGCAGGTGGGCCATGGTTTATCATGGGTAACCTCATTTGGACACGACCATGGGAAGCGGGTTTCCGCCCCTCAAAGACCCCAATTACTCATAAGCGGGTATGGGCGCACCTACCAGAGCTTCCCATTGAGTTCTTGCAGAAGGAATTCCTTCAAAGAATTGGAGAAAATATCGGGAAAGTGCTAAAAATTGATACGAACTCGATTGAGGGGAGACAAGAGACGCTTCGCGTCACTATGCATCCGGACGAATACCAAAAACACCCCTACCGGGAGGCAATCTGGTTGGGGAAGAACCGTCAAGAAATCATTTTTAGGGAGGGTCCGGGGTTACGTAGCATGTGTACGAGACTTTGGCCACCACCCTAAAAGCGTAACCGGCGAAGACGACCGGGAGGTGGGTGAAACCAAGGGAAAGATGGAGGAGCAGGGGAAAACCCCAAGAAGCAAAGGAAAACAAATAGTCAACCAAACTGTCAATGTTGACAAAACAAGTAATCAGGTGGGGCCCACCAAATGGCTGAGGAAAAACGGACAAAAAGAAGAGCTAAAAGTACAAAAAGTACAAGAGAAAACTGCCGAAGTGGTGAATAAAAAAAGAGGAGAAGCTACCACTTCTAATCAGTTCGCCGCTCTCCAACACGCCAACCCAGAAAGCTGTAATTCAGCCGCCTGCAAGATGAAAGAAAACTTGATGTCAGAACAACCCAACCAAGTCACGAAACGTGTCATGGCAGATACTGAACCGGAAGCTATCTCTCCTAACCAGGAGGATTTTACGGGAACCAAACCTAAAATAACACCCACAAAAACCCTCTCTCCTCCCCCAATTCAAAAAAACCCCTATATTGGAAACTTGCCAAAAATATTAACAAAACCTTTACCCCCTCAACCCCAACAAAACCCAGCTACTACCACCATTCCCCCTCCAACACAAACCCAGCCTACTACCACCATCCAAATTTTTAAACTAAAACATGGCCCGGTTCCAAGCCCAGGTTGTGATAACCCCCAACTCACCCCCACCGTTCTCTCCACCAGACACCCCTCCATCCCCGAGTATATCCCCACCGAGGATTCAGGTCCGGGACTACGAGGGTCCGTTACTATTCAACAGGCCAGTAAGGCCGATCAAAACAGAGCAAAATTGGGGCTTTGTGGACTACATGATTCTGAAGGAGGAGGGCGAAATTGTGGAGGACCTCCCCCTACGGGAAGTGAAGAAAATAATGCTAGACCCATCTTGTGCAAAGGAGATAGTGAACAACCTACTAATGTATCACCACGATGCGGGGGCTATAATCACACCGCACATTCCCCAATTCCAAACCATGAGCCACCTGCCGGAAATCATGACCACGTTTGTCAAGTGGTTTTTACAGAATGAGGTAGGGGTCGAGTTGGAGGAGAGAGAGCTCCTCATGAACATAGGTCCATGGCTCGATCCCGCTCCACTCCTCCCTCATCGGAGGCTGCTCACAAAAGTCAGGGGGACTGCTCAGAGGGTCACCTTCATCAGCAACACAAACGCACTGTGGGTTGGCCGAATGCACACTCCCCTCAAACAACTCCAAATGTCAGTGACTTGGGAAGAGGGAAAAGAGAAAAGCGACCCTCGAGAGTACGAATTAGTGCTATGGCCACAGAGAGCGTTCTGGATGTGTCCGTTCACCGGACAAGAAGTGGAGGCGTTAGGCCACCAGGAGGGTGCGTTGTACCAGAGCATCAAGAAACGACCTCCCATACCACGTAGTATGTCAGTTCTTTACTGGAACGCCAGGGGCTTGGGGCGCCCAACTTTCAAAACCAACTTCCGTCATCTTGTTGTCACCCATGGCCCGGATATTGTTGTGTTATCCGAAACATGGGTTACGAGAGAGCATACGGAGCACATTGTGAAAAACTTCCCGTTCTCGAAATGGTATCTTGTTGACCCGGTTGGCTTTGCGGGGGGGATCTTGATCCTGTGGAACCCGACTCGTGTCCGGATTCATATCACTGGAACAAGTACCCAAGGAGTACACGGTCTCGTTGAGGTATGTCACTCTTCTACTACGTTTATGCTTTCGTCAATTTATGCAAGTCCGCAACTTAAAACTCGTGAACTGCTATGGGAAAATCTGTTACATTTTGCTCCTTCAGTGCATATCCCGTGGGTTGTGATCGGAGACTTTAATGAGGTGATTAATCAAACTGAAAAATTTGGTGGAAGGCCGGTTGTTAGGAGAAGGGTAGAGAGTTATGCTATGACTATGGATGGGTGTGGGTTAGTTGACTTAGGTTTTCATGGACCAAAATTTACTTGGTCGAATAATAGGAAAAGAAAACCAATTTGGGAACGATTGGATAGAGCTTGGATTAATGACCGATGGCTTGTTGCTTTCCCTGATTCTTTCCTTACTCATTTGCCTAGGATAACCTCGGATCACAATCCTTTGCTTCTATCTCTCCTGCCTAGCCAGAGACCTAGTGGGGAGAAACCTTTTCGCTTTGAACCAATGTGGCTACAAGACACTACTTTTAGGACCTTTGTCCAACAAGAATGGGATAAAATGACCAACGCCATGACAGTTAGTGGTAGACTTGAGTCCTTAGGTCTTGCTATGGTTGATTGGAATAAATATAACTTCGGTAACGTGTACTATAAGAAGAAACGAACCCTAGCTAGACTTAAAGGTGCCCAGAAAGCCCTTCATTTGAATCCCAACTCTCACTTCTTGTTCGGCTTGGAGAAAGAGCTTCAAACTGATTTAATAAATATTCTAAACCAAGAGGAAGCTTTATGGATGGCTAAGAGTCGTGTGGAGAGATTGAGGGATGGTGAGAGAAACACACGCTTTTTTCATAGGAGTGTCCTCATGGAAAGAAACTCTAACAAGATTCTTAGCTTGAATGACAGTGTAGGTAATAGGATCTCAGAACCCATTGACATTAGGAATCATATCTCAGAATTCTTCCAAAACCTATATACCACTAGTCATCTTTCTAGCGTAACCCAAAGGACATGTATGCCGTGTACCCACCAGCTTAACGATTTGCCTTCGGATAAAGAGATTAGAACTAGTTTGTTTTCCATGCACCCTAACAAAGCCCCGGGGCCCGATGGCCTACACCCAATTTTCTTCCAAAAAATGTGGGATATTGTGGGGGAGGATATCTGTCGCGCGATTAGGGATTGGTTTAGACAAGGAGAGATCCCTACCACCCTTTGTGAAGCCCTAATATGCCTAATCCCAAAGCAGTACCCCCCAGAGGTGGTCAAACACCTGAGACCCATCAGCTTGTGTAATACATTATACAAGGTGGTCACCAAGATCATAGTAAATAGGTTGAAACCCCTCATGCCTGATTTCATATCCCAAAACCAAAATAGCTTTACCAAAGGAAGAGGACCGGACACTAACCTAGTGATTGCTACGGAGATCCTTCATTCTATGGCAAAAAAGAAGGGGAGTACGGGTTGGTTTGCGATTAAAATTGACTTAGAGAAAGCCTATGACCGCATGGAGTGGGGGTTTGTTCGAAAGTGCCTCATGGGGGTAGGCTTAGATCAGGATACAATCAAGATCATTTTGGATTGCATTTCAAAAGCTTCATCTTCCATTCTATTTAATGGGAGAAAAGGGGTAAATTTTCAGCATACTAGGGGTTTGAGACAAGGGGATCCTATGTCTCCATACTTGTTTAACCTGTGCCTATAAAACCTCACTCAGAAGATTAATGAAGCTTGCCTCTCAAAATCATGGACCCCTTTTTGGGTGGGGAGAAAACGAGTTCCGATATCTCACCTCATGTTCGCGGATGACCTCCTACTATTTGGGAAAGTGGAGGAATCCACAGCTTTCTCGGTGAGAGATACTCTGAAAACCTTCTCAGAGTGCTCGGGGCAGAAAATCAATGAAGACAAAAGTCGCCTCATCTTCTCCCCTAACACCACAAGTGAGATGAGGTCTCTGTTCCAGCAAACCCTAGGAGTGACCGAAAGTAAAGACTTAGGGTTGTACTTAGGCCTTCCGCTGTCCCATAAGAGACCTAATAGAACCCAAATGCAATTCTTGGTGGAAAAGGTCAGGAAAAAACTGGCAAAATGGAAAACCAATTACATCTCAAAAGCAGGAAGGCTTTGTCTCATCCAATCCACTCTGGCAACAATACCTAGCTACTATATGCAGGCTACTTTCCTCCCAACCTCCACACTAACTGATATTGACAAAATCTGTAGTAATTTCCTTTGGGGGGAGGAGGAGGGGAAGAAGAAATTGCACCTAGTTGCTAGGGAGGACACTTTCCTACCCAAGGAGAATGGGGGGCTGGGAATTAGGAGCCAAAGAGCCCTGAATATCGCGGCTATGGCCAAACTAGGTTGGAAACTTGCTCATGGCCCCGATAATCTTGCTAAGGCCTGTGTCTTCTCAAAATATATTCACCAAACGCACATAACAAAGTTCAAAAATGGCTCACCTCTGTGGAAAAGTGTTGGTAAAGGGTGGGCAATGTTACAAGAAAATAGTGCGTGGATTATTGGGGATGGTACGACCATCAACCTTTGGGAGACAGGTGGTTGGGCTCCCGTACCCTACGCTCGACCTTTTGTGGACCTTTGAACAAGCACGAGGGGAACCTTCGGTTGGCCCACCTTACCATGAATGGTCATTGGAACCTCTCCATCCTCCCTGACCACATCCCGAACACTATTCGAGATCGTATCCAAGCAATTAGACCTATCCCAAACTTGTCCAAAGGCCCTGACACTTTATCATCACATTTTGTCTCTCACAAAGGTTTCACACTAGCTAGTGCCTACAAAGCAGGGCTAACTAACCTCCCTCATAACATCACTAATGTACACTGGATTTGGAAAGCCCAAACGCTCCCCAAAATCCGCTTCTTTCTATGGTTGGCATGGAGAGATAGACTCCCTCATAATCTCCTCCTCTCAATTCGTAATATTGTTGTGTCTCCGGTTTGTGCGTGTTGTACCCATATGAGAGAAGATAGCAACCATGTCTTACGTGATTGCCCAACCTCAGACCAGGTTTGGGCAAATATTTCTCCCCCGCACCTCCGCGGTGGTCCCTTCCGAGGATTGGCTCCGAAAAATCTTACTACCTCCCAATTAGTGCTTGGTCTAGAGTGGAGCATCCTTTTCCCATGTTTATGTTTCGAATTATGGAAGTCTAGGAATAATTTCATATTTAATCATGAACCTAGGAAGATGGAAACTATAATTTTATTGGCCAAAAAACAAGCTTGGGACTTGAAAAATCTTGTCTACTTAAACCCACCCCACCAACCTAGTATCACATTCCCTTCCCCGCCTATGCAACCGGGCTACCCCCTTATTTTTCACACTGATGCGTCGTTTGTGGAGGAGCACAAACCCACGGGTCTGGGTGGAGTATTGCGAAGTGCCAGCGGTAAGTGGATTCATGGATTCGTCAAATGCACGTATGCTAGAAGCGACCTTATGGCTGAATTGTTAGGTATTAGAGAGGGTTTGATTATGTGTATTCAGAGAAATATTGTAGCTTGCTTGATATGCTCCGATAACCAGGTGGCAGTGGGATTACTTTGCCATCCTACTAACCATCGGTGCACTATTACTCCGTTAATCCTTGAATGCAGGGAGCTATGGCAAAAGCTTGATGGAGTGAAGATCGAGCATGTTAAGAGGGAAGATAACCAGCTCGCGGATTGTCTAGCGAAGGAAGCTCGAGGTTTAGATGCTTGTATGAATACACTTAGGGCCATTCCCAACCCCCTAATTTTTGTGTAAATACATACATCTCGGATTGTAATAACTCTATATTTAACGTTATTTAATAGCATTCCCTATTTCACCAAAAAAAAAAAAAAAAGACAAGATAGTAGTTTCCTCAAAACAAAAAGAAGTCAAAAATCTCATATAAATGCCACAAGATTCGGGAGGTGAAATCACAAATTAAACCAAACAAGAAAGAAGAAGCAGAATAGTCGAAAGCTCAAATTTCACAGTCGACTTTGCCGCATAAATTCCAGGTTTCGATTCTTCTACCACACTTTCTCTATAATTTCTCTTTTCATCTTTTAACTTTTCGCTATTGAAATATGGGATACTTTGCAATTTGGTATTGGTTGTATATTGAGTTATAAATGTTGTACTTCATATAAAAATCAGGGAATTAACATCATCTATATTAAGATTGTGAACTCTTCTATACAACAATATTTGTGATCTGATATTACATCATGTACAACATATGTGTATGTTATTTGTTATATTTATAACAGTACTGAATTAGGTACAGTTGGGCGGGAGGGGGGGTGTTTGAGTTATTTTGAGGGAGGACTGAAATTATAAGTATAATACTAACTTGAAGAAAGATGCTGAATTTAATACAGGAAATGGAGGTCATCACCATGCTTTGGGGATTGGTGGGTCTGTTGGACTTGTTATTTAGGGGACATTGCCTTGCTGAGAGGAAGAGACTTCTCCGGGGTAAACTTGAGTACTTAAGAGCTAGGATGCAGGACACAGGAGATATCTATAGTACTCGGATTCAACGAGGCAAGAAGCGAAAGCTAGATAAGGACCAATTGGACTGGATGGATGAAGCCCAGGAACTAGTGAAGAAAGCTGAATTTTTGTTAGGATGGCATGTTGGAGGATGGAGGGAATTTTTGATAGGTTTGAAGACATGGGATGTAGACAAATTGGTTGATGTTTTGGATGTCCATGACAAGAAGGGTGATGAGCTCTTCAAATTGACCATGTCTGATGCACGAGGCCTGAATCGTGGTGGCTATTATATACCGGTGAAACAGTTAGTTGGAGAAGTTGCTTCCAATACTTTGAATCAACTCGAGCTTTTACTACAAGATGATAATGTTGGAAGGATTGCCATTCATGGGGTAGAAGGAGTTGGTAAAACCTTTTTGATGAAGCACCTGCACAACAGTGCAGTGAAGTGGGTTGAGAAATTTGATCATGTTTTCTGGGTCAATTTCTCATATCAGTTCACTATCGAGCATGTACAGGATGTTGTTGCTGCAGTTGTGAACTGTGCTTTCACCAGTGATGATGACTTGAATGTAAGGGCTAGTGAACTCTCGGATACACTTGCGGGTCTGGGCAGTTTTGCACTTTTCTTAGATGGTGTACCAGGGGCTGAATTTTCGTTGGACCAGGTAGGAATTTGTGTCCCTGCAGAAGGGAGGAAATGCAAGGTAGTTTTAACTACTATTTCTAACTTGGAGTGTCGATTGCTGGATCATTTTGAAGTTGTCAAAGTTGATCCTCTTCCTAAGGAAGAAGGATACCAGTTGTTCATGCGTGAAGCAAATATTGGTGAAGCATTTGTTTCTTCCCTTGATGGCATTTCTAACTCACTTGCTGATGTGTGTTCTGGACTGCCACGTACTATTGTGAACATAGCTACTCACATGTGTGGCATAGATGACTCCTGTGAATGGAGAAATGCACTATATGAATTTGGACGTCTAGGGAAGAAAAACAAATTACTTCCCATTGAGGATGTAACTTATGATTCATCACCTCTTGTGTGACGGTAAAAAAAACTAAAGATGGATGTGGTACCTTCTTCTGCTCCTAGCTAAGAAACCTTCCAGATTTTGTCGGATTAGGTTGATAAGGAACCGAAGAGTAGTATTTGGGTCAGTGTAGAGGGATGTCGACTAACATGCAGTTGATCAGGGTCCTTAGTTGTGTCATGTACCAGGATCCAGGTTTAATGATTGAAAGAAATGGTTATGAATGGTTTTCTTTCTAGCTGATAATTTCATTCAATCAATTAAGAGGAGCAGAGTCAAAAACAGCTTGATCTCCGGACCTTCTTATATATATCTTCAATGATTTTACCACAGTAAGTGAAGTGATTTCCATAAGCGTGACATATAGGAAGATGGATTCGGGATTAAAGTATATAACTTCATGGATGGGTGGGGGGCTCTACAAGTGAAAATCCATTATAATATGTATATATGTATATATATATATATATAATCAAGTTTATCCTTTACTTCTCTGTTGCACTGTGAATTAGTCTAATTGGTCGGATTGACTATAGGCATCTTGTTTCAGTTCTCCCCTGCTTTCATCTGAATGTTTGTAACTCATGTATGTACCCATACGCTTAACCTGAACTACTTGAGACTAACAAGGGGCTGTCTGAGACATCCCAAGTTGTTTTTTAGAATGGAAATAGTACTAAAACTAAAAGTGATATGGCTGCAAAAGTGAGTTTTGGCAGTAGATTTAACTGGTACAATTGAGATACATGCTGAGACTAGGAAAAATTACAGGAGAGCAGGGAAGTTAAAGGTTTTAGTTCTTACCAAAGGGCGATGTTCTTCATAAACTCGTGTCTGACTAGTTCTATCTCTTCAGAACCACAATTAGAATGTGGCACGATTCAATAAAAATCTCAAGATGTTGAGAACAAAAGGTGTATCATTGGTCTTGACTCTTGTCTTGTTACTATCTTTGCTTTGGCTCTCATTCAGTCCCTTACTGCTTTCTCCGTATATTTGTTGTCCATTACGTCAGATTCTAGAGCATCCAAAATGCACCAAGCAGGCAACTCCAATGCTCGAGTTCTGGGCCACAAGGATACATCAGTCGGCCCGGCCCTGAGCCTAGGCGGGGAGTGCGGCCGCCTAGGGCCCAGGCTAGGCAGGGGGCCGAAACGAAATTGGTAAAGGCTTACCAGCAAGAGCTTGAGAGAAGGGAATTTATTGTTGTTATTAAAAATGAGGTTTTTTTTTTTTTTTTTTTTAAAAGAAGCCTGTAGTATACTGCATTGAAGTAGGACTTCACATTCGTTTTTTCACAAAAGAAAATAAATGGAGAGTACTAGATTATATTGTTTTTTCTCCTATTGCTTGAGTATATGTTTGTTGTTTTATATGATGTTGCCTTGTAAGACCCTGTTATTTTGGACTTATTTTCGATTCGGTTAATTTCATTCGGTTCGGTTCTCGGTTCAAAAAACGGGGCCTAAGTACTTAATCGAAGAGAAAAAATTAGAAGAAAAATAATTAATAATATCGCACCAAGACAATAATGGTTGATAATAAGAGTATAAGACATAATTCCTCTTATTTACAATAATTTCAGCACTAATTTTTATCAAATCTTTGACTTATATACAAAATAAAATGTTATTATGTAAGGATAGGAGTTAGCTCAATTGGATAGAGCACTCCCCCTTGGCCCCTGAGGTCAGGAGTTCGATCCTTACCCCCGATTATCTTTGGGGTGTTAGCATGCTGTGCATGCCTTACCAACCAATGTGTTGGTGTTTCCTACAGGCTAGTAGCCTTGTAGGGGTTAGTCCTTGGGCTGACTTAATTTCCTAATAAAAAAAATGTTATTATGTGAATGTTATTGGACTAATTGTTGGATAACATCCAATTGAACGCAAAGATTTTCGGATCTGGCTCGTCGCGCTCGACCGGGCGAGGGTTCGTCCGACCCGCCCGGGCAAGACGAGTCTTCAGCTTGGTCCGTCCCGCCCGATCGGGTGATGGTCCGCCCGCCCGGGCTAGACAAGCTTATCTTCTTCACCCAGTTTCTTCCTTACGGGCCCGCCCGGGCGGCCTCCGCCCGCCCCGCCCGGGCGAACTCCTTTTTTGGCCGTTTTCGGATTCCACGTTTTGTGTTGCTTGGTTTTTATATTTTATATAAATACCTCTTTTTAAAACCGAGTTTAGAAGGATGATTCTCTCTTGAACCCTAAAATGTGAGCCTACCTATTCTCTCTGAGTTTTGAGCAGTTCTTGAGAAACTTCAATCCTTGATCCGGATGCACGGAGTCGAGGATCGTTGTGTGAACCTTGGGGGACGAACGTCATCAGGAATCCGCACCGGAGATGGCAAAATTTGTTTCTAAGGCAGTGGCGTCCATACCACAGCACAACGTTGTTCTTGTGGAATTCAATCAAGTTCAGCTGATTGTTATCTGCAAATAAGTTTCTTCTTTATGGCCCCCGTTCTTTTGAACTTATTTTGATTGAAATTAAATTAAATTAACTGAAATTAACTGAACTGAACTGAAATTAAATTAACTGAACTGAAATTATTAACTGAACTGAATATAACTGAACGAACTGAAATTAAATTAACAGAATTGAAATTAAATTAACTGAACTGAAATTAAATTAAATTAACTGAAATTAATTGAAATGAGAGAAACTGAACTGAATTGTATATTTAATTTTCTGAAATAATAATTATCAATAATAATCACTAAGTATTAACATAATATTATCATTACATATTATTATTATTATTGTTATTATTTATTATTATTATTATTATTATTATTATTATTAATGTTATTATTTATTATTATTATTATTATTATTATTATTATTATTATTATTGTACTCATTTATTATTATTAATATTATTTATTATTTAATTTAAGTTGAGTTAAGTTCAACTTAATAATAATAATAATAATAATAATAATAACAATAATAATAATAATAAAAGCAATAATAAATAATAATAATAATAATAATAATAATAATAATAATAAATAATGAATAATAAATAATAAATAATAAATAATAAATAATAAATAATAAATAATAAATAATAAATAATAAATAATAAATAATAAATAATAAATAATAAATAATAAATAATAAATAATAATAATAATAATAATAATAATAACAAATAACAATAATAATAATAAATAATAATAATAAATAATAAATAACAAATAATAAATAATAAATAATAAATAATAAATAATAATAACAAATAACAATAATAATAATAAATAATAATAATAATAATAAATAATAATAACAAATAACAATAATAATAATAAATAATAATAAATAATAATAAATAACAAATAATAAATAATAAATAATAAATAATAAATAATAAATAATAAATAATAAATAATAATAAATAATAATAATAATAATAATAATAAATAATAATGATAAATAATAATGATAATAATAATAATAAATAATAATAACAAATAACAATAATAAATAATAAATAATAAATAATAAATAATAAATAATAAATAATAAATAACAAATAATTAATAATAAATAAAAAATAAAAAATAAAAATAAAAAATAAAAAATAAAAAATAAAAATAAAAAATAATAAATAATAAATAATAAATAATAAATAATAAATAATAAATAATAAATAATAAATAATAAATAATAAATAATAAATAATAAATAATAAATAATAAATAATAAATAATAAATAATAATAATAATATTAATAATAATAAAAAATAATAATAAAAAATAACAATAATAATAATAAATAATAAATAATAAATAATAAATAATAAATATTAAATAATAAATAATAAATAATAAATAATAAATAATAAATAATAAATAATAAATAATAAATAATAAATAATAAATAATAATAATAATAATAATAATAATAATTATAATAATGAATAAAAATAACAAATAACAATAATAATAATAAATAATAAATAATAAATAATAAATAATAAATAATAAATAATAAATAATAAATAATAAATAATAAATAATAAATAATAAATAATAAATAATAAATAATAAATAATAAATAATAAATAATAAATAATAAATAATAAATAATAAATAATAAATAATAAATAATAAATAATACTCCCTCCGGTTCCGAAAAATCTTCTTTGTTACTCTTACTACAGATACCAAGGAGGATCAATTTGTGTGGGGTCTTGGGTGGGTAAAGTAGGAGAGAGAGAGAGGGTTAAGGAAAATAAACAAATAAAAAGGTGTAAAGTAGGAGAGAGAAAGGGAGTAAAATTGATTTAATAATGTAATGGTGGACCATATGATAGTGACATGAGAGGGTAAGAAGGGGAAAAAATTGCCAAATAAGGAATAAAGTAAAAGAGGGAAGATCTTTTGGAAACGCACTAAAATGGAAAGAGAGAAGATCTTTAGGAACCGGAGGGAGTAAATAATAAATAATAAATAATAAATAATAACTAATAAATAATAATAATAATAATAATAATAATAATAATAAATAATAATAACAAATAACAATTATAATAATAAATAATAATAAATAATAAATAATAAATAATAAATAATAAATAATAAATAATAAATAATAAATAATAAATAATAATAATAATAATAATAATAAAAAAATAAAAAATAAAAAATAAAATTAATAAATAATAAGTAACAAATAATGAATAAATAATGATAATAATAATAGTAAATATAATAATAATTATAATAATACTAAATCATAAATAATAATAATAAATAATAAATAATAAATAATAATAATTAATATGATAAATAATAAATAACAAATAATGAATAAATAATGATAATAATAATAGTAAATATAATAATAATTATAATAATACTAAATCATAAATGATAATCATAGTAATAATAATAATAATAATAATAATAATAATAATAATAATAAATACTAAATAATAATTATAAATAATAAGTCATAGTAATAATAATAAATAATAAATAATAAATAATAATAAATAACAAATAATAAATAACAAATAATTAATAATAATTAACAAATAACAAATAATAACTAAAAAATAATAAATAATAAATAATAAATAATTAATAATAAATAATAAATGATAAATAATAAATAATAAATAATAAATAATAAATAATAAATAATAAATAATAAATAATAAATAATAAATAATAAATAATAAATAATAACTATTAAATATTAAATATTAAATATTAAATATTAAATAATAAACAATAATAATCATAATAATAATAATAAATAATAATAATAAAAATAACAATAATAATAAATAATAATAATAAATAATAAATAATAAATAATTAATAATAAATAATAAAAAAAATAATAAATAATAAATAATAATAAATAATAAATAATAAATAATAAATAAATAATAATAATAATAATAATAATAAATAATAATAACAAATAACAATAATAATAATAAATAATAATAATAATAATAATAAATAATAATAACAAATAACAATAATAATAATAAATAATAATAACAAATAATAAATAATAAATAACAAATAATAAATAATAAATAATAAATAATAAATAATAAATAATAAATAATAAATAATAAATAATAAATAATAAATAATAAATAATAAATAATAAATAATAATAATAATAATAATAATAAATAATAATAACAAATAACAATAATAATAATAAATAATAAATAATAAGTAATAAGTAATAAATAATAAATAATAAATAATAAATAATAAATAATAAATAATAAATAATAAATAATAAATAATAAATAATAAATAATAAATAATAAATAATAAACAATAAATAATAAATAATAAATAATAAATAATAAATAGTAAATGATAAATAATAATAATAATAATAAATAACTATAATAATAATAAATAATAAATAATAAATAACAAATAATAAATAATAAATAATAAATAATAAATAATAAATAACAAATAATAAATAATAAATAATAAATAATAAATAATAAATAATAAATAATAAATAATACTCCCTCCGATTCCGAAAGATCTTCCTTGTTACTGTTACTACAGATACCAAGGAGGATCAATTTATGTGGGGTCTTGGGTGGGTAAAGTAGGAGAGAGAGAGAGGGTTAAGGAAAATAAACAAATAAAAAGGTGTAAAATAGGAGAGAGAAAGGGAGTAAAATTGATTTAATAATGTAATGGTGGACCATATGATAGTGACATGAGAGGGTAAGAAGAGGAAAAAAATTGCCAAATAAGGAATAAAGTAAAAGAGGGAAGATCTTTAGGAACCGGAGGGAGTAAATAATAAATAATAAATAATAAATAATAAATAATAATAATAATAATAATAATAATAATAATAATAATAACAAATAACAATAATAATAACAAATAATAATAATAATAATAATAAATAATAAATAACAAATAATAAATAATAAATAATAAATAATAAATAATAAATAATAAATAATAAATAATGAATAATAAATAATAAATAATAAATAATAAATAATAAATAATAAATAATAAATAATAAATAATAAATAATAATAATAATAAAAAAAAATAAAAAATGAAAATAATAAATAATAAGTAACAAATAATGAATAAATAATGATAATAATAATAGTAAATATAATAATAATTATAATAATACTAAATCATAAATAATAAAAATAAATAATAAATAATAAATAATAATAATTATTATGATAAATAATAAATAACAAATAATGAATAAATAATGATAATAATAATAGTAAATATAATAATAATTATAATAATACTAAATCATAAATGATAATCATAGTAATAATAATAATAATAATAATAATAATAATAATAATAATATTAATAATAATAATAATAATAATAATAATAATAAATACTAAATAATAATTATAAATAATAAGTCATAAGTCATAATAATAATAAGTCATAATAATAATAATAATAATAATAATAATAATAATAATAATAATAATAATAATAATAATAATAATAATAATAATAATAAATAAATAAATAAATAATAAATAATAAATAATAAATAATAAATAATAAATAATAATAATAATAACAAATAAAAATAATAATAATAAATAATAATAATAAATAATAAATAACAAATAATAAATAATAATAATAATAATAATCATAATAAATAATAAATAATAAATAATAAATAATAAATTATAAGTAATAAATAATAAATAATGATAATAATGATAATATTAATAATAAATAATAATAAATAATAATAATAATAAATAATAAATAATAAATATTAAATATTAAATATTAAATAATGATAATGATAATAATAATAATAATAAATAATAATTATTATTATTATCATAATAAATAAAAAATAATAATTAAAACATTAGAAAAGATTGAACTAAACTGAAATTAACTGAAATTAACTGAACTAAACTGAAATTAAATTAACCGAATCGAAATTAAATTAAATTAAATTAACCGAAATTAAATTAACCGAATCGAAATTAAATTAACTGAACTAAAATTAAATTAACTGAACCGAAATTAAATGAAATGAATTGAAATTAAATTAACCGAATTGAAATTAATCGAAAATAAGTTCAAAAGAACGGGGCCTTAAAACCGATTGACAAGTCTCCCATCAAAAAACAAATTTCTTCGCATCCACTCTACGTCAACAATCAACATCACTTTGCAATTCACGATTCACAATCCACCATTAATATCTCCCGTGCAAAATAATTACACCGCATTGGAAAATTAAAGGAGAAATGCCTTTCCAATAAGAACTAATTATTAGGCCCGGGCTATGCCCCGCGTTATCAATATTTTCATGTCAAAAGAGTAGCATCTGATGTTGCATAGTTCATTGGTTAAAATTTCATTATTTTACTGTGTTAACTTGAGGTCATTTTGTCGAATCTTATACGGAGCAAGACAGTGTCACGTGGCGGTGTAGACTTACTTAAGAACGTTTTTTAATATATTTGTATATATAACGGTTTTATCTATTCACATTATTTTCAATCTTTATATTAACAGATAAAAAAAGAAGTTAAAATAAGGTCTAATAAGAACTAATAACGTCTAATACATTCAGCTAAGTTCAGATAAGTTCAGTTCACCAAAAATAAGGTCTAATAAGGACTAATAAGGTTTAATAAGTTCATATAAGCAAAAATAAGTTGAATAGATTATGCCCAATTTGTCAAAATAGACCTTTTATATATCACTTTTTACGAGAATTCACATTTTATAATTTTTACGGCGATTTAAGACCTTAAGTATAATTTATTTTGCAAGATACAACATTGCTCTATTTTCAAACGTTGACCCACCTTTTATATACTAATTTTTTTATCAGTATCGTATGCGCGTCATGTTTTTCCTTTTCCAACCTTTTCCCTCCATTTTCTCCTCAAAAAAGTGTAAAAAACAGACACACATGTAGAGTACGAGGGTAATTAAATTGGTGGGTCAACACCGGAAAATAGAGTAAGATTGTCTCTCAAAAAAAATTTTAAGGTGTTAAGTTGCCTGAAAAATATAAAAAGTTGTTTCTCGCAAAAATGGCATATGAAATGTCTATTATGACAAATATTCCTTTTAATAACATACAATCCAATGTGTAAAAAAAAGTTTACAAAGGGCTCTAGGATTAGGGCTGCAAATGAGTCGAGCCGAGTCAAGTCGAGTATTTGATTGTTCGAGATAAGCTTGATAAGAATTATAGGTGTTCGAGCATGGTTAAGCTCAAATGAGCTTTTCCATTTGGTTGTTCGAGCTTGGGTCGTTCAGTTGTAGGCTAGCTCGAGCTCAACTTTAGCTAGTTCGTTTACATGTCGAGCTCGAACGTGCTACATTCAAGCTTAAGTTAACAAACAAGCTATGCAGTATACATAATAGATACCAATTTAGATTAAGGAATTTGTAAATATTTATTATTAACCACAATGTCAACCCATTATTACAGACTAACTATTTATTGATGTCCTTCATGATATTGAGAAACAAAGGATAAGACAATAGCATAGAATTTTGGAAGTATAGCAAGAGATATAGAGGATAAGATACTTACAGCAAAAGATCAGGAGAATCACCGAATTGCATGGGTATTTAGGGTCAGTTATGTTCAACTTATTTTAACTTATATAAGATTTTATAAGATAAGATAAGATAAGATAAGATAAAATAAGATAAGATAAATAAGATATTAGACACACACAATAAACTATCTTATAAGATAAGATAAGATAAGATAAAATCAGATAAGATTTTATAAGAACTTATAAGATAAGATAAGATAAGACAAAATAAGTTGAACAGAACGGACCCTTAATAAAGCTTGCTTGATAGAATTAAGCAAATAAAATCTTCAATATGAGAAAGAAGAATAGAATTTCCACGAGACAATGAGCTATTGGAGTGAGAAAATATATGCCTATTGACTTTCTATATTGTGGTAGGATTTTATTTTGTAAGTTTTTAAAGTTTTCATAAATTATTTTTTATGGAGTACCTTTTGAAAATAAATGAGTTTTTTTAAAGTTATAAATGACCGTTTTTGAGTAATAAACGAGCTTATGAATGGACTCGTAAACAAAATATAACTGAGCTGTTTGCGAGCATTTACGAGTCGAACACATATTCGAGCTCGGCTCATTTACTAAACGAGCTTTAGAATTTTGTTTAAGCTTGTTCGTTTAATTTCAAACGAGCTTTGACCGAGCTTCTTCGCAAGTTGTTCGAGAACATATTGGCCCATTTGCACCCTTATCTAGGATTAGAAATCAGAAAATTTCAATAGTTTATCCTGCAGGCCTAATCTACAATAGCTTATCCTGTTTGTGCCAAATACTTACATACTCTCCACTTTGCACTCTGCATCAACAATCAACATCACTTCACCCTACAGGCGAATATCCGGAGGAGACATGAAATACATTGATACACCTCCATTAACATCCTCGTTAATCTAACCAAAGGGCAGTAAGAACTTCCCTCACTAGATCGCACCGTAGAAATCTGCTTTCTGTACACATCATCTATTTATCTACGAAAAGCACAAAACTGCCCAGACTTGCAATGCAAGTGTATTTTACAAATTTCTAGCCCTTACAATTATGTCTAGGGCTGTGAAAAACTAACCCAACCCGTTCACCAAACTCAAACCCGGCTTGAAATAAGCGGGTTTGGGTTGAGATTTTGACCCATTTAAGTAAATGGGTTGACACGACTTACCCATTTAATTAAATGGGTTAGGTTAAGGTTGACATTTTCAACCCGAAATTAACCTACTTTGACCTGTTTAACTCATTAAAATATAAATTTCCTAAAAAGTTGTGTTAAAGTTGGTGAAAATTTTTAAAATACTAATTGTAGAACACAAAAATTGAAAAGAAAATCTAATCATGCATACATTTATGTGAATTTATTGTTGAAAACTAATAAATTTTAATAAAAATTTAATAGTAAGAAATATGTAATTGGGTTAAACGGATTATATGGGTAATCCGTTTAATAAACAGGTCGGGTCAAGGTTGAGTTTTGCAACCCGTTTAATAAACGGGTTAGGTTTGGGTTGGAACATGTTCAACCCGTTTATTATTAACCCGAAACCGAACCCGACCCGACCCGACCTGACCTGTTAATCAGCCTTAATTAAGTCACCATCACTAGCAGGATCATACTTTACCATAACGGCAACATCATCTTGCACATTTTTAAATTCATCAGGGCAAGTAACCAGAATACGTGACCAAAACCTGTCAACCCATTTTAACGCGTAGTTATGCTGATGCAAGTGTTTCATCAAATAAAGACTTACAAATTCCTTCTTTCAATTCCCAGCCCACGAATAGCAACTCGTCCAATGTTAACATGTTGTTATAGATCCGGAAGATCATGGACCCCGCTTTGTATCATATCATATCGTATGCCTCATTGTCAACCAACCAAAAGTAAGTTAAGTGAAAAATTGGCCCTTCAACAATCAAGAGGGTAGGCTGCAGCCACTGGCCCACTGCCAAGTGTCATGTACATACTATGAAATAGTATTTGAATAAAAACACAAATTATGTTGTTCACTTGAAATAAGTGGATTTGTCCTTTATATTTGGTTTCTGGTAATTTATCCGATTTGGTTAATACTCCATTCCAAGCGACCATCTCTTTGTTTTTTATGAGAAAAATTAATGTCAAGGGTCTCAACTCTCAACTATGATCTAAAATTTTTAATAGGTCTCAACTATGAATTAATCTGTGTAGGTCCTAATTTTATGGGGTATTGTCTTTTATTGGACCCGTATGACTTATCACCTGTGGAGGTCCTAACCTGTGGAGGTTCTAACTTTAACTTGTATTTGTCAGATGTTTGACTATTAATTTTTAATTATCAATAAGCAAAAATTATAAATAGTTGATATTTTAAGGGTAAATATTGAGACGAGTCTAAAAAAATCTCAAATCTCACATGACTCTATTATATTAATCACTAACAATGATCAAAATAATCCTTTCAAACAAAAAAATGATCAAAATAAAATTTGTAAACAGTGCAAAAATGTGAAGTGTATGTTTAAATAGGTTAAGTTATTTGAATATAATGGAGTTTTATTGAGTTTATTGATCTCAATTAATATTTTCTTTTTATAGGGTATGTAATATGTTAATGCATTCTTATTTCATTTATATGACTAAATTTTAGTTTATGCACATCACGACATCATCCCTTGAATTTCGAAAAACACCGTATAAGACAAAACTTTTAAAAAGGCGTCTTAGTATTAAACTTCAGCTAATAATTTTACTTTTGGAGCTTAAACACTATTCTTTTTGGCGTGCTGATAGCACTCTCTTCCTTTATTTTTTTTTCATAATCCACATACTCCACTAGTCCCCTCCCTGTAATCTTCTTTTCCTTTTCTTTCAACATCATTTTTTTCATAATCCACATACTCCGCTAGTCCTCCATTTCTTAATACTTGCAAGTTGCAACATATGGAGATGACATATCATATAAGGAGAAAGAGTGAACATATTTCACGCGATTAATAATAAAGTAAGTCTTTCTTTGTATAAAAACTTGCGAAAGAGAAATGTTGCAAGTATTATAAACTATCCTAACATTGAATATGTTGCAAATATTAAGTAACAAATGTACTAAGGTTTGTATGCGGTTTCATGATTTCATCAAAATACCAACAAAACTAAAGAAAACCAATGATAGACAAGTGGACGATGCAATTTAATCTAAAATTAGGAAACGATTCAAACACAATATTAAAAAGAGAATAGGCCACTTGTCCAAATAGTGAATAATTTAATCCATTCAATTCCCACATTCGTAATCCATGTAATAACTAGCTTAATCCATTCCGTAAGAATCTTTGGGTTATTTTTTAAGATTGCTTCTTGTAGTTCGAGATTCGAAGGGAAACAAAGGAAGGAGAAGAGAGGGGAGACTAGGTTAGTGGGAGATGTCTAGCCATCCCGGGATAATGTTGAGTTTAAGTTAACTAAAACGGGATTGATAAGATTAGGGGTGTTAATGAGCCTAGATGGCTCGCAAACTATTCGAGCTCGGCTCGAAATTTTCTAGAGCTGAGCATAGCAAAGTTCGATTTGAAAAGTTCGTGAGCAGGCTCGAAATATGTTTTAGCTATATTATTTTCCATATTATAGAGATTATATGAAAAGTTATATTTAGATTTTGTACAATACTTGTGAAAAAACTCAAACTAAGTAGTGTAAACCTATTTATAGAATATATGAAATATAGTTTTTTTTACACAAGTTTAGTTTTAAGGTAAATTAAACTAGAAAATTTAAGCTCGAAAAAGCTCGATACTCGGCTCGAGTTCGAGCAATATTGTAACGAGCCGAGCCGAGCAACCCCGGGCTAGGTCTCGGTTCGGCTCGTCAACACCCCTAGATAAGATAATATAGGCTTAATTTTGTCTAATTTTATGTCAAAATTAGACCACCTACTATATGTTGTGAGGAAGATGAGGGATTATTTTAAATCCTACCCATTTTCAATGTCAAAACTTAAATAAACTAATCAGCTACTTTATCAGTTTCAGCTACATTTTAGGTAGTATTGCCAAACATAGCCAATTTATTAGACCTGAAACATATTTTTCTAAGGCAAAGATAACACATCCTTAGAGCATGTGCAATGGGGTGGGTTTTGGTTGGTCTAGCAAAAAGTAAAGCTAGCTTTACTTGGTTTTACTATTGGGGCAATTGGCCCTTGGAGTTGGTTGGTCTGGACTGCCAGATCAACTAGACCTTGGATGGCGTTCATAGCAACGAATGGTGTGACGCCATGTGTACAATATTGCTTTATTGTTGCTTTTTTTTTTTATTTTGTACAATATTGCTTTTTTGTTTTAAAGTAAATAAAAAAAGGGTTTTTTCACCATATACCCCTGACTAATTTTTTTTTGCACCGTATACCCTCGCGAGTTTCCAAATTCACCAAATACCCCTCACGTTTCAAAAAATACATCAACATGCCCTTATGACTAACGGTGTTAGACTTCAGTTAGTCATTATGCCCTAATTCCCCCTAACCCTAATTAACAAACCCTAAACCTAAACTAAACCCTAACCCTAACCCCTTAATTAACAAACCCCCTAATCTTATAACCTTAACCCTAACCATCCTAACCACCACCCCTCCCCCACCCCTTACCCCTAGCCACCCACTGCTCCACCACCCAGCCCCCCTCCCCTTCCACGACCAGTCGCGCCGCCCCCTCTCCCCTCCCCTTCCCCGCCTGTCGCGCCGCCCCCCCCTCTCCTCCCCCTTCCCCTGCAGGTCGCGCATCACCCTCCCTCCCCTCCCCCGCAGCCGTAGCGCGACCCCCTCCCCTTCCCCCCACAACCGCCGCCAACCCCACCCCCTCCCCCTTCCCCCTAGCAGATCACGCATAGCCAAAATTGGTTATGGGCTTTGAGAATTCAAAGCGTTTTCGATTTTTTTAAATTTCGGGGAGGGGGAGTGGGCTCGAGGGGGAGTCGAAGTGGGGTGGGGGAGGAGGGGGTGGCTGGTGGTGGGGGAAAGGGGTGGGGTGGAGGGAGGAAATGGGTGGGGGTGGTGTGGGGGGAGGGAGGGGTGGGTGGGTGGCTAGGGTTAGGGTTAGGGTATTAGATTAGAGTTAGGGTTAGAGTTAGGTTTAGTTTAGTTTAGGTTAGCTAATTAGGGTTGGAGGGGGCATTAGGGCTTAATAACAATAACAGCAACAGCAGCAACAACAACAACTACAACAACAACAACAACAACAACAACAACAACAACAACAACAACAACAACAACAACAACAACAACAACAACAACAACAACAACAACAACAACAACAACAACAACAACAACAACAACAACAACAACAACAACAACAACAACAACAACAACAACAACAACAACAACAAGAACAACAACAAGAACAACAACAACAACAACAACAACAACAACAACAACAACAACAACAACAACAAGAACAACAACAAGAACAACAACAAGAACAACAACAAGAACAACAACAAGAACAACAACAAGAACAACAACAACAACAACAACAACAACAACAACAACAACAACAACAACAGCAACATCAACAACAACAACAACAACAACAACAACAACAACACAATATTCAAGCAGAATCGCAAAGCAGAACCACGGCAATAACAACAACAACAACAACAACAACAACAACAACAACAACAACAACAACAACAACAACAACAACAACAACAACAACAAAGAATAACAAGACAACAGCGAGCAACAAGAATAACGAATAAAGACCATCAACAAAGAACATCAACAACAACAACAACAACAACAACAACAACAACAACAACAACAACAACAACAACAAAGAATAGACAAAAACAACAACGACAACAACAATAACATCAACCCCAAAGACGAACCAATAGCATAACAACGAATAAAGAACAACAACAACAACAACAACAACAGCAACAACAATAGCAATAGCAACAACAACAAGAACAACAACGAAGAACAACAACAGAAAGCAACAACATCAACAACAACAACAACAACAACAACAATAATAATAATAGTAATAATAATAATAGTAATAATAGTAATAATAGTAATAGTAATAATAGTAATACTAGTAATAGTAATAATACTAGTAATAATAATAATAGTAATAATAATAATAGTAATAATAATAATAATAATAATAATAATAATAATAATAATAATAATAATAATAATAATAATAATAATAATAATAATAATAATAATAATAATAATAATAATAATAATAATAATAATAATAATAATAATAATAATAATAATAATAATAATAATAATAATAATAATAATAATAATAATAATAATAATAATAATAATAATAATAATAATAATAATAATAATAATAATAATAATAATAATAATAATAATAATAATAATAATAATAATAATAATAATAATAATAATAATAATAATAATAATAATAATAATAATAATAATAATAATAATAATAATAATAATAATAATAATAATAATAATAATAATAATAATAATAATAATAATAATAATAATAATAATAATAATAATAATAATAATAATAATAATAATAATAATAATAATAATAATAATAATAATAATAATAATAATAATAATAATAATAATAATAATAATAATAATAATAATAATAATAATAATAATAATAATAATAATAATAATAATAATAATAATAATAATAATAATAATAATAATAATAATAATAATAATAATAATAATAATAATAATAATAATAATAATAATAATAATAATAATAATAATAATAATAATAATAATAATAATAATAATAATAATAATAATAATAATAATAATAATAATAATAATAATAATAATAATAATAATAATAATAATAATAATAATAATAATAATAATAATAATAATAATAATAATAATAATAATAATAATAATAATAATAATAATAATAATAATAATAATAATAATAATAATAATAATAATAATAATAATAATAATAATAATAATAATAATAATAATAATAATAATAATAATAATAATAATAATAATAATAATAATAATAATAATAATAATAATAATAATAATAATAATAATAATAATAATAATAATAATAATAATAATAATAATAATAATAATAATAATAATAATAATAATAAGAACAACAACAACAACAATGGAAACAACAACAATAAAAACAACAATAGCATTAGTAATACTAATACTTCCTCCGTTCCAATTAAACGCAACAATTTGGACGGCACGGACTCCTAGTTGAAATTTCTTAAGGGGTGATTAGAAAAAGGAAGGGGCATGTAATAATCATCATAATAATCATACTACCAATAACAGTAATAACAACAATAATAATAACAATAATAATAAGTTTTGAAATATAAGCATGATTTGAAGTTAACTTATCTGATATGAACTTATATGATCTGATATGAACTTATCTGATCTCATCTAATCTGAACTTATCTGATCTGATCTGAACTTATCTTATCTAATATGAACTTATCTCGATCGATCGAACTTATTTGATTCGATTTGAACTTATTTTTTTTCGCTTCCGATCCGATCCGAAATAAGTAAAAATAAGGTAAACTAAACATAGCCTTAGGCCCCGTCTAATTAAATTAAGTATTATCAAGAATAAGTTCATTTGAAAAAAATAAGTTAATTTCAATAAAATAAGTTCATTTAAAATAAGATAAGCAAAAATAAGTCAAGTTCAGCAAAAATAAGTTATGTAAACATAAGTTTAGCAAAAATAAGTTAAATTAAGCTAAAATAAGCAGAGGATAATATATCACTAGCTAGTTAAGCGTTATAACACACTTATAAATTGCCAACTTAGTATCTCCAAGATATAAGAATATCAAGAAAAAAGGGTGAATTACCTAATACTTGTAATGAGATTTCCTTTATTCTAGGTGGTTGTAGATTAGGTGGTGTAAACACATAATACTATTTTTTTTATGCTTAAAAGTGGCATTTATAGTTTTGCATATGCATGGCTAATAGCGCATGTTACCACGCGTGGGGCTACCCCGAGAGATTTGTGCTTTGTCCCTCTAAAAAGCTTCTGCGTGATAGTGTTGGATCTTATTCATAAGCAAATCTACTGGAGTGCATCTTACACGTGGCCATCTTTTTAAACAAAGATACGAAGCGTGGGATCAATCTCTTAGTCAAGGAACCTTTTAAACCTAAACCTAAGCCTAACCATGGTATTAAACATAGATCTGTACTTTAGGTTTGAAGTGCATATTATTGCTTGCCTGGTTGACATTATCGATTGCTTGTTTGCTATGCTCAACATGTTTTCCCCTTTCTTTCCATACTTAAATTAGTCTAAAAACATTAAAAAAGAGACAGCCAATAAATTATCAAAACGAAAAAACACTCGCACAAAAGCCTTGCACCAAACGCACGAATCTTGCATCACAAGCAAAGGGACGTGCGTCGGAGCATGACCTTGCGTGGCACGCAAGCTGCACATTATTCTAGCATCATGCTAATTTCTATCGTTTATTTGTCGATTTTTTATCCATCGTTGCATTATTATTCTTGATCACCTTTAGATCATCTTTTTTAAATATAAACTCACCTAATTCGAAAATAAGAATTTGTCTTTTCCATGCATATCATCTAAGTTTGATTTTTTATTTCTAAGTCCATCTAGATAAGTGGTCATGTTAAAGTATTGAGTCATCGTGCATATCTATCTTATCAATCCCTTATATCAAACCTATGTTTTCCAACACATCTATATTATCATATCATATCATTTTCAAAAGCAAATAATCTTTTTCAAGATCAATCACACCCTCTTCCATCCTATCTATTTCAATATCAATCCCGCTCCCTTCTATCATATATTTTTTCAAAAAAAAATTATCGCCATCCTATCACATCTTTTAAAAAATATCTTACCATATTCTACAGCAAGCCCATGTGCTTTCATATATATATATATATATATATATAGTCCATTCCGAAACCTAGGCTCTACTCTCCCCCCTGAAAAAGTAAGGTATGAGCTACTTGCAGTCAATTCCAAAGTCAAACCTACATGTTAAGTTTAGTCAATTAGTCAAGCCCATGTGCTAATCCCAGACCATTCCAAAGTCATGCCTATGTGCTACTCCCAGTCCATTCCAAAGTCAATTCTATGTGCTACTCCTAGTCAATTCCAAAGTTAAGTATGTAACGACAACCAATTGGCCTACACAGCTAGTCCTCCCTATGTCCATAAAGCAAACTTTTCAGTCTACCGAAGCTACTCCTCCATAAGTCCGAGAAAATCCTTGAGTCTAGCGAAGCTACCCTCCGTAAATTCATAAAGGCAATCCTTGGTTCAATTGAAGTTGTTCCTCCCTAAGACCATAAAGGGTCAATTCTTGACTATAGTAGTGAAGCTAGTCTCCTAGACTGCCATAAAGGCCCAATCAACGAGTTCAGTTTGTTTGCATGTCGACATATATATATAGTTATGACTATGTCTCCATCATGATCAAGCATATCTTGTTTCAAAACCCATATCACTTTCAAACCATCCATCACAAAACCATTTCGCATTTCCAAAATCATTTCTAAATGCTTCCAAGTGAAGTCCATTTGATTTCGATTAGGGACAGTCGTGAGGTTACATCTTGGGAATGCCCAACAGATAGGAAGAAAGGTCACATAACTCCTAGACTCTTCAAACGAACCATCACCTTTTCAGATGATTCATCGAAAACTTCTGAATCACGATCCGAAACGGGGATACTACTAAAAAGCTTAATGCCATGAAAGTCCAACTTCAACTGATAAACTCTCGTCTTGAGGGACGTACAAGACAAAGAGCTCAAAACACTAAGGGAAGAACTCAACTTAGGAAGACGAATGGGATGAGACTCCACCACCTTCACCTCATGAGAAGTCTAAAAATTATACGAGGTTTATAAAATTTGAGCAATTGATCCAGTCAATTCCTCTACTCGAGTGTTAGGCTCATGGCCATTAGAAACATTGATCTTGAACTAACGAGAAAACTTCCCAAAAAAAGGTAGCATTGGGTAAGCTCCCAAAATTTTTGGGGGTCGAAAAACCTCATGATAATTTAAGAGCCTTCTCCATATCTATGGCTCTCACAGGCATGAATAACTACATATTTGATTATGTTTTTCCCTTTACATACATGCACATCCGACCACTAAATAAGAGTAAGTTGAATGACTGGAACTACATCAAAAAAGAGTTCCACAAACAACATTGCTACAATGCTCAGCTTCCAATGGCCTTCTTAAATTGAGGTTGATCGAGAAAAATCATAATGACAACTGATGTGTCGTATTTGTATATAGGTTTAGTTGCATTTAGGTTGCATTATAGTTCATAATTGTAAACTATTACTTAATTTGTAAAATATTACTCCTTTTGTTTGTTTTTGGTATTCTTTGATGAATTTCAGGTTTTGAGAACATAATTGGAGTATTATTGGACAAGCTTGAGTAATTAGGAGCAATTGGAAACAAACTAAGTTGATACGGATCGTTATGAATAAATTTGAGTGCAATTTGGAGCTAAATTGGAGTTGGAATTTATTGAAAGAATTGAAGAAATTGAGTCATGTTTACTCTTTTATCCACAACTTTTAATTCGTTAGCGGTAATTGGATTATTCCAACTGCATTGGAAAGAAGGCTTGAATAGATTTCCAACGATAGGTTGTACGGTCCAAGGTGAGTTATATTCTGGGAGATATGGGCTTCGCAAGTTGGCCCAGTTTTGCTGAGGCTTCCTACACGTGCGGGGATTACTTTAATTCCGCCTCTTTAATGATTTAACTGCCTCTTCTTATCTTGTAACTTAGTTTCCTACTAGTATTAGGAGATATAACTTTATATTAGAGGATTTCTAATTTGGTTAGAATATGTATTATCTATTATTTATCTACTCATTATTCACTTTGCACGTTATTCTCTTATTACGTTTTCCTCTCTAGTTTTGCCCTAGTTTATTCTCTATTGTTTTTTGGAGATTCAAGATTGTAACTCTGATCAAGATTTCATATTCATCTTCAATTCAAGTATTGCATATCAAGTTTTTTTCTTTCTTTCTCTTTTGTTTATTTTATTTATGTTTTCAATTAAGTTTATTGAACTTATTGCCATGATTAGTGAGTAGTCTTTTTATCTAGGATTGAGTTGAGCCCTAGTATGGATTAATCATGTAAATTGTTTCTCTAATTCCCATGTTATTTAGTTATATGTTTAGGGTTTGATAAGGTTGTTCTTATTGTCAATTTGGATCTTGATTTAACCCTAGTTTTTATATTATCAACGAAAGTTGGAGTTGAGATTAGGAATATTTATTTGATGTTAAATTGTTATTTTATTAATTGAGTTCATCAACGAAAGTTGGATCTTAATTTAGATAATCTTGTCATTGATTTAAATTCTTCCATGAAAATAGGTGAGAACTAATATTGGGAATTATTTGACATTTGGTTCTTAATGCTGCTAATTATGTGTGTAAGCCATGAAAATTGGAGACATACATGTTAGTTAGGCCTTTTGCTATCAAGAAAGTGAGACCTAGGTATTGAGTAATGACCGACGATTTAGTTTCGATTCACGGTTGTGCTTTATTACCGAGTCATAAGGGAATGTCAATCTTGCCTAAGCTATAATTGGATATCTCGGGATGTGAGTTATGTTTTGATCAATTCATATTAGTGGTGATGCTTAATCTTAGCGTTTTAATAATTATATATATCGTAGTTGGTCATATTTTGTTATTAGTTTAGCTATTAGTTATATAGATTCTCTTGATATTTGGATTGTGTAACTATTTCATAGTCTAAAATCACAACTAGTGTTTAATCTTGCACTTCCCTGAGTTCAACCGATATGTGCTACGACACTGTTCACTTGCGGTATTAAAATAAAACCCTAACAACAACTTTGTCACCTTCTTTACTAGATGGAGGGAAATGACCGCACAAATGACTAATAGACCATTTAAAGAGGATTAAATCCGACAGGTGATTCAGTAACTTGCAGTCAAGTACTTGAGATGTAATACTCCACATTTTTAGGAATACATATTTATAGTATTTACATTATGCTCAAAAGTGAAATTATTATTTATTATGCAATATTTTTATTAATTCCTTTTATTTGTATTGTGTCCTCTCTTGGAATCCTTATTTTTATTAGGAAAAATTGTTTTAAATAAGTCGACCTTTGCACGGTCTTCCCATTTTAAGTCTACCTTTTGATTATCCCCGATTGAGTTAGGCTTGTTTGTGCTTTTCTTCTATTGAGTTTTAACTTTGTTTGTGACTTGTTTAGTAGGTTACTTATGATACGTGTTACAATGTCCCTTCTTCTAAAACAAGGGAGGGTGGGGGTGGGACATGGTAACACATATCATAAGTAACCTACTAAACAAGTCACAAAACAGTTAAAACTCAATAGAAGAAAACAGACATATAAGCCTCACTCAATCGTGGATAATCAAAAGGTAGACTTAAAATGGGAAGACCGCGCAAAAGTTGACTTATTTAAAACAATTTTTCCTTTTTATTATTCGGTTTTTCTACGTTATACCCTTGTGTTTTTTCAATTTCTACATTGTACCCTAACCTTTTAAAAATTCCACAAGGTACCCTCAAACTTACCTTTTTTAATACACAATGGTCTTACCGCTTATTATACGTCATTTACTTCGTTTACTTTCGATAATCTAGTGGAACTAATCTAATTTGTAGATATTCCCTTCAAGCATTAAACTATGTATAAGTTAAATTAGTTCGATAAATCAAAAAAATTAAACGAAATTAATGACATATAATCACTGTATGGGGCATCGTGCATTAAATAAGGTAACCTTGAGGGTACCTTGTGGAATTGTTAAAAGGTCGGGTTCAACATAGAAATTGAAGAAACACAAGGGTATAAGGTAGAAAAACTCTTTATTATTTCTTCAAAACTAATTCTTATTAAGTTGAAGTTATTTAGTTTCTTAGCCATTGTTTAATTATATTTATGTGGACAACACATTCTTTAACCAAAAGATTTAAATAGATGGGTTAAACAATTAAACCCATTTATTAAACCCTTTTCTTACTAAAAACCTAACATTTAAAATGGAGAGGAGAGGAGGAATTTCCTTCATTTTCCCCCTTATAGCCGTTGCACCCTCCTTCACTTTCTCAAATATTTTTCTTCTCCTTCCTGTCTCACTAACTCCATTAAAGTTTTGTACTTTTTCATAACTCATTCTTTATTCCTAAAAGGTTCGTATCTTATGTTGTTTTATTAAAAACAATGCTTGAATCATTACATTGTTATGCTTGAAATTTGCAGACTCCATTGTTCTTCACATATGATTGTTCTGTTTTATTTTTAACTAGGCTAATTTTATCTAAAATCTTAGTTTCTATTGATGCCTTCCTTGTATTTGAAAAATTTTATAATCCTTAATTTCATGAAAACTTAATGCATTCCCTTTTGGACACGTCATGTTATTACAAAAGAACACTTTTTGTGTAATAATTGATGGATTAGTGATGCTACTATAGGTGGTTCGTCTCACGCAGCCACAATGAGCAAGATGCGTCAAGCGCATCCATTCTACGTCGAGCGCATCCACTATGCATGGCGAGCAGTGGCCTAGTGTGAGGCACATATCCTGGCACGTCACCAGTCTGGCAAAATGTCATGTATTCGATATTATTTTTAGAACTTTTAAATTATTCCTAGTTGTGTTTGATTTTATGAATCATTAAGTTGTTGAGGACTATTGAATTATGTGTGGCTCATGCTCAAACTTAGATTAGTGAGTCATAGTTTCATGTTCTCTCATGCAATTGGAAGTTACTAGAATCTAGTAAATTATTCGTGTTGGGAGACGGATTCTTAGAAGGAGACTTTTAAGCGTTATTGTTGTTGCACACTTGAAAGGTACATACACAATTGTTACTCACTTCTTCGTAGGGTCTACATGCAGTGTAGATCTCGTTATTAGCTTAGCATAAAGCATCGAGATAGCTATAGCCAAACTATTCCATAGGGAAATGTCGATTCAAGGGACGCTTGTCGAGGGATGATCATATTGTTGTGGCACTTTTAGTTGAGAGGATGATCCAAGGGACACTCTAACCATCTTCAAATAATAGTTAGTAGCCCATATGATTCCATGGGATTACAGTTACCGTTCAATCCCCAACTTAATTAAAGTAATATGAGTAAATTGAAGTAAGAGTCATTTCTTCTTCATTTCTACTTTTTTTAGTAACATTTTAGTGTTACATTCCTACATTTTGTTATTGTATGTAATCGCCTTTGCCGACATGTATGTTGTTGTTGTTTTTGGTAAAAAAAAAATTTACCCTACGACGACCCATTCCAACCTTATGTTGAATGGTGAGCAGATCATTCCTTCATGCAACCATCAAGCATGCATATGGTTATCTTTGCCGAAGGATATATTTAGCAAAACTTTTCTATGATACTCTTTGTTCGAATTATGGTTACTTGGGAATTTGTATTATTATCTTGGGGGATGCTGCTTCCAATTTGTAATAAAATTAAGTTACTTCGCTAACGTTTTTATGCTGCATATCTTTGATAGGACTAATTTAATTGGATTATGAGGCTTTAATATTTTTCCCGTTTCTTATGGGATAAAACGATTTATGAAGTTTATGTAAGGTCAGTAAGTTTCTAATTACGAAAAGCCTTGAATTTTACCATGGCGGTAGCACTTCCAGCTTCTTTTTTAGGAAAGTGATTTTAGGGGTGTTACAAAATTGGTATCAGCGCCACATGTTCTTCCGCGTTCTTCAAAAGAGTTTACAAAAGTTTTTTTTGGCAAAAGATTTAAACAAAGAGATCTTTAAAAGGGGATAACTAGTAAGGGAAAGCATCTCTATTCTATATGTCAACTCCTGACCCTTTGGTGTCCACCCTAATTACCAAAATACCCCCAACTACTAACAAATATTACAAATCCAACCAGTCAATAAATTTAGAAAAAAAGTACACTAAGAAAAAAAAATTGATATGGATCCTAATAAACTGCCACTCACTAAAGCAGTTACTTCAGAGTTCAGTGTACCAACAAAGTAACAAAAAAAAATTAACAGAAACACTACGCAGACAGTTTTTTCTCCATCTCTTCTCCATTTTCTTCCTCTTCCAAACCTTCAATTACACTGCAAATACTTTATTCATCCTCTTCCAAGCCCCTAGATAATTTAAAATTGAAAATTAATATTAGGTAATTATAATACAGACATACAAATGATTTCTTCATAATCCCTGTACAAACACTGCCAATTTATTATGAAACGCTAATTGCATTTGGTGGGTGAGTGACAAAATGGTGGTGCCGGAAAAAGCAGCTGTTCGCGTAGAAGTAAAGCCCTCCTAAGAATGGCTTTGCTTTAAATTGGGTTTTTCTTTTTCCAAGATTGACTGAGATTCTACGATTTAATTCCCCTAAGACTTGGAAATAGGAAAGGAGTATCCTTCATGAATCAATAAATCAAATTATTCGACCATTGATACAGAGGATTTAATCCAAGAATTTCCTGGAACTTAAACATGGAAGATGAAGTGGACTAACCGGGTAAGTAAATCAAATATTGTATTTTATTTCTTTATCCTTTCTACAAACACTTAGTGTGCAACAATGATGGAGAAATAAAAATTGAAAAAAAAAAGAAAAATTTGCCTCTTACTTGCTTCTTCTGATGCTGAGATTATTTTTCTGGGAGGGGAATGAAAAAATATTATGGAGAAGATGATTATTTTGTCAATTGGGTTGAAGCATTATTGTGAAGTTGTAAAGTGAAGTTCAATTGTTTTCATTGTTATGTGTAATATTGGTTTATTATAGGTATTATTATTTTTTTCATTTGCCTTTCTTTTATGGACGTGAAGTTTAATTGGAGGAGCGGTGGAAGCAGGAGCGGAGGAGAGAGAAAGATTAGGAGGGATACAGATGGGGGAAAGGTGAAAGGAGGTGGAGTAGTAACCCAGTGGTGGGTGGGAGCCTAGGGGGGATTTGGTGTTTATAGGGGAGGAGAGAGAAATAGATACTTCCTCCGTTCCGACATGTCGAACACTTCTATTTTTTATGTGAGAGCTTTTTTGGGAGAAGAGTTAGCCACTTATTTCGTAACGGCGGAAGTATTAAATTTGTGCAAAAATAATTTTTTATTATTTAATTGGAGTTAACAGCAAAAGTAACATAAGGTTGGTTTTGAATACCCAAAATATTTTTTTTAGGGAAATTCTTTGTTAACTTTAATAATAATTTCGCACGCATAGCGTGCATATAAACCTAGTATAACATGATTTCAAATGTGTCTATGTTTTCTTGTATCACGACTTGAAGTGTGATACGAGTCTAGACCATACCAACAAGTGTTCCATCAAACTTTTAAATTATGATCTTAAAGTGACTAGAAGAAATAGGTGTTGGTTGCCTATGTCAAGTGAAGCAAGAAATACATAAGTTATTAATTTAAGTAGCAAGTTTGAGTGGGGCAAGTTAGGATTGATAATCAATGCATTCGTTGATAAAGTTGTGTTTGTGATTATCGTGAAGGCTAGTATTACTTGATATATATATATATATATATATATATATATATATATATATATATATATATATATATATATATAAATTGTAGTAAGATAAATTACATTAACGCCTCTCAAATAACCTAAATACAACCTACCCCAACCCCCCCAAAAAAAAAAAAAAACCCCTAATGAGAATTGAACCCACATGTAGGTGGAAGATGTTGAATAAGTAGATGTTGACTCTAGCAGATTAGGACTAAGCTACACATTGTCATGAGAGCTTGGACTGTGGTATTTGAGCCACAACCCCAACCTCAACCCCACTTCCAGTTGGAGGGTAACCCTACTCCATCCCTGGTTGCTTCCGTTACTTGGTCAATGTAGCCTTCACCTGTTGCTTCTCTAATCCCTTCTCCGGAACACTCTTTACCTCCAACCTCATTGGACTCAGGCCTTGAGGAACCAGAGTTAAGAATCATTACAGTTGTCTACCATAATCTAGAGATAGCACTATATCATTTAGACTATTGTGTATGTGAGTGACCAGGAAGACAATAACTATGATTTTGAAATCTAGTCTTTATAAACCTATGACCTCAATAATCGGCTATCCAAGAAGAGGAGGAAGAAAAACACATGGAGGATGAGGAGGAAGAACTCATGGAAAAGGGAGATAAGGAGCGTTGAGGAGAAGAACATATAGAGGATGATGAGGTGGGACAGTTCTTAGATCAAGTACTTGGAGGACACGTCGAAATGCCAGAACTAGAGTATATCGAGGAGGTTGCGCAAGAATAAAGGTTTGTCCCATGCAGGCCCACTTGAGTACAAGTGTCAAGATATGTTATTGTCATTGTTAGATAGACATATATTGTTTCAGTTATTTTTGGTGATAAAGCTCATGCTATGAGCTAATATGTATGTGATAGAATTTATGATATTCATTAGATTTTACAGTGAATAATATTTAATCAAAGTTAGTATGATTAATTCTTTTACGATGTTCACTTCACTTCTTGGATTTTAGACGTCGATTCTTAACAATTAATACTCCTTTTAAAGTATTATAATACTTTTTATTTTCTATCTATGAAATGTTAGTAACTATATGTATACAAGTTTGCCACCTTATATGAATTATGAACTGAACTCCTACTATGCTACTTGAACATGAACTTTATGGCTGGTGGAATTCGTAGAACCAAAATGAACGTCGAGGAAACTCTTAGACAACTACTTCAAGTGACCTAAGATACCCAAAGAGAAGAAAATGATGGAACTATGCATACAGAGATCAACCAAAACCAACCCCCTACTTTCACGGGGTAAAACCGACCCTGCCTCTCTACAAAACTAAATTAGGGACCTCGATAAAATTTTCGAAGTAGTAGCTTGCCCCGAAGCACCGAAGGTGGTTAGCGCTACCTATTACCTTAAGAAAGACGCTAACTTCGGTGGACTCAAAACAACGCCACCTTGACTACGTGAACTAACTTTAGTTGGGCCGGAGACCCTTAAGACTGCTCTCCGAGACAATTTCTACCAATCATACCATACCACAAGAATCAAAAGGCCCAAGAGTTAATTAGCCTATATATTGGGAGCATGATAGTTGAGCAATACTACCTTAGGTTCATAGAACTCATGAAATTTGCACCCGAATTTGTCCCTACCGAGGAACTAAAGGCCTCCAGATTTGAAGAAGGCTTAATCCTTGATTACAGTGCGGACTAGCAGGGGATACCTTAGATTCCCTAGACAAACTGTTTTGTAAGGCTGCCCAATTGGATGGTATCCTACGTCGTGCATAGGAACAATCTAGAGGAGAGAAAAGAAGAAAGAACCCAAACCCTTCATTTTAGCGATTTGATAAGAGGAAGAAAGAAAATGGGAGCTTTAGTAGCAATCAACCTAAATGAAGTAACCATAACGATTCTCAGGGGAATAAAGGGAAGCCTACAAGGGTCTATTATTCCAAGCAGTGTCTTAACAACCATCTAGAGAAAGATTGTCAAGGGAACCCTATTGAGTGCATGGATTGTGGAAGGATGGGCCACAAAGCCTATGAATGTTTTTCCATGCCTGCTGGGAATGTTAATGGGAAAAACTCTATCCAAAGTAAACCCCTCAACGGTAACCACATCAGACTTCGGAACGGGTATCAAGAGACCTAAGGGAGGGGAAATAGTTCTACCCACCTCCATCAAACCAGAATGCCTACCCAAATGCCAACGGGGCTAAGCCCATATGGAATGGAGGGAATAAAGGAAGTAATGGAGGAAGCAAAAATTCGAGAAGCAACAACCAAGGTAGACTTTTCATAATGGGAAGCCACGAGGCCGAAGCATCCGCATTAGTTGTAATTGATACTTTTACTATACACTCATCTCCTGCTAAAGTTTTGTTTAATTCAAGAGCATTATATTCTTTCATATCCAAAAGCTTTTTGTCAAAGTTGAGTTTTAGTGCCCCAATTTATGTCAACTTTCCTATCGCAATACCTACTATGGAGATTATTTATTGTAAACACGAGTATGAGGATGTCCCGATTATGATCAATGACCTAGTAGTCCCTTCTACTTTGCTAGAATTCAACCTAGGAGACTTAGATGTGATCCTAGGGATGGATTGTCTAAGTAAGTATAAGGCTAAAATTGATTGCCTTAATTAGCAGGTGCACCTAAGGAACCTTTGTGGGACTAGGATGTCCTACAAGAAGATCACCTCCAACCTAGGAATCTTCATTATCTCCGCAATGAGGTTGAAAGAGTACGTCCATAAGGGATTTCCATTGTATTTTTATTATGTACGACACATAGGGAAGGAAGAAAGGAGGGTGGAGGAAGTCCCTGTAGTGAAAGAATACATGGATGTTTACTATAGACTTAACACCTGGTACATGACCAATCTCCAAAGCTTCATACCGTATGGTACCCGCATAGATGAATGAGCTAAAGGTGCAACTTCAAGTTATATTAGGCCAACTAGTTCCCCATGGGGAGCACCTATCCTGTTCGTCAAAACAAGGATGGGAGTCTTCGACTGTGCATAGGCTATAGAGAACTGAACAATACCAGAGTCAAGAACAAGTACCCCTTATTCTGCATAAATGACCACTTCGACCAGTCGAAGACAGCTTTAGTGTTCTCTAAGATCTACTTAAGATCCGGTTATCACCACGTGAGGATAGCTAACCAATATATATCCCCAAGACTGCATTTAGGACTCAATACCTACGGTCATTATGTTTTACCAGTAATGTCTTTCGGGTTAACCAATGCATCCGCGGTCAATATGGATCTCATGAACCGCGTCTTTAGGTCTTAATTATTTGGATAATTTCATGGTTGTATTTATAGACGATATCCTAATCTACTCTAAGGAATGGAAGGAGCACAAAGAACAAATAAGGATAACCTTGGCCATCCTAAGGAACAACCAGTTGTTCGCCAAGTTCTCCAAGTGTGAACACTGGTTAGGAAGGTATCCTTCCTACTACATTTTTGTCCAAAGAAGGAGTATATGTGGACCCAACTAAGATATATGATGTAAGTGAGTGGCCAACTCTTAGGAAAGTGACACCATGTGAGAAGTTTCTAGGGCTTAACTCATTACCATAGGTGATTTGTGAAAGATTTATCTCAAATAGCAAAACCCATAACCTAACTCATGAAGATGGAACATAGGTTCATATGGAGTGAAGATTGTGAAAAAGCCTTTCAAGAGTTAAAGATTAGGTTGACCACTGCACTAGTTCTAACTCGACCAGATGGGACCGCAGGATTCGAAGATTACAACGATACAAAATGGTATAGGTTGTATGCTTATGCAAAATTGTAAGGTCATAGCTTATGCGTCACGTTAGTTGAAAGTTATGAGACCAATTATCAAAACCTCCAAAATCCCAACATATAATAGTAAAAGAAATGCCAAAAACCACGTAATAAGTTAAGAAATATAAAAAGAAACATCCCAAGCACTCCGTCCTTATACAAATATAAAATAAAGAAATAAACAACCATAAGTAATAAATTATCAAAAAAATTAACCATAAATTATCAATGGACGATAGTGGAAATATTGCCGAGATGGATATATCACTTTCAAAAGTCAAAAAGCGCATAATTATTATTAAAAAGAAACATCCCAAGTCATAGAAATCTAAAATAACCAGATAGGCTAAGAAAACCTCCAAAATCCCAACATATAATAGTAAAAGAAATGCCAAACACCACGTGGCAGAATAACTACAAAATCCATCAAAATTACTTAACACCTATGAGGCTAAAAGACCTCCAAAAACCATCATAGATTTCATCCACTATAACCTAAACAATAAACTCATAAAATCTTTCTATCCTCACTTCCCGAGCCCAAACAACGATCATCTAGCCTTCAACTCCACCTGGAAAGTATATAAAACAACACATTATCCACAATTAGTGGGGAGTAACTAGCAAATAGAATCAAGACAGCGTAAAGGTAAGATTTAATATAAGCACCAAAGGTAAGAATCAAGAGGAGAAAACGCCAAGTGGATCACAACACAATTTAAGGTTTGTCATATCGGAACCTCCAAACAGCCTATAGGTTTACCTTCTCTTCTGCCTGTGTCTAACAATGGTAAAACCCACGATGCAGGATAGTACCCATGTCAGTACAACCTGACTTCTTGGACGATAACAATTAACCATGTAACACCTCTAGATCGCAACCTAGGTGGTTGGCATGTTTTCACCGGGGACTACATCTATCTCACCGGATATCTTACATCTGAAAAAGAATAAAATAAATCGTAAATCCATCTAAATAATTCATCAAATAAATTTATCAATATGGATGTCCAAACGTTCCTATACCCAAATATGCAAAGAAACTAGGATCGCAACCTAAGGGATTTAATTCATCATAAAAATCGCATTATTCTCGTCAAAAGTATAATAACATCCAAATGTTCAAAAATATATATGGTTTTTAAAATGTAAATCTCATGTACAAACATCATAATCCAACAACAACAATACCCAAACTTACACATTCATCCTTAAATAAATTAGATGTATAAACATTTTATACAACTTAAAAATCACGTATGCAACAAACTGCATAAATGACAAAATTTTCACACACACAACACTCGAACAAACTGGCAGACAGCTTTTGCCTCTGCCATGCGTGCGCTCCGCAATGCCCATGCGTATAACACACCAGTGTTGCGTCTGGCACAACAATGATGCGCCTGACGCAACTGGGAGTAAACCTCTGGACAGTTAGCAGCCAAACTCGTCCAAATTCCATGAAAAATAAATCATATGCAGCGATATGATCTTGGCAGCACAAATTCCTTAATAAGAACATGAACAGAATTCTAAAAAACACACACTTACACATGGAATCTCAAATATATCATATTTCTAATCATAATCACAAATAATAATTATAATAAGCACAAATATAATGAGCATCCTAAAACATAATATACAAGAATTTCTAGTATATAAATATCACTAAAAATAATTAATATAATCACAAATTACAAAAAAACTCTTCTTCCTTCCACACATAAATACACACGAGACACACACTTGCAGCGCTTTTATAAACAAAAACTCCAACGTCATCATATAATAAAGAATCTTAAACATTTCCTACCAAATAAAGCGTTCTAGGACAACTACTAGTTACCTGGAACGTCGGATGGTGTGCAGTTAATCAACAATGTTAGACGTGCTCCTCGTGCACGGGGTTAGTGTCCTCCAGATCGTCTCCTAGAATCCAAGAAAAGAGGGTCAAGCTTCCAAAATAATGATGAAAAATAGTAGGCAAATGCTTGAAGTCCTAATGATGAATAAAACCAAATTTTATTCCTCCTCTAGGTTCGAATGAGAGGCGTGAGATGATGATGAGTGTGCAGAAATTTTCTGATTAAAAATTACTTTTGGGGAGGTTTAATTTTGGAAGCTTAAATTAATCATTAGGTGAGTAGGCATAATAGGCAATAAGTGTAGCTGTTACAAAAACCAAAAGCGTCAACTTAAGAACTTCCACACTCTTCACTTCCCTCTCTATGGCCGGCCAACTTACACAGCCTACACTTGGCTATGGCAAACTAGAAGTTCGTCCTAAGAACGGTCTAATGCGATTAGAAATAAAGATCCAATAAAAATAATAACCTTAAATATAAATAACATAACTTAAATTAAAATATTATAAACTAAGTTTATAATTTTTGAAATAAATTTCAAGCGGTCAAAAAAATATATTCAAAAAATCTAAAATACTAAAAGCACACAAATTACTATTTAGAGATAAAGAATGTGAAAAAACTCATAGCGAAAATACGAGGTGTTACACTATTACCCTACTCATGACCTGGAACTAGCTGCAATAGTGTTTACATTAAAGTTATAGAGACACTAATTTGATGGCACCCATTGTAAAATCTTTACAAACCATAAAAGCCTCAAGTGCATCTTCACCTAGAAAGATCATAACATGCATCAACAACGATGGCTAGAACTCATCATGAGTTAGGTTATGGGACATACAATCATGAAATCAATGCCTTGGTAGTCGAAAAAAAGTTATGTGAGGAATTTCAAAGACTAAACTTGGAGTCAGTCCCCTCGGGAAACCTGAAAGCTCAACTAAATGCCTTAACCATTCAACCATCGTTTTTCAATGAGATAAGATAAAATCAGGCTGGAGTTGATAACTTGAATAGGATCCGCTAAAAGATTGATGAAGGCGAAGCTGAATGATTTTTAATTCATGAAGATGGTAGTATCCATTTCAGGGGTCGCTGGTGCATACCTATGATATGTGTTGACCTTAAAAAGAGGATAATGGAGGGAGGCCATAATACCCCTTATTATGTGCATTCATTGGGGAATAATCTATACAAGGATCTCAAGAAAATGATATGGTGGCCAAGTATGAAGAAAAAGGTCATTGAATTTGTTGCTAAATATTTGACATGCTAAAAGGTCAAAAGTGAGCACAAAAGACCTCAAGGTAAAATCCAACCCTTAGACATCTAGGACATGGAAATAGGACGCAATCTCCACGGACTTTGTCACTGCCTTACCTAGGACAAAGGATGAATTGAATATTATTTGGCTTCTTGTGGACCGCTAGACAAAAACGGCTACATTCATACCCAGGAAAGATACGTGGAGTATGGAAAGACTAGCTAATGGCTACATTAAACATGTGGTCGGACTGCATGGAGTCCCTTCTAGTATTGATTCAGACGGAAACTCGCGATTCTTGTCAAACTTTTGAGAAAAGTTACAACAACCTTTTGGGACTAAGTTACTGAAGAGTACAGTCGTCCACCCTGCCACGGATGGCCAAAGGGAGCGAACAATCCAAATCTTGGAAGATATGCTAAGAGTGTGCAGTTCGGAGTGTCAGGGGTCGTGTGATGACCATTTAGATCTTATTAAATTCGCCTACAACAACAACTATCATGCTAGAATAGGGATGACACCTTTGGAAGCCTTGTATGGAAGGAAGTGTCATAGCCTAGTGTGCTGGAGTGATATAAGTGAGACTATCATCTTTGGGCCCCAATTGATAAAAGACACCATGACGCAAGTAAAGATAACCCAAGATAAGATTTGTGGGTGTCAAGATAGACAAAAAAACCCATGTCGATCAAGACCGACGAGAGGAGTATGAAGTGGGAGAAAAGGTTCTCTTAGAGTATCACCAATGAAGGGTGTAACGAAATTTGGGAAGAAAGGGAAGTTGTGCCCGAGGTTCATTAGACCTTATGAATTTTGGGATGGAGTAGGGAAGGTTTTAGTTATTTACCGATTTTAATTTCAACAGCTGATTGGCGATTAAAGTTTTACACATGACCACTTCGACATAAAATTAATTGAAAATAAAATAAAAGAACAAGAATAAAATCAGCAAAAAAAAAGCTTCTTCGAAGAACATGCATGTTCTACTTAACTGCATTTGTCCTAAAATAGTATGGATTTTTTTCAATTTGAATTTATCATAACTTATCTATTTGAAATGAGTTAAAGTAATTTGAAGAACAGAGCCTTAAACTTGTAAAATACTTAAATAAGGTGTTAGATGTATTCTCTTAATACGAATTCTCCTAGACTTATCTGAACTAAAATTATCCAAATTTAACCGAACTTATCTTAACTTATCTAAACTAATCGTAACTTATTGGAACTATTAAAACTTATTTTATAAGGTCTTAAACTTTATATGAATTTATATAAACTTATTAAAGTCTTTTATACAATGACTAGGGATGACCATGTGAAGAAACACTAACCCAAAATGGTTCCAGGTATAATATAAGGACGTTCATTCATTAACGTCTTTACATTGTATGTTCGCTTTGCCAAGTCCATTGAACACATATATATGTTTCTTTTGTCATTGTAGCTAATAGAAAAGTCACAATTATCTAGTTAAACATTAATGTTTGGTGATCATTGAATTTGTCAGTTAAATTTTGCAATAATGGACATTGTGTTAATTAATTACTAGAAAATATATTAACTATTACCTAAAAATTATTTGTAGTTAATTAGAGATCAATTTTGATTTTGATAGCTAATTTGCAATTGAGTATCTGCAACTGAAATTTTGTTGGTACCTAATTACTGACGGAAGAACTTTCAGCCGTTAATTAGTGAACGACTTTTTCTGGTCAGTATATTTCCTATGGAACATTTGGCACTGAAATTATGATCGTACCAATTTAGGGACTGAATACTTTATAGTGGCTCATTACTTACTGATCTTCTTTCAGTATTTAATTCGTGACTGACATTAGCGACTGAAATTATGTTAGTATCAATTTAAGGACCGAATAATTTTCATTGGCTAATTAGTGACCAATCATTTTTTCAGAAGTTAATTTCTAACTGACATTTGCGAGTAAATGTGCGTTAGTAGCTCATCCGCAACTAAAATTTCATCAGTATCAACTACGTGACGGACATAGGATCAATAGTTAATTAGCAACAAATTTTTGTTTTGTCGCAAAAATTCGTCACTGAAAGGGCTTTTTCTTGTAGTGAATGGGCCATGCTCTAGGCGCACAGCTCGTGCGCTCCGTGCATGGAGCGTGTGCTCAGCGCACAACCATTTGCGCCATGCATGGGCCATGCGCATGGTTCATGCATTCAGCACGCCTGCTTCATGTTTCTGGTTTTTATAAACTGCTCTTGTGTTGCGTCAACGCATCATTGTGCGCTTGACGTAGCGTATATTTGTACCGTTTTTTGTCCGTTTTAAGATTCCATTTGATCTTTGATAAAATTTATATTTTGAAATCCGAAATGATCAGCCATCTTTAGGAATAAAATCTTATTTTCGTAATATCCTTAATTATATAGAATAATTAATAAGAATATTAAAAATACAATTAATCATCACGAATTATTAATTGGGCCTTGAAAATTGGGCTTGGATTTAATAAATAGACTTTATGTTTTCAAAACGCTTTTGGGCTTAGCTTCACTAGTACAAAAACCATAATTTGTGTCGGTTCCTAGACATCATGACATGCCTCGATGCAAATTTGCCAAGTAGGATATGCGTTGGTTTAGGACACGACACAATTAAAAGACCCTTTTCGTCGGATGTTGTGGCTTGACCGACGAAAATGCCACCATTAGTAGGCCCATGCTTAGACCATCTACGTCGTAAGTTGTGGCTTGCAAATGCCACCATTAGCAGAGCTTATGGTTAGACCATCTCGCGTCGGATGTTGTGGCTTGTCCGACGCAAATGCTCACCATCCGCAAGCCCCGCTCAAGACCATCCGCGTTGGATGCTAAGTAATACACCATGCACATGCCTCTTCCCAAAGACCACCCCAGGCCGTATCCCCGAGAGTATTTGCATCGCTTAAAGAGCAAATAATACACATTTGCATCGGTTTATGCTCCTAAACCGACACAAATGCTCCTTCTTTTTTTTTTTAGCTTTTTTGTTTTGCAAAAACTAAACATAGCACATCAAAACAAAACCAACAATATATATAAATAACTAATATACGAGTAGAAATTTCGACACAATTTCATTTGTATTTTGGATAACCTAAGAAAGTGTTAGGAATAAATATAATAAATAACCAAAACCTATTAAAAACATCTCAATTGAGCAACCGATATTTTACACAAGATTCACCAACCAAGTTTACATCAAAAAAACTATTATTGTTCAAGGTACATATATATAAAGTAAGCATAATATCCCAAAAACCTTTTAATAATACACAACAAGATGAAAAAGAATTTAAAATGCATATAACAGAACTATTAGCTGGAAAACTAATTAGACCAAGTAATTCAAAACATAGTAGCAAGTGCTTTTTATAGTTAATAATCATTCGAACAAAAACGAGGAAAAACAAGAATGGTTATTGATTATAGAATTCTAAATGAAAAAACAATTACATATAATTATCCCACACCAAATAAGATACTTAAAATGAGGCAAATACAAGGATATAATTATTTTTCATAATTTGATTGTAAAAGTGGTTTTCACCAATTAAAGTTAACCGAAGATTCCAAACAACTAACAAGCATTTAAAGTCCCCAATGGATTTTATGAATGGAATGTTTTACCCTTTGGATATAAAAATGCCCCTGGTAGATTTCAAGTATGTATGGATAAATATTTAAATCAACTATCAAATTGTGTAGTTTATATTGATGATATACTAATATATTCAAAAACATAAGACGAACACTATAAGTTATTAGAACAGTTTACAAAAATTATTAAAATTAGTGGTATAGTTTTAAGTAAAAAGAAAATGGAATTATTTAAAACACAAATTGAATTCTTAGGATTCGAAATAGATGAAGCTGGAATAAAAATGCAAGACCATATAGCCCAAAATTATAGAGTTTGAAAAGGAAATTAATACTAAGAAAGAATTACAAAAATTCCTAGGAATAGTAAACCAAGGTTAGAGAGTTTATACCAAAACTATCACAATATACTTGAACCACTAACTAAGAAACTAAAGAAAGATTACGACTTCGGATGGGAAAATACTGTCACAAAGATTTTAAAGAAAATTAAGGAATTAGTCCAAAAGTTACCAAAACTAAGTTTTCCCGATGAAGACAAAGAATTTACATGGATAGTGGAAACAGATGCTAGTGAAACCAATAACGGTTATGGAGTAGTATTAAAATACAGATATAAAAAAGAATATGTTTGTAGATATCACTCAGGAACTTTTAAGGCTAATGATTTCAATTGGGATATAAATAAAAAGGAATTAAAAGCAGTAAAATATGGAATCAAAAAATTTGAATGTTATATAGTAAATTCATAATTAGAAAAACTGTCAGAAGTTGGCTAACCCGAAAACTGCAGGATTCAATTACAAGTAAGGAGATAAACCGGATTATAGCAGATATTAATCAATACGAGTTTATTATTGAATTACTAAAAACTAACGAGAATTGTTATGCAGATTATCTCTCCAGAGCTAGTCCAACAACTGGTTCTAATGAATCAGGCACAAGAGATACAAATAAAAGAGCTAATGGAAGAACTAACTCTCATGAAAAGAGATAGGGCAACTTCCAATCCTGGTAAGGATCAAATAGATATTGGCAGTAGCCAAAACTATAAAACTCAAGCTATTACCAAAAAAGTTAATACTCCGATGAACAGGAGAAATATGTCCTTGCAAAGATATTTTTTCAAGCCAAGATAAATCCAAAACCATTTTAACGAGATGGAATTTTCTACCCTCATACCAGATACTACCTCTTTCAGAGAAAAACTTACCCTTGGAACAAAACAAACTATGAACCCTCATGTTCGAGCATATATTTCCAATTTCCTAGTAATTGCCAATAAGCTAAACACAAACCCTGAAGTAACTACTAAAGATAGCCAGTCAGAAATAGAGCGAGGATATGTCACCAATCCCCTGAAAAGGATAAACGAGTTAATTGCCTTCCTAGGTTGTAATACAAATATGATCAAAGCAGCCTATGACTATGGTCTTCTCAATTCGGTTTATACCATGAATGGAGAAGAACTATCGTTTATACCTAAGTTATACAAAGCAGCTAAAAACTATTTAAATATCACAAAGGCCCCAATGATCTTTGTGAGATGCTATACAGCCCCTGGCGAAGTCACTTATCAAGAGATAAAGCAATGTATACGAGTCATCAAAATGGGATGTACACTCAATTACCTAATCCCAGAAGAGATAAAAGCTCAGCCTGAGTTAAATATCAATGATATACCGGAAATACTCCGGGAAAAAAGAGCAGTAAAAATGAAGACAATTTATGAAGCACTATGCAACATAATAAAGACTCTAGTATAGATCAACCATAAGGAGCCTAATACACTAATTATTTCTCAGAGCAAAGAATATGGATATGATGTCGTGGAAACTATTAAGTCATGGATATGGAGTTTACTCCACCCAGACCAGGAACCAGTTACCCGGTATATTCCGAGAAATTTCATGACACCAGATACTTTGAAGAGACACTATGGCTGGATGCAGCTAAATAACAATCATACGTGCCAGCTATGCAAGACCCAACAAAATATTGTCCCCATTATAGAAGATATGGATGATGAGGATAGAGCCGAATCTTCCGGCGGAAGTCAACAGGAAGTCGTGACAAGATAAGCATAAGCTTCTAAGAGATAAAAGAATAAAGATACTCTTGTAATATCTATCATGTAATAACAGATTAGTTTTGTAACAGTTGAATAAGACAAAAGTTAGGCGGCTAGCACCCGAAAAATATGTGAATAGTGTGAACATTATTTTTACTTTTACTGTAGCACTTTCACTGTAGCAATAGTGTTCTTAATAGTATGTATTTTTGTACGGACCATTGTAATCCTTTGCTTATAAATAAGACTTCACTGATGAAGCAAAATCATCATAAGGCACTTGCTTAAGCACACTTCCACATTTCTTCTCTTCTCTCTCAAAAATCTCTCTCAAAAAAAAAATCACGCTTCACCCCAAGTTGGTATAAGAGCTACTATTCACAAGAAACTGGAGCTATTCACTTAGAGCTTATTCCTCAAGATATTTTACTAACAATTATGGAAGCAGGTAAGGTAACCTTTTTCTTATGAACTAAATCTAAATTCAATCCCCTAGTTTATAATAATACTAAAATCTATTAAGATGATTCTATCATTTCATATAAGATGTAAGCTATCTTAATTATGTTTTCCCCAATTAAGTAAAATCATGTTTAGAAACCAAGAGACAATTGGTAGCAGGAGCCCGTTTAGCCGTTGATGAATGAGAAGGCATTGAGGGCGTGACCTATGTGGTGAGGTTGAAAAACGGGAATTTACTTAATTCTACTTAAGTGCTTAAGGGTAGCAAAGCGGATTAGCGGTACTTATATGAAAGCTGATAGAATTGTTATTAACCGATTAAGGTTTATTATGAGCAAAAGGGATTGAGTCTTAAAAGAAAGTTCATAAAGAAACATATTATTTACCTATTTACTTGTTTATTTGCTTAAATATTTATCTGAGTATTTGCTTATTATATTATGAATGCTCAAATAAAGACTGTTAAATTAGGTATTGAATGGATAAATTACGCCTTACTATTTAAAATTCAAAGAGTAAAAGATCAAATAAGTATTTATAATATTCATTTACATGAAGCATATGTACTAGACGATACAGAAACAAGGTATGCTTTACTTAAACTAATACAGGAAGAGCAAAATAAAATAGAAAAACTTTCAAAAAAAAAATTAACTTAAAAAATTGCTAGATCTGTTAAAACAAATAGAACTTAAATATTTATTAATAGAACTTAAACATTTACTAAATTTGTTATGACTAAATCTCAAATAAAAACCGTCAAAGAAAATATAGAAATGAGAGATTTTCTGTTGACATTACAAATCCAGACCCTACAAGATAAAATAAATGAATTTGAAAATTATTTATATGAAGCCTATAGAAGAAAAGATAATGAAATGAAAGATGTTTTACTAAATTATTTAACTAAACTACAAAACAAGAAAAATAGATACTTAACGGATAAATTAGAACTTAAACACTTACAAAATTCGCTAGAGGAAGGAGGGAGAAACAAATAATGGTAAATAAAGTGGGATACTTCATAAAAACTAGGTCAAGGTAACGAGAGAGGCCGGAAAATGCGTGATAAACTGCTATACTTTTTGAGTAACTGACAAATTAAAAGGAAGCCAACTGGCTATATTGAAATAATATCCGACTTAAGAGAACCGTTGTGCTTCATAAATTTTTCTTCCTAAATTAAATATCAGGGATAGAGCTATAAGAAAACGCCTATTAAATTAACGATTTTGCTTATTTATACTGAGAAAACGCTGATTTAACTTGGGGGTTTTCTTTTGATGAGAGAGCTTTCAAGTTAAACCACGGTTCTCTTAAATGCGTACTATTTTCCTCTTTTTGTAGTAGTGAATCTAAGAAAAGCTTGCTTTCTTTTCAATCTAAAGAAGGTAGATAGCCAAGATAATTGTTGATGAATTGCCATTCAAGTTTGTGGAGGGACAAAGGTTTTGGTATTTTTGTAGTGTTATGGAGCCTAGATTTCATGTTCCCTCTAGGATAACAGTAGCTAGGGACTGTTATGAGTCTTTTTTGACTAAAAAAAGGAAGCTTAAAATTTTCTTGAAGAAGTGCAATTCAAAGGTATCTTTAACCACATATTCATGGACATCTATTCAACAAATAAATTATATGTGCTTCACTGCTCACTTCAAATCAATTTTTCCATGAGCTTGTGAATGTTGTTGTGCTTTTGAAAGAGATGTGTAATCCCCCACAATTTTATGAATTTTATAAATATATTTAAAGTATACTTATAAGTATTTTAGTATTTAAATAATTAAATTATTGAGTATTGACTATCTTAAAGCCAATGATTATTTAATGTTTTAAATAGTCGAAGTATTTAAATTATTTTTCTTAAGATGGACTTTGAGAGTCAACAATGAATTCAAATAAGTTTAAGCAGTAGTACAAATGAATTCAATATTGGGTTGGAGGAGCCCAAACTTTTGTAGCCTTTTCATATTGTCATCTTTCATTAAACTAACCAAGCAAGCCCATTAGTCTATTGGACTCTAATGGGAACCTATAAAAACATTACGCCCTCTCAAATTTTGCCTCTCATTAAACTTAGAAGACAAAGCCCTAATTTTTCTCTCCTCTCTCCTCCTCACTTGGCACTCACTCTTTCTCTCTCCTCACCCGATTTTCTCTCCATCTCTCTTTCGTTCTTCTCGATCGCCGCCACTACCGTCGGCGACACTTGCCGTCAGCCACGCCGCATGACCGCCACCGGTCCCAGCCCGGCCCGGCCCGCGCCATGATCCAACCGGCGTCCCTCCCCCTCGGCGCCTTTGTTCCTCTCTCTCTTCTTTTGGTTTATTTCCTCTTTTTTTTCTATATTATCTTAATAATTAGTTTTGACGTTTTAAATATTGTTTTAGTGGTTTAATAGTTAAAGTTTGTGACTTTGTTATTTTAATAAATACATTTATGACTTTAGTAATTCTTAATTAAAGTTATGAATTTCGAATCATATGCTTTCTGTTTAAAGAGGATTTTAAATATTAAAGTAAGGATCTTTAGGGTATTAAATGGCTATTTTAGTAGTACTATATTAAGAGATATTAAATGTTGAAGTTTTAGTTGTTTAAAAGAGTTCTACAATATTTTCTAAGAGAGTTTAAAACACTTTAAAGTTGCTGTAATTTTATTAGAGTATTAATACTTGAATGTTTTGATAATTGGTAGGCGGAGACTTTACTTTGAGTGACTTCTAAAGATTTTAAAGTGGCCTCCCGTATTGTTTACACAAGGTACATACTTGTCTATGTGTTTTTACACTAGTATCATGTCCAAAGGTTAGGATTGATATAGTATCATATGTAGGGAACTTTTTATAGTTCATATGTGGCTTATATTTAAATGGATTTGCATGTTTTATACTGTTGTGTGAAGCATGTTGCCGATTATGAAGTATTATATGTTTGTATGGATGATTGATGCAAGCATGTGGGTTGGGAATGTTTAATTTATTAATTCACATGAGGGATTAATAAATGTATTGTTTGTTGGATCATGAAATGTATCATGTTGTTCCCTTGAATTTATTATATTATTTACTTTATAAGGACTCGTGGGCTTTGTTTAGTAAAGTTGGATATTTAACTTTTGACGAAGTTGGTTGGTTGTTGATTTAAGTCAACAAATAAGGGTTGGTTGGTTATTGATCTTAGTCAATAAAAAAAATGAGATTAATTATGGGTCAATTGAGTTATATGATCATTTTATTTAATCCTATGATAAAAATTGGAGTCTTTGTGTTGTAGCATAATATCTACGGCTCCCTTCACGACACATGGGCTCATCAGAGTCGTACACGTGTCGCCCTATTTTTAACATAAGAGTAAACTGAATCTCTGGGCTATACTCAGCTGAGTTAAAAGGATCAAGTTCGGCCCATTAGTCGAAGCCCAACAAGGTGCCAAGTGGTCGAAGGAGAGTGGATAATAGACATTCCCCGGTCATTGTCGCCACGTGGCGTGACCCGATTCCTCGCCCAATCGAGGCCACTATTGTAGGTCGCTTTTTAAGGTTAGTTGTCAACTTGCTATCACTATAAATACCCCCGAAATCGGGAGAAAAACACATTCAATGCAAAACAGTGTAAAGTTACTCGATAAATTCTCTCTCATTTTCTCTTTCTATCTCCACTTTCTCTTACAACTCCCGATAACCGACTTAAGCATCGGAGGGGGAACCACCACCCAAACCTCCGGGGTGGGTCCCTTTGTGCGGAGTTCGGGAGCGAAGCCAAGGCTCGGGATCAAGCTATAATTCGGGCATTGTTGCACAAGTCTCCATCCGAAGAACACTCAAGATACTACTCTACTTGCTCGACAAGGAAGCTAAGCCTACGCCTTACTTGTTGGACAAGCGGACGAAACATTTGGCGCCGTCTCGTGGGGAGACGTAACAATGACCGATTGTCAATCATCCAACATTGCAAGAAATCGAAGCCTTCAAGTTAATGTCGAAGATACGGTGGAGCATGAAAGACCACCTCGAGGAAGAGATAGGCCTCCATCCATCGTCAATGTTCCTGGACCAAGCCAAGAACCTGGTCATCCAGGTTAATCTAGATCGTCCGGTGGCTCGCCGCCCATCCGGAGAATGTTTTGAATGATTTCCAGGACCGGGATGGCGGAGGTCGTCCGAGAACGTATTAAAAGCAATATGTTGTTTTTTCATCACCACCCAGAGCACCGCTAACAATCCACCTCGTCCTAGAGGATGTTCTCAAGTAGATCGTCCAGGTCCTAGTCGACCTGTTCGTCGGGAACCCTCAAGAAGGACCGCGAGAGGAAAGCAACGAGAGGATACCGAACGAGAGAAGAAAGATGGTTTGGAATCCGGTGGTGAGGACCCAGGACCATGTCCATCCTAGTGGGCACGAGAATGGAAACCGACGCCGGGGGAGTATCTAGAGGCAAAAAGGGTCGCGGCTTTGCAACGTTCGGCTACGGGATCTACCCCATACCCGAGAGACCCTCCTTTGAGGTTGTCGTCCGTAGAGGAAGGCCGAAGCTTAAGCCACTCTCTCTTGTCCATCCACGACGGGAGAAGACCGTGGCTCGGCCCATGGTTTATAGGCGTCCAAAACCAGCCCAACACTTCATCCAATCCCGTAATGAAAGAGTATCGCAAGGAGTTCATACCCATTGAGGGACAGTGGGAGCCCTCCGGATCAACCGGCCTACCCCATTCTCGGCCAGGATCATGGAGGCGCCCCCTTCCCAAAGGTAAAACTCCCAACCATTGAGCCTTTTGATGGAACAACCGATCCCGATGATCACCTGTCCGCTTACAAACATCGGATGTACGTCCAAGGAGTGGACGATGCTACTGGTGTAAGAATTTCCCCACTACCTTGAAGGGAGTAGCCCGAAGTGGTTCAATAATCTTCCCCCAATTCGGTCAATAATTTTACTGAACTCGGTTTCTTATTCACTAGTCATTTTGTTGCCAACAAGCAAGAACAAAAGACAAGCATGCACCTAGGCAAGGTCGCCCAAGGACCTAAGGAGGCCCTTAGGAGTTTTGTTAAGAGATTTAACCTAGAAGCACTTCGCGATCCAAGATCTTAATCTTTGGGGTAGCCTTTGACGCCTTCATCGGGGTCTAAGGCCGGGAAGTTTCAAGTTTGACCTTGTTAAGAAGAAAATCTCCACTCTTCTTGAAGCTTTGAGAGAGGCGGAAGCGTTTATCCACGCTACCGAAGTGTGTCTTTGAAGCAAAACATCCCGAGTCCAAGAAGCTGAAGAGGTTGCTCACCCAAAGAAGAGCAACCCCAAAAAGGCCGAGACCCGGGCTATAGCTGCGACCACCACTTCGTCCGGAAGGAGTAAGAGAAAGTTGGCCGAGCCATCCTCATCCAATCCTATTGAGTTTAACAAAGACCAATATTCCATTCTCATGGAGATCAAGGATCAATATGAGTTGAAGGCCCCATTGAGATGAAAACACCTTATAGAAATAGGGATAAGAGCAAATCTCGTCACTTCCACAAGGATTGTGGTCATGAGACTAATGAATGTAAGCACCTGAAGAGAGCTTTGGAAGAGTTGGCCCGAAAAGGAAAGATGAATTCCTACTACATGCCGCATGGGGAAGGAAGTTCCCAAGGAAAGATGATTGGCATAACAAGAAGAAAGAGAGTGCAAGCACGGACGAAGATGTTGTTCTCGTAATCTCGGGTGGTTTCTTCTTTGGGGGACCAACTAATCGAGGGCACAAAAACTACCTTAGGGAGCTCGCCAAGTTTTGTTAGGCGATCGGACGAAGGCCGAGCCCTTCCCAAGGGTGGTAGTTAGTGAGCAAGATCGGGGTAGGCTGAGGACTCCCCATGATGACCCCTTGGTCGTAGAAATGAAAATAGCAAACTTGAGAGTGAGAAGAATCCCGATCGACAGGGAGTTCGACGGACATCATTAGTGCCGATTGCTTGTCCGAGGTTGAGGTTTGACGAACGGAACTTGGTCCCCGTCCACCATCCCATCATTGGGTTTGGGGGAGGAGTCATCCACCCCCATGGGAACGGTCACGTTGCCCGTCCGAGGTTGGTGAGAAGGAAGCCTCAAGAACTCGTTTATCAAGTTTTTGGTGGTCCGAGATTTGACGGCTTACAATGTCATTCTTGGACGACCAACCCCGAATCATGTCAAAAGCCGTGATAGTAACTCACCCGATGTTGATGAAGTATGAGTGTGATGACGGCAAGATTGGCTCCCTCGTATGGAGACCAACGGGCGGCTAGGGAATGTTACCTAACTACTCGAAACCATCATCATGGAAAACCGATAAGCAAGACCAGACGCAAGTTCTTTGGCGAAAGGAAAACGTCCTGGAAAAGAGAAAGATCGACGAAGGTTGATAGCGAAAGGAGAACGTCTGGGACAGAAAAGAACAGACGCAGATGACCAGCGAGAGGAAAACGTCCGGATTAAAAGCGACCATTGGGAGCCCTCGGACGCCTCTTGCTCCCTCAAGGAAGGCGTCTCGAACATCTCCCCAAAGAAGAAGAGGAAATATGAAATCATCAAGGAAGAACCCTCCTCGTCCGAAGAAGTAATGGCCATTATGGGACTATCGGTAGAACGTCCAGAGCCAGTAGAAGCCCCCGAAGAAGTATGTCCGGATGAGGCTCGCCCGAAAGGACCCTCAAAGTTGGATCTTCGCTCGCCCCGGTTTGAAGGGTCGTCTAGTCCACTTGTTGAAAGAGTTTCAAGATGTCTTTGCCTATTGCGTCGAAGAGATGCCGGGAATTGATCCGGAAGTAGCCGTCCCACCGTTTGAATGTCGACCCAAATCAAACCGGTTCGTCGAAGAAGAGACATTTGGGACCAGGCTAGAAACCAGGCCGTTGACCAAGAAGTCCGAAGTTGTTGGAATCCAAGTTCATCAAAGCAACTTACTATCCGGATTGGATAGCAAATGTGGTTATGGTGCCGAAGCCCAATGGCGGTTGGAGAATGTGTGTGGACTACACGGACCTCAACAAGGCATGTCCTAAGGACAGTTTCCCTTTGCCTAAGTTGGATCGTCTAGTAGACTCCACGGCTGGTCATGCTTTGCTTGAGCTTCATGGACGCCTATTCGGGTTTTCATCAAATCCCCATGTGGCCGGGAGGATCGGGACAAAACGTCCTTCATAAGCGAAAAGGGTCATGCGGGGCCGAGGATGCCATTCGGCTCGCGAAATGCTCCGGCCACTTTTCAAAGATTGATCAATGATGTTTTTCAGCCACAGTTAGGACGAAATATGGAGGCATATATTGATGATATGATAGTCAAGAGCCGACAAGAAGAAAGTCATGTGGATGATTTGAGAGAAACTTTTGAAACTCTCGAGAAATACAAGTCAAGCCGAATCCCAAACAAATGTGTCTTTGGGGTTTTGTCGGGCAAGTTTTTAGGTTTCTTGGTGGATCAAAGGGGAATAGAAGCCAACCCCGAAAAGATTCAAGCCGTCCTAGACATGAAGTCTCCCTTCGAAGGTAAAAGAGGTGCGAGAGGGCGACGGGATGTTTGGTTGCCCTTGGGACGATTTTTGTCCAAGTCGGGCGACAAGTGCCATCACTTCTTTGCCACGATCAAGAAAAAAGCCAAGTTTGAATGGACAACGAGGCGGAAGCGGCCTCCCAGCGAGTCAAAGATCATCTTCAACAGTTGCCTAGGTTGGTCGGTCCCCGCAGAGGGGGAAAAATTGTTTGTATACTTGGCCGTATCCACTCAAGCCGTGAGTCTTTGTCTGTTGGGCGAAAGAGAATCCGTCCAGATTCCAATATACTTCGTGAGTCACGTGCTCAAGGACGCGGAAAACCGGTATACTAATGTTGAAAAGTTTGGATTGGCCTCGTCGCGGCCGAGAAAGCTAAGGCCCTACTTTTTTGGCGCACAAGTATACTCGTCTATCTTGATCGGCCTTTGAAGCAAGTTCGCGAGAAGATGGAAGCCGGCGGGCGAATGTTAAAATGGGCGGTTGAGCTCAACATGTTTGATATATCATTCGAACCAAGGAAGGCCATTAAGGGGCAAGCCTTGGGCGATTTTATAGTTGAGCTTACTCGGCCAACCATAAAGCAAATATCCGATCCAACTAAAGGAAGGAAGCATTGGACGCTCATGGTTGATGGATCGTCCACAATCAATGGGAGTGGAGCGAGGGATCATTTGTCAATCTCCGAAGGGGACAAATTTGAATATGCATTAAGATTCCAATTCAAAGCGTCCAATAATGAAGGCGAATATGAAGCACTCTTGGTTGGAATCAAAATGTGCAAGGCGAGTGAGCCGTAGAAATTGAGGCAAAATCGGACTCTCTCCTAGTTGTCGGCCAGTGTCAACGGAGATTTTGAATGCAAAGAAGCATCAATGAGCAAATATATGCGGCGATCAAGGATGAGATTGAGCCACTAAAACGATTTGTTCTCGACCGGATACCAAGGTCGGAAAATCATCAAGCCGACGCTCTCAAAGTTGGCCGGCTCGGCCGAGGGTGAGGTACCAAGAACAGCTTTTTGGGAAGTCAAACCCAAAAAGAGCATCGACCAAGAGGAGGTTATGTTTCTCGGCCGAGGGAATGTCCGGATGGAGCCGATCATTGAATACAAGAAGACGGGCGATTGCCTTCGGATCTGTAGAGGCCAAGTATGTGAAGGCCGGAGACAAGTGGTTTGAACTATGGGACGAGACACTTTACAAGAAGTCGTTCAACCGGCCTCTACTCAAGTGCGTCACCGAGAGAAGATGGTCCGGAAGTCCTGAAAGAACTCCATGAAGGAGCTTGTGCCTCTCACATTGGGGGGAAGAGCCTTAGGCGAGAAGGCTTTAAGGACGGGGTACTACTGGCCTACCTTAAAGGAGGATGCTATAGGCTATGCAAAGAAATGTGACGGTTTGTCGAAGCATGGGAATGTGCATCGAAGCCGTCCAACTATTTGACCCCCATTTTGTTCCTCCGCCTTTTGCCAAATGGGGCATGGATATCCTAGGACCTTTCCCCGTGGCCCGGGCAAAAGAAGTTTGTGATTGTAGCGAGTGGACTATTTCACTAAATGGATGGAAGGCGAAGCCATGCGAGGAATAACAACAAGCGACGTCAAGGGCTTCATCTCGGAAGAACATTATAACTCGATTTGGCATGCCTCGGTCCAATCGTCTTTGATAATGGTCCACAGTTCGAAACGCCTAAGCCGAAAGACTGGGCCGTCGAAAGAGAAATCAAAGCTCACTTTGCGGCAGTCGCCCACCCACAAGCTAATGGGCAAGTCGAGTCCTTCAACAAGATTCTATCAAATGGAATCAAGAAGAAGTTGGACAATGCCAAAGGGCAATGGGTTGAAGAACCGCAATTGGTATTATGGTCCATTAGAACAAGCTGCTAAGAATTCTACAGGGCGAGACGCCCTTCATGCTAGTCTATGTCATCTGAAGCCGTCTTGCCCATTGAGATCGAGGAGCCCACCCTACGAGTCATGTTATACACGAGAGGAAGCCAACCGGGCCGCATTGCGTACGGCCTTGGACCAAGTCCCGAAGTCGGGGCAATGCCTTGCTAAGAATGCAATTATATAAACTGCGTATGGCTCGGGAGTTTAACAAAAGAGTTGTTAGACGACCGCTAAAGGTGGGGGATCTTGTTCTGAGGAAAATGGAAGCGATTGGACGAGCTAAAGAGTTGGGAAAACTAACACCAAATTGGGAAGGACCTTATCGATTGTCCGGGAAATACACAAGTGGGACTTTTCGTCTCGCAAAGTCTAGATGGACGACCTATTCGGCGTCACTGGAATTCGAGACAACTTAAAGAAGTACCACGTCTAGCTCGGAGTCTCGGTCGGATATAAGTAGGGTACTTTGTATTTACTCCAAAGTGCCACGGCACATATTAGTAAGAAAAGAATTGTATACTTCGCATCTTGGCTTTCGCCGAAGCAAAATCCATATAATACAATTCCTACTATCTTATCTCTTTGTTTATTTTCACCAAGTTGCTTCACTTTGGGGCATTAAAATCGAGTTACTCGTCTAAAAGTGACAATAACTTGGACAAAAATACAAACAAAAGCGAACGTCGAGAATTGCTAGCATTTACACCGAGCATCACTCCCTCAAAGAGACCGGCCAGCAATGCATATATGGCCGTCAAATTGACAAAACCTCTAGTAAGAAGTAACGTCAATAGTCTGCGAGAGAAAAGGCCCTTGAAATAAGCCCTTAGTAAAGGATGCTTACTTTCAAAAAATACGGACGACTAGGTAGTTCGGACCCTAGTAAGGGATCGCTACTTAATGACGAGTGTTGCTCCCTCAAGGAAGCCGGCTAAAACATTATGTGAACCTGAGTCTAATGCTCGCCCATCAACTTCAACAGGCTCAGCCAAGTCTGGCCGCTCTCCTTCTTAGACTTTAGCTTCCTTCAATATTTGATCGAGCTAAGCCCAAGAACGGGGGATTACGAAGTACATAGGACGAGCTATTGATCGAAGGTCGTCCAAAAACCCGGATGGCCCCGGACGAAGGTGGCCCCGGGGAAGGTGGACGTCCAAGTATGGAAGCTCACCTTCATTGGGTAATCCTCGTCCAAAAAGGGAGGCCAATTCCGGATCGAAGATGGCCTCAAGAAGGTGGTCGTCCAAGTATGGACGCTCTCCTTTATTTGATAATCCTCGTCCAAAAAGGGAGGCCAATTCCGCACGAAGATGGCCTCAAGAAGGTGGTCGTCCAAGTATGGACGCTCTCCTTTATTTGATAATCCTCGTCCAAAAAAGGGAGGCCAATTCCAGGCGAAGATGGCCTCAAGAAGGTGGTCGTCCAAGTATGGGCCTTCTCCTTTATTTGATAATCCTCGTCCAAAAAGGGAGGCCAATTCCAGGCGAAGATGGCCTCAAGAAGGTGGTCGTCCAAGTATGGACGCTCTCCTTTATTTGATAATCCTTGTCCAAAATTGGAGGCAAATTCCAGGCGAAGGTGGCACCAAGAAGATGATCGTCCAAGTATAGACGTTCTCCTTCAATGGTTACCCTCGTCCAAAGATTTGTAATCGTTCAATGACGAGACGAACTTTTTTTTGGTACTTGGATGCATATGCAATTATCAAACTCATATTGTAAACCGTCCAGTTTTTCAGGACGAGTCACCTTTTTACTTGAAATTGAATTTTGTGAATTTTCATGAGAAGCGATCGTCCAGATGATTTAGGACGAAGGTGCTATTATACTTGGTCAAAATTAGTGTTCGGAAAGATAAAAGGCGGGGAATTGACAAAAATATTCTTTCATATATGATTTGTGAAGAATTACAAAGTAGGAGTGAAGAGTTACAAAGAAGCATGAAAATAAACCTAAGCTTAGGCTTCGTCTTGGGAATGGGCCCCTTGGTCGTCTTTAGGGGTCTCCACCTCGGCAGCAGCCTTCGTCGTCGACTCTTCAAACTCGGGAGGTTCCTCGGCGCATACCATAGCCCGATGAACGCTCTCTTGATACTCCAGGACGACGAACGAAGCTGGGACCTCGGTTTCCTCGGCCCAGCATCCCAAAGGCTTTGACGGCCCGGTCCTTGGTCGTATTGATGACTTGATTCAACCCTTCCTTGGCATCGTCGTAGGCCTTGGCCGCCTCCCTTTCCGCACGGGCAGTCCTTGCCCTTAGTAGAATGTTCTCTCTTCTCGGCTCGGCGGCGCAATAAGAGCGACATCCCTTTCGCCTTTCAACTCATCGAGAGAGCGTCTATGATCATCCTTAGACGATCCTGCTTCGGCATATAGCTGGTTGATTTTAACAAGATGATTCTTGTTCTCGGACTCAGGAGTGCCGACCTCTTCTCCAAAGCCTCCGGGGATTGACGATGGAGAGTGTTAGCCATCTCAATATCATGGATGGCCTTGTCGCTGTAGTCGCCAAATGGACGAGCCGCTTATTCTCTTTCCTAAGCTCCCTTGCCCGATCTTGATCGGCATCTTTGCGAGCCGGAAGCTGGGGCAAGGAAAACAAGGCAAGTTGTTAGACGATTTGCAAAGCGAAAATTTATACAAATATAAAACAAGGCGATCATAAAGCAATACCTCGCAGCAAGGTCGAGACATGTAGCCCACATGCCGGCGGACGCTCCCCTTAATCCCTTGATGTAGGATTCGGGGAAGCATTTGAAGAGCTCCTCGCTCGGCCGCTCTTTCTCCGGCTTTGACATTTTGGCAAAGGCGGGAGAAGACTCCTCGTCCGAATCGGCGGTGGGAGGAGTTGGGGGGAATAGCGAGAGCCTTTGCCCTTATCGAAAAGAGGGGAGAGTCGAGTTATCTTGATAGGGAAGACGATGGCTTGTCTATTGGACGGACTCATGGACCGTCCACCGACCCGCATCGTCCTAACTATGTTGGGGTAATACGACTCACCAGACGAAATCGATGCCGTCCTAACAGCTAGGGGCATCTGTGGCACCAGCTTTGCCACTGAGCCGCTGAACCCGGGATAGTTCTCGGCAAAGAAGAACGGCTCCCGGCGCAACCAAAGCCAAGGCGAGACTCTTGGTTGACCTCGCAGAGCCGGCCGGCAAAACACCGAGCGGCACAAGTTGCGTGTGCATCCCTTAACTCCTCGGCCGATCCAGCTGTTGACGGCCCTTTTTTATGAGTCTTCGCTTGTGGTGGAGGCATGCTTTTCTCCCCACTCTCGGCAGCAGGGGCCGTCTTATCCGCTTTCTTCCTTGTAAAGCCCTTGGGCTTCTTCGCTGAAGGCTGGTCGGCGGCGGCGAGAGGGCCTCTTCCCGGACGAGGACGACTTCCCGGGGGAAGCTTGTTTGTAGGAGCATTTTTCGCAAAAAGTTAAGGCATCGGATCGATCGTCCACAAAACGGAATAACCTGCTATTGTACAAATGCGGACGAGAATGGCCCCAAGAAGGTGACCGTCCAAAAAATTGGACGTTCTTCTATGGACGACCCTCCCCCAAAAAAAAAATTTTTTGAATGCAAGAATCCGAGGCAATCTTGTCCCCAAAGAGCTAACCGTCCAAGTCTCGGACGATCTCTTCCTTTAGTTGTTCTTCGTCCAAGAATGGGACACCAACTCTTGGACGAGAATGGGTCCCAAAGAGGTGACCGTCCAACTGTGGACGTTGTCCTTCTTGGGACGACCCTCGACCAAGATTTGAAAAACAATTCTTAGACGAGCATAGTCCCAAAGAGGTAACCGTCCAAGTTTGGACGATCTCCTTCTTGGGATAACTCTCGTCCAAGAATTGGGAACCAGTTCTAAGACGAGCATTGTGACAAAGAGCCGGTCGTCCAAATCCGGACGACCTCCTTCTTGGGATGACTCTCGTCCAAGAATTGGGAACCGATTCTAAGACGAGCATTGTGACAAAGAGCCGGTCGTCCCAAATCGGACGACCTCCTTCTTGGGATGACTCTCGTCCAAGAATTGGGAACCGAGTTCTAAGACGAGCATGGTGACAAAGAGCTGGTCGTCCAAGTCCCGGACGACCTCCTTCTTGGGATGACTCTCGTCCAAGAATTGGGAACCGATTCTAAGACGAGCATGGTGACAAAGAGTGGTCGTCCAAGGCCGGACGACCTCCTTCTTTGGTTGATTCTCGTCCAAGAATTGGACACCGGTTCTTGGACGAGCGTGGGCCCAAGGAGATGACCGTCCCAGGTTTGGACGTTCTCCTTCTTGGAGTGACCCACGTCCAAGAAAAAAAAAAAAAAAAAAAAAAAAAAAAAAAAAAAAAAATATTATTATTACCCTTTGTTTCGCCCTTTTTTGGCGTTGCTCTTTGCATACTCCTTCCACAAATTATACGTGAATTGGGACATGCCGATTTCTCCTGTCCAAGATGGGTCGAGGCGTTGTCCGGCCGAGTCCGTAAATACAAAAAAAAAAAAAAAATACGTCTGTCATATGAGTTATGGACGAAGGGTTTTACTTGGATGATTTTAAATATACCTCTATCCTCGGCCAAACGCAAGCCGGCGGCTACCAAGAAGTCGTCTTGGTAAAACATCTCCTTAAAGGGTATCCGGTTGGACGGTCCCTTAAAAGATCGTTGGCCGGGCCGGAGTACTCCTTCACTCCGAAGTACTCCACCACTTCCTCGTCAAATTCATCCTCCGGCTCCAGCCCAAGACCGCTTTCGTCCGGTATTGGTGACGGATCTATTATAAAATCAGTAGCTTTACGTGACATGGTCGTTGGCCGCCCGTAAAAAAGATGAAATCGGCTTCCAATCGTGCATCTTTGACGATTTCCCCCAAGTCTGTCATGAAGCCTGGACGGTTCCTGATGCTTAGCCGAGCTCCGTCCATAGCCCCAGTACCTTAGACGCGTAATGGATATGGGTGAAGGCTTGAAGGGAAAGGGCTAAGCCGCGTAACTCGCAGACGGCAATAAACGTCGGGATGTTGTGCCAAGCATTTGGCGCCACCGGTTATGGCCGATATGGTAGTATCTGCAAACACTAGTTCTATGAAGTCATGGAGAGGAAACCTCGGTCCAGCGTCAAGGGCCGGTTTATAAACGGCTAAATGGCTCTGGGGGCACTCGGGATCGTCGCGTCATTATTAGGAGTGACAAAGGAGAAGCCGGCATGGGCATGAAAGACGACAAGAAATTAGGGTCCGGTCCTAGTTTCTCTAACCACTTACGGTTAACTAAAATGAAGCCTTGGATCGGAGAGGGGACCTAAGCGTTTTCTAATCTCCGACGAGGTTGTAGAGGCTTCGTCGATTCTTCGGCGGCCTCGGGATCGCTACCGTTATTACCTTCGCCGATCTCCTCCGTATCGGCATCCCGGCCAGAAGTACTGGTCTCAGTCCTTATTTCGGAAGTTTCTTCATCATGATCAAAAGGAGGCCGGCCCAAAGATTGAGCACTTTGGACCTCTCTTGCCTCATCTGGCACTCGTCCAGTTGATTCCTCCATATCCGAGCTATTCGATGGAATTATTGCTTTTCGTCTTAAACGGGCCGTTTGCTTGACGCGCGCCGGATTACCCCCGCAGGTAAAGACCGGGTCGTCGACTTTCTCGGCCAAAACTATGAAAAAATATGTACTCGGCCAGAAGAGGCCCAACTCTAGAATGTGCCGAAGAGGAAGTATCGGTTCTAGGGTCAAGACAAGCTCTTGGTCGACTAGGATTATTTGACGAAGATGATTCCATTTTTATTGATTTTTTAAGAAAAAATAAAGAATAAAGAAGAATAAAAGGATCAAGGAAACGATACCTGCTAAGAACGTCTGGGAAATTCGATGAGGAGCGCTGAAGCTGGACGATCTCTCTCTCTCTAGAAAATTGCGGAGTCTCTCTCTCTAGAAAAAATTTGTTCGATGTGGTAAATGGTTGAATGTTTTCACACCAAGGATATTTATAGAGGAATAAGAAACACCACACACCGGTCAAGAATGACCGAAACAAGAGTCAAACGGTCCTAATATGACCGGTATAGCACAAGGCCAGAGGTTCGTCATTTCCTCCATTTTGAATATGCGACCTTCTGTAAAACGGGCCCTAACTAGCAGATGGGCCAACCAAAACTACCTTGGGTAAAAGGGCATCAACCGTCAGATGGGCCTACAGTGAAAGCCCTTTTAGGGGCAAATGTTGTAGCATAATATCTACGGCTCCCTTCACGACACATGGGCTCATCAGAGTCGTACACGTGTCGCCCTATTTTTAACATAAGAGTAAACTGAATCTCTGGGCTATACTCAGCTGAGTTAAAAGGATCAAGTTCTGGCCCATTAGTCGAAGCCCAACAGTGCCAAGTGGTGAAGGAGAGTGGATAATAGACATTCCCCGGTCATTGTCGCCACGTGGCGTGACACGATTCCTCGCCCAATCGAGGCCACTATTGTAGGTCGGTTTTTAAGGTTAGTTTGTCAACTTGCTATCACTATAAATACCCCTGAAATCAGGAGAAAAACACATTCAATGCAAACAGTGTAAAGTTACTCTGATAAATTCTCTCTCATTTTCTCTTTCTATCTCCACTTTCTCTTACAACTCCTGATAACTGACTTAAGCATCGGAGGGGGAACCACCACCCAAACCTCCAGGGTGGGTCCCTTTGTGCAGGTTCGGGAGCGAAGCCAAGGCTCGGGATCAAGCTATAATTCGGGCATTGTTGCCACAAGTCTCCATCGAAGAACACTCAAGATACTACTCTACTTGCTCGACAAGGAAGCTAAGCCTACAGCTTACTTGTTGGACAAGCGGACGAAACACTTTGTGTGTTCATGTTTTGTGTTAGTTGTGTTATTGTTGTGAGTCCCAACATTTAATAAAATATTAATACATAAATTGAAAAGTGAATAGCAATAAGCTTTGAACTGGTGCATGTCTAAAGTATTGGACTAATATGAGTTGGAGTACATGGTGGTAGCCAATGAATTTTCTTGGGGCCGGGTTGATCATCGTGTCCTATTTTATTTGATTAGTACCTCGATATCGTTGGTCGCGGGAGTACGGAGTCGCGCTCGTACTTCATGTTCTAAATTGAAGACAAGCTTTGGTTAGACAACTCTATCCATTGACTATTTAAATTTATTAATAAAATAATCTGTTGGTTTTTGTAAAGTCAAGTTCAGTCAAGTGAGTCTGATAATTTATTATGTTATTATTTATCCATGATTGAACGCTTATCAGTGGCATGTTAGGTTACGTGATTTATTTATCATTTAAGTACTCAGCTTTGCTGATTACGTGCTTTTCTGTGTGTTGACCATGGTTGTGCCTTATTGATCCTGTAATGACCCTAATTGGTGAGCTGTCCTTCAGGTTTAATAAAGCATCGACCATTCCAGGTTTGAAGATGATGCATCCATTGGGATTTTGGGAAACATTTTGGAGAGCTTATGTTTTAGCCTCTTTTAATACTTTTTATACTTTTGGTTTAATTATGTTTCATTAGTTTGACTTTGGTTTGATTTTAGAGTTGACTTTGTGGTTGACTTAGTTTGAGAACATTGTGGTTCTTAGACAGTAAAATATCTTTTAAGTTTAATTAATGACTTCAAGTACTTTATATATTTTTCGTTGCAAAATTCTGAGTAAGCCGATACGTTTTCATACAGGCGATAATATCTTCATTTTTTTTTTTTTTTTTTTTTTGTTCAGGAAAGATAATTGGTCCGAAGACCAACCCCTGCTAGGCTACTAGCCTGCAGGGCACACCAGCTCATTGGCTGGGCAGAGGGGATTTATACCCACAAGCAAACAATTTATACAAACTCCCCAAATTGGGGAGTGATGAGAGTCGAACACCCGACCTTGCGGTTGGGAGGTGGGAGCACCAACCATTGGGCTCCCACGAGGACCTCAAGCGATAATATCTTCATTATTCTATATGTTTTGTGGGAAAAATGTATTTTATAAAATAGAGAATTGTCGGGGTGTTACAAAGTGGTATCAGAGCTTAGGTTTTTATTGGTCTCTCGCGCCAATCATTTTTTTTTATGCGCCTAGTTATTTAAAAAGTTTTTCCAAAGAAAACAAGCTCCTACTTATTATTATTCTTAAATCACTTTTGATGAATTCAAAACTTTTTTGTAAGGATTCGAAACTTTTTTTTAAGGGTTCGAAACTTTTTTTTTAGATTGAATTTTTTTTAATCATAAATTTTTTGGTTTTTTTTGGCATTATGTTATATTTTTCGAAAATTTTGTAATTCGAAGAATTATTTTTATCAATTTAGTTTTCATCTTATTTACTTTATTAATTTTATGAGAGATGTGTAGAATAAGAAAGGTATATACGATAGAAATATTATATGTATGCATTTAAATATTCTTTTCAGTATGTTTAGTGTCTGCAAGTCTGTTTATTCTGTTCAGTTATTTTAGTCTGAATGTCTGTTCAGTGCCTACTCGTCTGAAGTGTTGTTTAATGCTTATTGGCCTGAATACATGTTCAATGTTTTTCTTCCCTGCTTAGCTGTTTGACGTTATTCCTGGCTTTAAATTATTTATTTATTTTCTTATTATTTAGTGTTGGGGATATGCGCTAAGTGAGAGCATTGTTTATTATAGATGTCGTGTTCAACCGTAAATGGACCCTTAGGCATGACTGATAGTGAAGCTGACCGAGTGGGAAGCTACTCCAACCCTATTGTGATTAGTAACGATGAGTCTGACGTGGAGACTGACACTGAGAGCTATACCGCTCTAGATCTTGAGATGCAACGTATCTTGAAGGTAGGCATCCACGATAGCGATCTTTGAAGTAATCCGAGAAATTGACCATGCTAGAGGATAAACCGGAAAGGATATTTATACCACTACTTGGGTATCTTGTCTAGATAGTGATAGTGATACAGGGTTGGAGGAAGATGAACCTCAACCCAAAATAATTAAAAGGTCGACTAGAGCTGAAGAGCAAAATTATCATTGTGTTATTGAAGACATTGAAGATTTTGAAGATGAGATATTTACTCCGGAGAAGAACAAGGAAGATAAGGATAGGAATGACAATGTCACTCCATAGAGTTATTTATTCATGTTCTGAGATTAATTTAGTTGGATAAGTAGCTAAGCTACAATAGTTTAAACGGTTTTTTCACCAAATACCCACGACAAATCACAAAATTCACCATATACCCTCAACGTTTCAGATATTCACCATGTACCCCTGAGTTTCCGAAAACGTTCACCAAATACCCTTTTTCTAACGGACGTTAACTTGCCGTTATCTTTATTTACCATTTTTCCATTATTAACCCTAACCCTAATTTAATCCTAACCCTAACCGTAATCCTAATCTAACCCTAATTTAACCCCTAACCCACCCTTCCCTTCCCTCTACCCCAGCCCAGGCCCCCACCCCTCCCCTCCCCTCCCCCGGCCAGCCCACCACCCTTCCCCTACCCGGCCCGGTCCCCCCACCCCTCCTGCGCGCCGATTTCCCCGCGCCCCCCACCCCCTCCTCCTCGATTTCCGCGAGAACCCCCTCCCCCTCGATTTCCGCATTGAAGACGAAGATTGTTACGGCGAAAGTTACCCGAACATTGCTTGATGAACAACCTATTGCGATTTACACCATTGATAAGGTTTTGAAGTCGAAGGAGATTTTTAAAATTTTTCCAACGATTTCGATAATCCTACAACCGCATTCGATGGGGAAATCAAGGGGAGGGGGTGGGACTGCGCTAAATCTCGGGGTGGGGGGCTTGTAATACCCCGAATTTTAATCTCGTTTTATTAGCTACTAATTATGTTTATTAGTATAATTACGTCCTAAAATTTTTCGAAACTATTCTCGATGAAGATTATCTTCTAAAATAAGTATATTTACCTTAGTTATTACGAAAGTGATGTTTATTATGATAAATGATTTTATAATATGGTTTATGAAAAAAAAAAAAAAAAGAATGAGCGATGTTCAAACCCACGGTCAACCGACCACCTCCCTCTACTCCCTCTTTGTTCCCTACTCTAAGCTTCCCTATGGTGAACCACCAACCTCCATCTATCCACCTCCATTAATGCCTCCAAATTTCTTTCTTTAAATGCTCGCATTGAGCTTTGAAATCCACAAGTTCAACAACCCATTTTCTCTCTCCTCTTCCCCGATCTCTCTCGACTCTCTCACTCTCCTCCCCGTGAACCCCTTCCCTTCAGCTCGCCGGTGCTCTCCCTGAGCTCACCGGAGTTCAACCGACCAAGCTCTCCTCCTTCCTCCTTTCTCTCTCTCGTCCTTCATCCTCGTCGGATCCAAGCTCGCCGGAGTTGCGTTTGGTTCCCCCGGTCGCGCTGTCTTTGCTCATGCCGTTGCCATTGTTGTTGTTGTTTGTTGTTGTTTCGTTGCTGCTTTGTTGTTGTAGTCTTCATCCACTCTCCCTTCTTGTTGTCGCTGCTGCTCTGCTCAGCTCTCCTCTCGCGCTGCTGTTGCCGGCAGTCATGGTGAGCTGCACGGTGGTGCTGCCACCACGTCCCTTTGTCGGTACTACACTCTTCTTCTTCTTCCTTGGTTATTATTGAGTTTATGAATTCTGAAATTTGAGTATTCAGTATTGATGCTTTGATTTCTTATGTTATTATAGGTGTTGTGCTAATTTCTTTCTGGTATCACTTGAATTAATGGAATCGGATTTGGTTAATTTAATTTGTATGTTGATGATTGAGTATCAATCTATGTATGTATTACAAAGAAATGGTTGAAAGTCTGAATTCTAGTTAGCGTTGACAATTGACAAAAAGATTTATGATCTGAAGATTTCTTTTGTTAATTGGGTAAATATTGATGGTGAACTTTGCTACCTAGATTTGACTATAATTATCATGTTAGCAAAAATCTGGTCATATATATATTAGTATACTATGTTTGTTGGTGCACGAGGTTTGTATAGAACCTTACTCTCATATAATATCAAATGTAGTGAGGCTAGTTTAAATAGTATGAGATCCTCTTTCAATAAACGTTTCGTTTTATGATGTATCTATTTGGAATATGATGAGAAGTTCTTTGATTAATATTGTTAGTTTAATGCGATTAATGATTTCGTATTAACGTAAATCATTGAGGTATGATTAGTAATTAATCACTATTTAACTCTTTATTGAGTTAATCCTATTGAGTTAAATTGGGAAACGTTATTCTGGAGTATAAATATTAGAGGTAAGACTTGGAGTTCTCTTTGCAATTACATTATTAGTTTCTTTTAAAATGTAATGGACAGTGCAAATCAACAATCTGGCTAGTAACTTCTAAATAGTGGTTCATTAAAGAAGGGTTTTATTATCATTAATGAAGTATGTAAGATGTAAGTGAGAAGTAGCCAATTATACATGAATCAGGTTAATGTTACTCTATTTGGAAATAGATTCCAGTTTGTGCATTTATAAATCATTTCCAGACAGACTAGTAAAGCATTATTAATGCTAATGTTCACCAAAATAAGTTAATATGGGAGATCGAATCACCAGAATGAATAAAAGTTATCAATTATGTTTAAGAAGTCTTAGTAATATGGTTTCCGTGATCTTTATTAGTGTTTGAAGGCGACTTGAATAACAAATTGATTAATAAAGTAATTAAGTCATGTTCTTGGTTGGTTTCTGCTATTTACGAAAGCTGTTTATATATTGTTATTGATGAAAATTTAGTGAATTGTGAAAAGGTGGCATACCTAATATAAAATAAGAATTTTAATTGTAAGTTAACATTTTGTCAAAGTCTCTATTATATTAATAAGTGGATTAAATTGGTAAGTTATGATAATGTTCTAAGTGTAACTAACCAGAATGTTTTCTAGAGTCGTTGGAGTATAACTTTAAGAAGTTGATTAATTAGATGAAAGTCTCTTATAAGGTGCAATCATGATTAATTAGTTTCTAAAAGAGTATATAATTAGATCATAGGTTTCTTATTATATATTTTAATAAGATGAAAAGCGAAGAGAATGTATCACCGAACTATTGTTAGAACTAGTTAGAGTTGAATCATGTTTAATGACCATAGTCGATTATGTGAATTATATCGCTAATAAACTTATTAATAGGGATATGAAGGAGTATGAAATAAATATGTCTTATGTTTTCTTAAGTAATCGAAAAATGTGAAAAGATGAATCTTGTTCTTATGAATGACGAGTGATGAATTATATACTAAGAAATGATATATGTTCATGTATTCTTAATATGTTAAAGTATACCTTTTAACTCTGAAATTATCTGAAGGTATGAATGACTCTTAAACGATTTGAGATACGAAAATACTGCTATGTTTATGTTGTTATTTTAAAAGTACTTTAAGTTATGAGACATGCTTATGATTACTTTCCATGATTTATGATATGTTTTGCATATGGATTGTGGGAAATGAAATGTTTTATGACGTTATGATACTATGAAATGGATTATTGAAACCACTATGAATGGATTGAGATTATGATGGATGAAATATGTTCACCTTTGGATTGAACAATGATGACGTAATTGTATACGTGATTTATGTGATGACGTAAATTAAAAGATGTTAATCACGTAAAGTGAAATATCGGAGGGAAATGATGAACAGGTTGCCCTGTATGAGTGGTTCAGCGGCCCCTACAGGTTCTCTGGTTACTATGCTGATTTTCTGTTACTTGTCTTCCTTCTATCTTGTTGTGATCCAAGTAGAAGGGGGTGTGCACGCTAGGGACTCGTTATTATGGCCATTATGTTATCCGTAGGTGGTTACGGGGGATTGACCCCGGCCTACAATGTTGAAGTAAGTGGTTACGGGGGGATTGACCCCGACTTCTTGGCGTTCTCTTTCCTCTCCTTAAATAATTGGATTAATTAAGATTAATTATGTAATTATTCATTGTATTTATATCTACATGTGAACGTGTTGATTACGTGAGAGTCGTAGACACCAAAGCATGTTTTAAGAATATTTTATGGGTTAGTACTCAGCGTTGTGCTGATGTGTATGTCAATGTTTTGTTTTGTCACTACTGTGGCCTGTCACTTGGTGGGTGACAGTGTTACAATAGTTTCGAGGTTGAAGTTACGGAGCATCTGTTCCAAGATAGAAGCGATTACGTGCTAAGGGTACAGCTATGATTGTTTTATGTTTCCTTTGAGGCGAAGACGTTCCACTTTGTAATAGTTAAATAATTAATTGATTTAGTTTCATTTCTAGTTACGGTTGGGCAATAGTGCTCCGATTCTCTTTAGTTGGTACTCCGCAAAAGCGTTGAGTTTTGGGATTTGGTATATTTTATTTGTAATGAGGTTTTTCAAACATTTTCCCATTTTGGGTTGTCCAATTTACAAAGGAAACTCGCCGAAATTTTCGGAAAAGATTAATCTATTATTAAATTGTTTCTTTCAAAAGAGTCAAATCAAAGTATTGTCCATGTAAGTTAATGAATAATGTAGCCTTGCATTTATTTCCAAGGAGATAAGTGCGGCGGTAACACGCCCGTTGAGTCGAACCTTCGTGGATTTTCCCCCATCTCGAGTTTTATTAAATGAAAAAGGGTTCGGTATGGCGGGGGTGTTACGGTGGCTGGGCTGGCAGGGGGAGAGGGTGGGGGTGCGGGAAATCGCGTGGGGTGGGGGACTGGGCTGGCGGGGGAGGGGTAGGGTGGGGGGCTACCGGAAATCGCGGGGGTGGAGGAGTGGGGCTGGCGAGGGAGGGGTAGGGGGATGCGGCGGTGGAGGGGATGGGGAGGGGTGGGGGCTGGCTCGAGGTGGAGGGGGAGGGGTGGGGTGGGTGGGGTGGAGGGAGGGGAGGGTGGGTTATAGATTAGGATTAGGGTTAGGGTTAGTTTAGGGTTAGGATTAGATTAGGGTTAGGGTTTAGGGTTAATAATGGCAAAATGGTAAATAAAGCTAACGATAAGTTAACGTCCGTTAGAAAAAGGGCATTTGGTAAACGTTTTCGGAAACTCAGGGGTATATGGTGAATATCTGAAGCTTTGAGGGTATATGGTGAATTTCGTGATTTGTCCGGGGTATTTGATGAAAAAACCATAGTTTAAATTTCTTTTATTTAGCATCTTTAGTTTGTTGAGGAATAAGTTTGATAATTTTTGGATTGGAGAAATATTATTATTATTGTTTTTGAGGAATAAAGGTAATTATTTAGTTATTCGGATTGAGCAAGAATTTATTTTAGTACGCGTATGGGAAATATTTTATTTGGTTATTGTGTTTGAATTTGTTTGATCCTTATGTGATTATTGATGTGAATAATTATACATTAGTAAATACATGATTGTTTATGGTTTATAGTGATGAAATTAGCGCTATTATAAAATTCCATTGAATTTTATGTTGATGCGATCTTGTATGATCAAATCAATTTGATGCCTTCGTAGTAAATGGCAAGGAGTTGTGAATCGAAACCTAAAGTAGACCTATGTTAAATTTCAGGTCACGAAGTAGAATGTCGAACAACGATACCGCTTTAGTTTCTGCTATCCGCCTTTTGGCCGAGAAATTAACTCAAGAAAGGAAAGAGAGTCCTGATCTTGAGGGGGATATGTTCGAAAGGTTAGCTAAGATTAAGCCGCCATTGTTTAAGGGGCGGGCGACCCTATGTTTTTATAAAGTTGGATTAGAAAGTTTGATAAGATATTTGGGTCTATGAAATGCCCCGAGGCGATGAAAGTGGGTCAAGTTGTGTTGTACTTGAAAAATGAAGCCGATTTGTGGTGGAAGGAGAATGGGAATAGGATTAGTGCCGAGGAAGGTTTCAATTGGGATTATATTAATCTTGCTTTGAGAGTGAAGTTTTACCCTACTTTTATGAGGAAGAAAAAGGCTCAAGAGTTCATAAACCTTAGGATGTGGAGTATAACTATTTCTTAGTATTACATCAAGTTCATAGAGTTGTCTAGATTTGCACCCGAGGTTGTAGCGACCGAAGAACCGAAAGCTTAGAGGTTTGAGCAAGGACGGCGAAGAGATTCAATTGGGATTATGAGGTGAGACTTTTGCTTCCCTAGATATTGTTTATGGGAGAGTTGCCCATATTATGGACTTCAATCAAGGCGTGATAAGAAAAATGCTGTGATAGGTGAAAAAAAGAAGGATTTCAATGCTAGTGGAAATCATGGAAGTTTTAAGAGAAATAGGAATGAGAATGGAAAATTCCAAGGGAGAAGTGGCCAAGGTTTTAATGGTAAGGCCCAATTTGAGAGAAGTTACAATTGCAAGAGGTGTAACAAGAATCATCCTGGTAAAGACCGCAAAGGAGAGGCGACTTGTCATTACTTGCCGGAAGAAGGGGCATAGAGAATTAGAGTGTTTCATCAAGCAAAAGAGAGAACTAAATGGCAATGGGAATGTTAGTCAAGGAAGGTCTGGGTACAATCAAGCAAACAACCAAGGGTGAAGCATATAGGATCACGGAATGGTCAAGGAAGCTACGGAAAGCCTGCTAATGGGAACAGCAAAGACAACAACAATAACCAGAGCAAAACTCAGGGAAAGTTGTTCTTGATGAGTCGCAATGAAGCTAAAAAGTTTACCGATGAAGTTTTCGGTACTTTTTCTATTAACTCCGTTATAGTTAAAGCGTTATTTGATTCTGGAGCGCCCTATTCATTTATTTCTTCGTCCATCGTAAAGAGTTTAGGGTTAGTAGACTACGAAGTGATTGACTTACCCATAAGTATACCCTACTTGGAGAAGTTATAAGGTGTACTAAGATGTATAGAGACTTACCTTCAAAGATAGGATAGTGTGTTTTTCCTTCTAATCTTATAGAATTCAATTTGGGAGATCTAGACGTTATTTTGGGGAAGAACTAGTTAGGTTCCTACATGGCCAAGATAGATTGTGAAGCTCAGAAGGTAGTATTGAAGAGTCCTTTAGGAAAGTCAACTTCATACCGACGATTTGAGAAACCTAAGAGTTTCGAGATCATTTCCACAATGCAAGTGAAGAAGTTAATAAAGAAGGGGTGTGAGTTGTTCTTCTGTAGTGTGCGAGATTTGAGCAAAGAAGTTGAGTTAAGGATTGAGGATGTACCGGTGTGAATGAGTTTATGGATGTGTTTCCAAATGAGATTCTTTGGTATGCCACCTAAGAGAGCCGTTGAGTTTACCATAGACTTAGTTCCTAGTACTACACCTATTTCAAAGGCACCGTACGAAATGGCACCTCCTGAGATGAGCGAGTTGAAGACGCAATTGCAAGAATTATTAGAGAAGGGTTATATTAGGCCTAGTGCGTCACCTTGGGGAGCACCTATGCTATTTGTGAAGAAGAAAGATGGAAGTATGAGGTTGTGCATTGATTATAGGGAGTTGAACAATGTGACAATTAATAATAAGTATCCTTTGCCTAGGATAGATGACCTATTCGATCAGTTGAATGGAGCAAGTGTGTTCTCGAAGATGGATTTACGTTCGGGGTATCACAAATTGAAGGTAGCCGATAAGGACATACCTAAGACTGCATATAGGATGCATTATGGTCACTATGGGTTAACAGTGATGTCGTTTGGATTGACTAATGCTTCTGTTATATTCATGGACTTGATGAATAGGATATTCCACGAGTTTTTGGATAAGTTCGTCATAGTGTTTATTGATGATGTTTTGATCTATTCGAAGAGTGAAGTAGAGCATGATGAACATTTGAGGATAGTTTTAGAGACGCTTTGGAAGAACCAATTGTATGCAAAGTTCTCTAAGTGTGAGTTCCAATTGGAGAAAGTAGCATTTTTGGGTCATTATGTAACTAAGGAAGGAGTTTGTGTGGATCTTGTGAAGATACAAGCCGTTAGTGAGTGGCCTAGACCGAAGAATGTGTCTGATATAAAAAGTTTTTTGGGTTTAGCTGGCTATTATAGGAGATCTATGAAAGATTTCTCGAAGATAGCAAGGCCGATGACTAGTCTGATGAAGAAAGAGTCGAAGTTTGAGTGGAATGAGAAGTGCGAGGAAGCCTTTCACACTTTGAAGGAGCGTTTAACCTCCGCACCTATTTTAACCTTGCCTAATGGAAATGACGGATTCACTATTGGAAAAAAGGCCAAGGGTTGCGGTCAAAATAGCCCTAAGTGCTGCCTTTTTGGACCGCAGCCCTTGGCATAGCAGCTCTTGGGCATAAAGAAAGGGTTGCGATTTTTTATCGCAGCCCTTAATTGATAAAGGGCTGCAGTTTTGACCATAACCGCAGCCTTTGTGACCCAATAAAATATTTATTTTTTGCATTTTTTTTACTCCTAAATATATCAAAAAACGGAGAACATCACAAGTTCTACAAACGAAATTTACAAATGAAATTATTTACAGAGCCTTGTGACCACATTTTTTTCATTATAAATTCTACAAACGAAATTTACATTTTTTTTATAAATTCTAAAAAAACAAAATCAACAACATAAAATAGAGAACATCAAAAAATGCAGCCCTAGATTAAATGATCAAATTCATCCCACAACAAAACCAAATTATAAACTAACGAATCAACAAGAACATCAAATTAATTCCACAAAATAAAATAAAATAAAAAACCTAAATTACGAAAAAAAAACAGTCACAAACGGCTTAACTAAACCTAATATATCACAAGTTACAAATAAATTACAAAAAAAAATTAAGAATGACAAAAAATTAATCTCGATCAAACCCTAGATCTGGATGCAGCGACGGCGAAGGCAACGAACTTTAGATTCCGGTGATGAGACGATACATTGAGTGGTGCGAGCGACGTATTGGTGCGCTCAACGAGAGGGAAACGAGACGGCGGGTGGTGGTTTGTGTTCGTTGGTGGTGTGAAGAGGAGAGACGAGGGAGGGTTGTGGTGGTTCGAAACGAAGGAGGGTTGTGGTGGTGCGAAACGAGGGAGGGCTGGGGTGGTGGTTCGAAACGAGGAGAGGGATGTGGTGGTTTGAAACAAGGGAGGGTGGGTGGTGGTTCGAAACGAGGAGAGGGCTGTGGTGGTTCGAAACGAGGGATGGCTGGGCTGGTGGTTGATGTGTTGGTCGTGAGATTTGTGAGAGAGGAGATTGTGAGATTGTAAGTTTGGCAAACCCTAGCGCTGAGTACTGAATATTTAAAAGCCCACTGAATTCCTTTCAAAATAAATAAAAGCCCACCGAATTAATGATAAAGGGTTGCGATTAGCCCAAAAACCGCAGCCTTTAATTCTGAGTCTTCTTTTTTGTTTTCACGGGTGGGTTAAGGGCTGCGGTTAGCCCAAAAACCCTAGCCCTTAATTCTGAGTCTTCTTCTTTTTTTTTGCTAATGGGTTAAGGGCTGTGGTTAGCCCAAAAACCGCAACCCTTAGTTCTGAGTCTTCTTTATTTTTCAGATAACCGCAGCCCTTGGCTTTTTTTTTCCTCTAGTGATTCGAGGTGTATAGTGATGCTTTGAAGAATGGATTGGGGTGTGTTCTGCAGCAAAATGGGAAGGTGATCGCGTATGCGTCACGTCAGTTGAAGCTGTACGAGTCGAATTATCCTACCCATGACCTAGAGCTCGCTGCTATTGTGTTTGCATTGAAGATTTGGAGACATTATTTGTATGGGGCGACTATTGAAGATTTGAAGACATTATTTGTATGGGGCGACTTGCAAGATCTTTACTGATCACAAGAGTCTGAAGTATATCTTCACTTAGAAGGATCTCAATATGACATAGTGAAGATGGTAGGAATTGATTAAGAACTATAACCTAGATATTCAGTACCATGAGGGGAAAACAAATGTAATCGAAGATGCTTTGAGTAGAAAGTCGAGTCATAGCGTGAATCTGTTGGTAGTTCCTGAGAAATTGTACCGAGAAGGCTTAGCCTTAAAATTTTGAATCCTGAAGAGATTGAAGTAAGATTGAGTGCTTTCTCGTTGGGATCATCGATTTTCGACGAGATCAAAGAGAGTCAAGTTGGAGACGAGCACCTAGAAAAGATTAAGGAGAAGACGAAGCAAGGAAAGGAAGTTGATTTCAAGGTTCATGATGATGGAAGCTTGAGATTTAAAGGAAGGTGGTGTATACCACAGAAGTGTGAAGAGCTTAAGAGGAAGCTTATGGAGGACGGGTGATGTCTTGTTTATTTCTTTACTTTTTGATAGTTTTTAGTTGGTATTATACTTGTTTTAATTGAGTTAGTTTAGGCTAGTTTGTTAGCTATTTCCTTAATTTGTGCAATTTTCCTCTTTGTATGTACTTTCTTTGGGTGCTTTGTTTCGTTTTAGGACTTAGGAGCATGCTTGGAGGACACTTGCACAATGCCAGATATTAATATCGAAGAGGAAGGTCAAGGAAGCATAACCGAGTTCCGGGGGCAAATATAAGAAGTTTTGGAAGGGTTTGTGCACAAGGGTCAGCTTCAAATGGCCATAACTTTCAGCACACAAAATATTTTTTAGCGATTCAAGTAGGAGATGAAAGTTTGGCTCAATATCTTTCCAACGAGTGGTCACAAGCTCAATTCCGACGAAAAATAAGTGAGATATGACCATTTGAAAATGAACTGACGAAACTGAAAAATGACCCGAGCTCTCGGGTCAGTTGACCCGCCAAGTTCAATTTGCGGAAAAATGAAATTTCAGTTCTGATGGTCTGACCCGCCCGGTCCATCGGGTTTTTCCGAAAATCTTTCTTTATAAATCCTCTTTTTGAATGGGGTTAATTTGTAATTATGCCTAGTTTATTTTAGGACTATATAAGGCAAACTCCTCTCATTTTAGAGGAAGCTAATTTACATTATATTTTAATAAAGTGAGATTTGAAATTCTTAGAACCCTAGGAGAGAGAAAATCTCATCTTCTAGAGAGGGAAGTGAGAGAAACTTGTTGAAAATTTGGAATTTGAAGAATTTAAGAAGGAAACTTGAAGATTTTGAGGCTCCTTGCAACTTTAATGAGAATTTCTTACTCTCTCTCATATTTTATTGCTTTATTTTCTTATTTTCATATTATTTTCACTCTATTTACTTGTTCATCCTAGATAATTGTTTTAGTTCATGTTAATAGTTGTTAATGTCTTTTAGTTTATAAGTTTCCATGATTTGTGAGTAGCTTTTTCTTTGGGAAGGGTTTGAAGTCATTGATGAGTTCATGAACCTCTAAATCCAACATTAGGTTTTGACTTGGGATAATTTTGGTTAATTGATTTGGCATTTTCATCAATGTTTGTGTGATTGGCCATCATAGGAGCATAATTTAGGTACCCTTAGTGAGGGATCGAGAGATGAAGTTAAGGGGTTGCCTCAAATCGATTATTAGGCTTGAAAGACCATGAAAATAGGGACTACCTAGCCTAGGGGACTTAGTTTGCTTGTTTATGTTCATCATATTTATGGATATGCTTGGTTGAATGCCTTAGCCATGAGAATAGGTCTTCAGTAAGAGACTAAGCCAATCTAGCTAGCTCGAGAGAGTAGTTAGAGTACCAATGGATGAACAATTCCCCTCAATTGATCCCCATTGTTGATTCCCATTGTGATTGTTTGGTTTGTGAATGAGTTGATTGGTGGATACCCCTTCGCAAAGTTATTTTTCTTATTGTATTTTCATCCATAAATCTTCAAACCATAGACTCTGCTTAGCTTATCATAAACCGATACTTATTGTTGCTTCCCTTAGTCCTTGTGGATTCGACCCTTTACTTGCCCTATATTGGGTAGTTTAGGTATCTATGACATGTTTACAACGAGCGCGTCAACAGGCACAATACTCCATATTCTGTGCACCCTGGTGGTGATAAGCTGTATAAGGATCTTAAGGAGACTTATTGGTGGTCAAATATGAAGTGAGAAGTCGCCGAGTTCGGGTCGAAGTGTCTGACATGTCAGAAACTAAGAATCGGTCATAAGAGACCAATGGGGAAGGTCCAATCATTAGAAGTCCCTGGATGGAAGTGGGATTCGATATCAATGGACTTTGTGACTGCTTTGCCAAAGATGAAAAATGGCAATGATACCATTTGGGTTATCGTGGACCCATTAAAAATATCTGTCGTGTTCATTCTGATCAAGGAAACATGGAAGGAGAAACAACTTGCCAAGACGTATATCAAGCATGTGGTGAGACTGCATGGAGTCCCAAAGGAAATTATTTCATATAATGATTCGAGATTCCTCTCGAAATTTTGGCAAAATGTCCAGTTGAATCTTGGAACGACGTTGAAGATGAGTACTGCGTTTCATCTTGCGACAGATGGTCAGACTGAAAGGACCAATCAAACTATGGAAGACATGTTGAGAGTGTGCGCGATTGATTTCCAAGTAAGTTGGGAAGACCGCTTGGATTTGATCGAATTTTCGTATAATAATAGTTACCATGCAAGCATAAAGATGGCACCATTTGAGGCGTTGTATGGAAGAAAGTGTAGAAGTACCATTTGTTGGAATGATTTTAGTGAGAATGTAGTATGGGGGACTGAATTTATTGAGAAACTGTCAAGAACGTGAAGTTGATTCAAGCTAGAATTCAAGCTGCCCAATATAGGCAGAAAAGCTATGATGATTTGAAGAGAAGGGAAGATGAATTCGCTGTTGGTGATAAGGTGTTCTTGAAGGTATCACCGACGAAAGGTGTGATAAGATTTGGTAAGAAGGGCAAATTAAGTGCCAAGTACGTTTGCCCATATGAGATTTGGCAAAGAGTTGGAAAGGTAGCCTAAAAGTTGGCTTTACCGATGGAATTTGAGAAGATGCATGATGTATTTCACATTTCTCAACTTAAGAGATATATCCCTAATGAGAATCATGTTTTGGAACCCGAAAGAATCCAGATAGATAGTAGCCTCATGTATGAGGAAAGACCTGTGAAAATCTTGGATAGAAAGGTGCGTAGTACACACAATAAGGATGTGAGTATCGTGAAAGTGCTTTGGTCTAACCATGTGTCCGAAGAGGCAACGTGGGAAGACGAAGATGAAATGAAGAAGAAGTATCCTGAATTGTTCATTGAGGTGAGTTACGAGGGCGTAACTCGATTTCTTTAAGAGGGGTAGAATGCGATAGAATTTCGCGCTTTTTGCCTTATTTTATGGTATTTTTATGCTTATTTTGGCAATTTGCACATGTTGGTGCAAAATAAATTGGTTTTTGTGTCCATATAGGAACACAAGTGATTTTAGGATTGATAAAGTGTGCACACGTTGCGACATAAGTATTCCAAAATGAAAGATTTGAATGGTGTCAAGTTTCGGGATGAAACTTCTTTTAAGAGGGGTAGACTGTAATCCCCCACAATTTTATGAATTTTATAAATATATTTAAAGTATATTTCTAAGTATTTTTAGTATTTAAATAATTAAATTCTTGAGTATTGACTATTTTAAAGTTAATGATTATTTAATGTTTTAGATAGTCAAAGTATTTAAATTATTTTTTTAAAGATGGGCTTTGAGAGTCAACAATGAATTTAAATAAGCTTGAGTAGTAGTACAAATGAATTTAATATCGGGTTAGAGGAGCCCAAACTGTTTTATCCTCTCTACTTGTCCAACAAGTAAGATGTAGGCTGAGGTTTCTTGTCTAGCAACTAAAAGGGTATTCCTTAGATGTTCTTCAGATGGAGACTTGTGCAGCAATGCTTGAGTCAGCTTGGTCCTTGGCTTCGCTCCCGAACCTGCAAGAAAGGGACCCACCCTAGAGGTTTGGGTTGTGGTTCCCCTTCCGAAGCTTAAGTCAGATATTAGGAGTTGTAAGAGAAAGTAGAGATAGAGAGAGAAAGTGAGAGAGTATTTTTTCAGAGTAACTTTGCACTATTTGCCTTGAATTCCCTTTCTCCTGATTTCAGGGGTATTTATAGTGATAGCAAGTTGACAGCTATCCTTAAAATCTGCCCTAGAATAGTGGCTTCTGATTGGCTGGGGAATCAGATCATGACACGTGGCAGGCCATGATTGGTGAAGGTTTATTCACCACTCTCCTGCAGCCAGCTGGTAGTGCTGGGTTCTGACTGTTGGGCCAGAAAATCAATCCTTTTAACCCAACTGAGTATAGCCCAGAGATTAAGCCTTCTTTCCATATTAACTAGGGTGACACGTGTACGGCTCTGATGAGCCCACGTGTCATTAAGGGAGCTGTAGATGTTAGGCTACAACATTTACCACTAAAAGGGCTTTCACTGTTGGCCCATCTGACGGTTAAGGCCCTTTTACCCAAGGAAGCTTTTTGTTGGCCCATCTGACGGTTAAGGCCCGTTTTACAGAAGGTAGTTTTATTCAAAATGAAGGAATTGACGCGCCTTTTCCTGGATTTTACCGGTCATAACCGATCGTTACCTTATCTTCTTCGGTCATTTCTGACCGGCTCCACAAGTTTTTCTTACCCCCCTATAAATACTCTTGGTGTGAGAACATTTAATCATTTCACACCTTGAACGAATTTTTCTAGAGAGAGGAGCTCTGTAAACTTTTCTAAAGAGAGAGATCGTCCAGCCTCAGCATTCTTCACCGAATCGTCCAGACGTTTTTGACAGCTATCATTTCTTTGTTCTTTTCATTCTTCTTTATTCTTTATTTTTTCTTAGAAAATCAATAAAATGGAATCTTCTTCGTCAAATAATCCTAGCCGACCAAGAGCTTGCCTTGACCCTAGAACCGATACTTCTTCTTCGGCACATTCTAGAGTTGGGCCTCTTCTGGCCAAGTATATATTTTTTCATGGTTTTGGCCGAAAAAGTCAGACGACCCAGTCTTTACCTGTGCAGGGTAATCTGGCTCGCGTCAAGCAAACGGCCCGTCTAAGACGAAAGGTAATAATCCCGTCAAATAGTTCAGATATAGAGGAATCTTCGGACGGGTGCCGAGGCAAGCAAGAGAGGTCCAAAGTCTTTGGGCCGTTAGACGGCCCTCCTTCCCCTGACCATATTTTAGAAACCAAAATAAACCCTGAGGCCAGTACTTCTGGCAGGGACACCAACATGGAGGAAACCGGCGAAGATGATAATAACGTCATCGAGTCTGATAATGCCGAAGAGTCAGACGAGGCTTCCACTACCTCGTCAGAAATTAGAAGGCGTCTAGGTCCCCTCTCTAACCCCGGCTTCATTTTGGTCAATCGTAAATGGTTAGAGAAAATCGGCCCAGACCCTAGCTATTTATTGTCCTATATGCCCATGCCGGGCTTCTCCTTTGTTATTCCAAATAAAGACGCGACGATCCTGAGCGTTCCCAGGAACCATTTCGCCGTCTATAAACTGGCCTTGGACGCGGGATTGAGGTTCCCTCTCCATGAATTCATAGAACAAGTGCTGCAGTACTACCACATCGGCCATAATCAGCTGGCTCCAAACGCTTGGCACAACGTCTTAACGTTCATTGCCGTCTGTGAGCTGCGCGGCCTAGCCCTTTCCATTCAAGCCTTTACCCATATCCATTATGCGGCCAAGGTACCTGGGGCCGTGGACGGGGCATGGCTCAGCATCTGCAACCGTCTCGGCTTCCTGACGGCTTAGGGAAAGCCTTCGAAGATGCATGACTGGAAGGCCGACTTCATCTTCTTAAGGCGGCCAATGATTCTGCCACTGAGGGCTATAGATGCTACAATCGGTCCGTCACGAATACGGGACGGAAGCAGTCTTGGCTGGACCTGGAGGATAACTTCGACGAAGAAGTGGTGGAGTACTTCAGAATAAAGGAGTACTCCCGGCCCGGCCAACGATCTTTTAAGGGGCCATCTAACTGGATTCCCTTTAAAGAAATGTTTTACCAAGACGACTTCTTGGTCGCCGCCGGCTTGCGATTGGCCGATGATAAAGGTATACATTCAAAACCCTCAAGGAAAACTCTTCGTCCATAATTCATTAGACTAACCAATTTTTTGTCTTCTTACTGCAGACTCGGCCAGAACACGTCTCAAAGCTTCTTGGACGGGAGACATAAGTATGTCAAAATTCCCGCAGACAACTTATGGAAGGAGTATGCCAAAACACGAAAAGAGGGAGTATAAGATATAAATTAAAAATATATATATATTATTATTTATATATATATATATATATATATATATATATATATATATATATATATATATATATATATATATTTTAGACGAGGGTCATTCTGGCTCGTCTGGAATTGGCATCCAATCTTTGGACGAGAATCACCCAAAGAAGGAGAACGTCCAAGCATGGACGTTCACCTTTGGGTCATTAGGACTCTTCCAAGTACTCGTATCTTTCCCAGGACGAGGATAGCCCGAAGAAAGAAAGCGTCCATGCTTGGACGGCCACCTTCTTGGGGCCATACTCGTCTGAGATTAAATTTTTTTTTTTTTCTTTGGACGAGTACCATTTGGACTCGTCCAAGTTATAGTACCTTACCCTTGACGAGGATAGCCCGAAGAAGGAAAGCGTCCATGCTTGGACGGCCACCTTCTTGGGGCCATTCTCGTCTGGGAGGTTTTGAGTTCTGAAGCTGGGCGAAGAGTTGATTTCCTATCCTTGGACGGGAGTCATGTTAGTCCGTCCAATTTTGGGACGACTTCCTTCTTTGCATCAACTTCGTCTGTATTCAGAAATTTGTTCAGACGAGGTTCCCTTAGGAGAGGAGGTGTTCATTTTAAGACGCCTTCCTTCTTTGGGTGATTTTCGTCTGAAGTCTTTTAATAGGAATTATACCTTTTGTCCCTTGGACGACTAGTTTGATAACTTGTTCATTTTTTGCAGAAAAATGCTCCTACAAACAAACTTCCACCTGGGAAGTCGTCCTCGTCCAAAAAGAGGCCTACAGCGGCCGCGGAGCAGCCTCCCGCGAAAAAGCCAAAGGGCTTCACAAGAAAGAGGCCAGAGAAGACGACTTTTGTTGGTGGAGGTGGGGAGAAAAGCATGCCACCACCAAAGGACAAGGCCCTGAAAAGGGAGCTTTCAGCTGCTGCCCCTGCCGAAGAGGAAAAGATTGCGGATCCGGCTGGTCAGTTGGACGCTCTGCCAGCAGATTCAGCCGAAGTCAGACCAGAGTCGTCCTTGGCTTTGGTTATTCCGGAGTCAGAGACGGCGGCTGAGAACTATCCGGGATTCAGCGACTCGGTAGCCAAGCTAGTGCCTCAGATGCCGTTAGCTGTTAGGACGGCATCTATTTCGTCTGGTGAGTCATATTATCCGAATATAGTTAGGACGGTGCGGGTCGGCGGACGGTCTATGAGTCCGTCCAATAGACAAGCCATCGTTTTTCCTATCAAGATAACTGACTCTCCCCCTCTTTCAGATAAGGGCAAAGGCCCAGCTTTACCCTCAGCTCCTCCCACCATAGACTCGGACGAGGAGTCTTCTCCTGCTTTTGCCAAATTGTCCAAGGGAGAAAAAGATCGGCTTAAGCAGGAGCTTTTCAAATGCTACCCTGAATCCTATATCAAAGGGTTAAGGGGAGCATCAGCCGGGCATGTGGGCTACATGTCTCAGCTTGCTGCCGAGGTATAATCTTCTGCCGGTTTAGCTTCATACTTGTACAAAATTGTTGTTTCTGTAACTCGTCTAATGGCGAAGGAGCTAAGAAAAGAGAATAAGCAGCTCGTCCACATGGCGACAACGGCGGGCGACAAGGCCATCCATGACATCGAGATGGCTAATACTCTTCATCGTCAATCTTTGGAGGCTTTGGAGAAGAGATCAGCTAACCTTGAATCCGAAAACAAGAATTATCTTGTTACTATCAACGATTTGTACAAAGAGCTGGACCGTCTGAAGATGATTATTAATGCTGTCTCTGCTGATCTGAAAGGTGAGAGAGATGTGGCTCTTCTTGCTGTCGTTGAACTGAGAAGGGAGAACATTCTCCTAAGGGCGAAGACTGCCCGTCTAGAAAGGGAGGCGGCCAAGGCCTTCGACGATGCCAAGGAAGGGTTGGAGCAAGTCGTCGAAACGTCTAAGGACTGGGCCGTCAAGGCCTTCGAGATGCTGGCTGAAGCTGATGAGGTCCCAAGCTTTGTACGTCATCTGGAATATCAACAGAGTGTCCATCGGGCTATGGTATGCGCCGAGGAACCTCCGGAGTTTTTAGAGTCCGACGACGTGGCTGCAGCCGAGGATGGGAACCCTGAAGACGACTAAGAAACTGACGCTGAAGATGATGCCTAGCTTTAGGTTTATTTTTCTAAGTTTCTTAGCTTGTCTGCCGTTGTAGTCTTAGCCCTTCAGTAGCCTTAAGTTGTAAATTTTTGCTAATGATATATATGAAGGACTTTTGCCAATTGCTTTTCTCTTATTTTCAACAATTCCAATTTGACTAAGTATAACATTAACTTTGTCATGATTGTTGGACGTCCAGCACAGATGTTTAAGGAAAGAGCAGCTTGCTTGCCTTTAGACGATTTTCAATCTTTAAAAATTGTCTCCAAGTACAAGAATAGACTCGTCCTGAATTTTTTGGACGGTCTACATAATATGAATGAAACAGACTTACAAACCTGGTCCTTACCCTTTGACGATCAAGAGTCTTTATAAAATGCAGCAAGTACCAAAAGAGACTCGTCTGGGGCGGTTTGCAAAATGTATGTAGGAGAAGATTGCCATCCTTGGCCTTAGACGATTACCAATCGTCCATAAAGTATCCAATTATTTAGTGGGATTCGACCTAGATTTTTGGACAGTCTGCTTATACAGACGAGTCTTGCCCAAAGAGGGAAAGCGGCCAATACCTGTTTGTTTTGTGGACGAGCCACGTTCTAGCCGTTTTACTCGAGCTACTAACACTCGTCCTGCAGTATCAAACCATCACAAGGGCATCTATTGCCTAGGTCCTCCTGGTTTTTGGACGACCTTTTCTCTTTAGCTCGTCCTATAGGCTTCTATCATCCCCCCTTTCTTGGGCTTAGCTCAACCGCACATGATGGGCGAGCCAATGTCCAAGAAGGAGAGCGGCCATCCTTGGCCGAGCCTGTTGAAATTGATGGACGAGCTTGAGATACATGTTCAAAGCATGTTTTAGTCGGCTTCCTTGAGGGAGCAACACTCGTCATTAAGTAGTGATCCCTTACTAGGGTCTGGACTACTTAGCTGTCCGTGCTTTTGAAAGTAAGTATCCTTTACTAAGGTCTTATTTCAGGCTAGCTTTCTCTCAGAGACTTTGACGTTACTCTTACTAGAGGTTTTGTCAGTTTGACGGCCATGTATGTGTTATATTTTTGGCCGATCTCTTCGAGGGAGTGATGTTCGGCATAGAAGTGAGTAATTTTGACGTTCTATTATTGTTTGTATTTTTGTCCAAGTTATTGTCACTTTTAGACGAGTAACTGATTTAATGCCCCAAAGTGAATTAACTTGGTGAAAATAAACAAAGAAATAAGAAAGTAGGAATTGTATTATATGGATTTTGCTTGACTAAATGCCAAGATGCATGTATACAATTCTTCTTCCTAACATGTGCCGTGGCACTTTGGAGTAACTACAAACTACCTTATAGGTATCTGATAGTGAACTGAGTTAGACGTGGTACTTCTTCAAATTATCTGAATTCCAAGTACGCTGTATAGGTCGTCCATCTAGATCTTGGAGACGAAAAGTCCCACTGCGCAGCTCTTGGATAATCAGATAAGGTCCTTCCCAGTTTGGTGTTAGCTTCCCTAGCTCCTTAGCTCGTCCAACCGCCTCCATTTTTCATAGAACAAGATCCCCCACCTTGAGTGGTCGTCTAACAACTCTTTTGTTAAACTCCCGAGCCATTCTCAACTTGTACAATTGCATTCTTAGCAAGGCATTGCCCCTGACTTCTGGCACTTGGTCCAAAGCCGTGCGTAATGCAGCCCAGTTCGCATCTTCTGTGTACAACATGACTCGCAGGGTGGGTTCTTCAATCTCAATGGGCAAGACGGCTTCAGTGCCATAAACTAACATGAAGGGTGTCTCCCCTGTAGAGTTTTTGGCGGTTGTTCTGATGGACCATAACACCAACTGCAGCTCTTCAACCCATTATCCCTTGGCGTTTTCCAGCTTCCTTTTGATTTCATTTGATAGAATCTTGTTGAAGGACTCTACTTGCACATTGGCTTGTGGGTGGGCGACTGCAGCGAAGTGAGCTTTTATTTCTCTTTCCGCCAACCACTCCTTTAGTTTAGGCGTTTCAAACTGTGGCCCATTATCAAAGACGATGGACTGTGGCATGCCAAAACGAGTTATAATGTTTTTCCAAATGAAGCCCTTGACATCGTTTGTTGTTATTCCTCGCATGGCTTCTGCCTCTATCCATTTAGTGAAGTAGTCAACTGCCACTATCACAAACTTCTTTTGCCCAGCAGCCACAGGGAAAGGTCCTAGGATATCCATGCCCCATTTGGCAAAAGGCAGAGAGAACAAGATGGGACTTAAGTAGTTGGACGGCTTCTGATGCACGTTTCCATGCTTCTGACAACTGTCGCTCTTCTTTGCATAGACTAAGGCATCCTCCTTTAAGGTAGGCCAGTAGTACCCCGTCCTTAAAGCCTTCTCTCCTAAAGCTCTTCCCCCAATGTGAGATGCACATGCTCCGTCATGGAGTTCCTTCAGAACCTCTAGACCTTCTTCCCTGGTAATGCACTTGAGGAGAGGTCGGTTGAATGACTTCTTGTAAAGGGTCTCATCCCATAATTCAAACCACTTGTCTCTAGCCTTCACATACTTAGCCTCTACAGGGTCAGAAGGCAATTGTCCCGTCTTCTTGTATTCTATGATAGGCTCCATCCAGACTGCTCCTCGGCTAAGAAACATAATCTGCTCTTGGTCAATGCTCTTTTTCGGTTTGACTTCCCAAAAAACTGTTCTTGGCACATCACCTTCAGCCGAGCTGGCCAATTTAGAGAGAGCATCTGCTTGATGATTTTCTGACCTTGGCACTTGGTCGAGAACAATTCGTTTTAATGGCTCAATCTCATCCTTGATCAGTCGCATGTATTTGCTCATTGATGCTTCTTTGCATTCAAAATCTCCATTGACCTGACTGACGATTAAGAGAGAGTCCGACTTGGCCTCAATTTCTAAAGCTCCAGCCGCCTTGCACATTTTGATTCCAGCTAAGAGTGCTTCATATTCAGCTTCGTTATTGGACGCTTTGAATTGGAATCTTAATGCATATTCAAACTTGTCCCCTTCGGGAGATTGACAAAAGATTCCTGCCCCACATCCATTGACTGTGGACGATCCATCAACCATGAGCGTCCAATGCTTCCTTCCTTTAGCTGGATCAGATATTGGCTCTATGGTTGGCCGAGTAAGCTCAACTATAAAATCTGCCAAGGCTTGCCCTTTAATGGCTTTCCTTGGTTCAAATGATATATCAAACATGTTAAGCTCAACCGCCCATTTTAGCATTCGCCCAGCGGCTTCCATCTTCTGCAGAACTTGCTTCAAAGGTTGATCAGTGTAGACTATTATACTGTGCGCCAAGAAATAAGGCCTTAACTTTCTGCTGGCCATGACGAGGGCCAATCCAAACTTCTCAACTGGAGTATACCTATTTTCCGCATCCTTGAGCACATGACTCACAAAGTATATGGGAACTTGGACGGACTCTCTTTCAGCCAGCAGGACGGCACTCACAGCTTGAGTGGACACAACCAAGTATACAAACAGTTTTCCCCCTTGGCTGGACTGACCAACCTAGGCAGCTGCCGAAGGTGATCTTTGACGTGCTGAAGGTCTTGCTCTGCCTCTGCTGTCCATTCAATCTTGGCCTTTTTCTTGATCGTGGCGAAGAAGTGATGGAACTTGTTGCCTGACTTAGACAAGAAACGTCCAAGGGCAGCCAAGCAACCCGTCAGTCTCTGAACTTCCTTTATCTTTGAAGGAGATTTCATGTCTAGAATAGCTTGAATCTTTTCAGGGTTGGCTTCTATTCCCCTCTGATCTACCAAGAAACCTAAGAACTTCCCCGACAAAACCCCAAAGACACATTTGCTGGGGTTCAGCTTTAGCTTGTATTTCCTGAGAGTTTCAAAAGTTTCTCTCAAATCACCAACATGACTTTCTTCTCGCCGGCTCTTGACTATCATATCGTCAATATATGCTTCCATGTTTCTTCCCAACTGTGGCTGAAAAACGGTATTGATCAATCTTTGAAAAGTGGTCGGGGCATTGCGTAGGCCGAATGGCATCCTCAATCAGCCATACAGTCCTTTTTCAGTAATGAAGGACGTTTTGTCATGCTCCTCTGGCCACATGGGGATTTGATGAAAACCTGAATAGGCGTCCATGAAGCTCGCAAAGCATGGCCGGCCGTGGAATCTACCAGACGATCCAACTTAGGCAAAAGGAAAATGTCCTTAGGACAAGCCTTATTGAGGTCAGTGTAGTCCACACACATCCTCCAAGTGCCATTGGGCTTTGGCACCATGACCACATTTGCTATCCAGTCTGGATAATAGGTTTCTTTGATGAATTTGGATTCCAACAACTTCTGAACTTCTTGGTCGACCGCCTGATTTCTGGCCGGTCCTAAGTGCCTTTTCTTCTGACGAACAGGTCTTAAATTGGGATCAACATTCAACCGGTGGACGGCTACCTCTGGATCAATTCCGGGCATCTCTTCAATGTAATAGGCAAACACATCTTGAAATTCTTTCAGCAAGTGGATTAGATGACCCTTCAAATCAGGACTGAGCAAAGATCCAATTTTGAGGGTCCTTTCTGGACGAGCTTCATCCAGACGTACCTCTTCAGGAGCTTCCACCGGCTCTGGACGTTCTACTGCCAGTCCCATGATGGCCAGCACTTCTTCAGACGAAGGAGGCTCTTCCTTGATGGGCTCATACTTTCTATTCTTGTTGGGGAGGTGCTCGGACGTTTTTCTTAAGGGGGCAATTGTCGTCTGAGGACTCCCAATAACCATTCTAGGCTCCTTTAACTTTTCAGACGCCTTCCTTTCTCCAGCCACCTTCGTCTTTTCTTTCTCAATTTCAGACATTTTCCTTCTGTCTTCGGTCTTATTCTTATCTTCATTGCTTGCTGCCCATGATGACGGCCTGAGGGTGGTTAGGTAACATTCCCTAGCCGCCTGCTGGTCTCCATACAAGGAGCCAACCTTGCCATTATCACACTCATACTTCATAAGCATCAAGTGAGTTACTATTACGGCTTTAACATGATTCAGGGTTGGTCGTCCAAGAATGACATTATAAGCCGTCAAATCTCGGACGACTAAGAACTTGACAAACATGTCCGTGATGCCTCCTTCTCACCAACTCGGACGGGCAACGTGACCGTTCCCATGGGATGGATGACTCCTCCCCCAAACCCTATGATGGGATGGTGGACGGGAACCAAGTTCCTTTGTCAAACTTCAACCTGGACAAACAATCAGCACTAATGATGTCCGTCGAGCTCCCGGTATCAATCAGAATTCTTCTTACTCTCAGGTTTGCGATCTTCAATTCTACAACCAAAGGATCGTCATGGGGGGTCCTCAGCTTGCCCAGATCTTGCTCACTAACCACCACTTTTGGGAATGGCTCGGCCTTCGTCTGATCAGCTAACAAGACTTGGCCGAGTTCCCTAAGGTAGTTTGTGTGACCTCTATTGGTTGGTCCTCCCGCCGCAAATCCTCCTGAGATTACAAGAACAACATCTTCGTCTGTGCTTTCACTCTCTTTCTTCTTAGCCTGCCGATCATCTTTCCTCTGAAACTTCCTTCCCCCTTGAGGCAAATAGGAGTTCATCTTTCCTTTTCGAGCTAGATCCTCCAAAGCCTTCTTGAGGTGCTTACATTCATTAGTCTCATGACCACAGTCCTTGTGAAAGTGACTATACTTGCTCTTATCCCTGTTCCGGTAAGGAGTCTTCATCTCAGCTGGAGCCTTCAACTCATATTGATCCTTATCTCCATGAGGATGGAGTATTGATCCTTGCTGAATTCGATAGGAGTAAATGAAGAAGGCTCAGCCTCTTTCCTCTTGCTTCTTCTGGACGAAGTAGTGGTGGAGATTATAGCCCAAGTCTCGGCCTTCTTGGGGTTGCTCTTCTTTAGAGGAGCAACCTCGTCAGGCTTCTTGGACTCGGGATGCTTTGCCTCGGCACACACTTCGGTGGCGTGTATAAACGCCTCGGCTCCCCTCAAAGCCTCAGTAAGAGTAGTGATTTTCGTTTTAACAAGATCAAACTTAAAGCTTCCTGGCCTGAGACCCCTGATGAAGGCGTCAAAGGCTACTCGGGCATTAAGATCTTGAATCTGGAGGGCTTCTAGGTTGAATCTCTTAACATAACTTCTAAGAGCCTCCTTAGGTCCTTGGACGACCTTGCCTAAGTGCATGCTTGTCTTTTGTTCTTGCTTGTTGGCAACAAAGTGACTAGTAAATTAGAAACTGAGTTCGGTGAAGTTGTTGACGGAATTAGGGGGAAGATTATTGAACCACTTCTGAGCTACACCCTTTAGAGTAGCTGGGAAATTCTTACACCAGGTAGCATCGTCTACTCCTTGGACGTACATTTGGTGCTTGTAAGTAGACAGGTGATCATCTGGATCAGTGGTTCCATCAAAAGGCTCTATTGTCGGGAGCTTCACCTTAGGGAAGGGAGGCGCCTCCATGATTCTGGCCGAGAAAGGAGTAGGCCAATTAATCTAGAGGGCTCCCAGCAGTCCCTCAATAGGTATGAATTCTTTTCGATATTCTCTTATCACTGGATTAGATGAAGTGTTGGCTGGTTTTGGACGCTTGTAGACCATTGGTTGAACCACCGTCCTCTCTTGTCTCGGACGAACCATCGAAGGACCCAGACTTCTTCCTTCTGTTCAAGATGGCATCCTTAAAGGAGGGTCTCTCAAATACGGGGTAGAGCCAGTAGCCGACCGTTGCAAAGCAGCAGCCCTCTTTGCCTCTAGGTAATCCCTGGCGTCGGTTTCCATTCGATGTCCACTAGGACGAGCTTGATCTTGAGTCCTTACCACCAGATTCCAGTCCATCTTCCTTCGCTGATCATTGTCTTCCGGCTGCTTTCCTCTCGCCGTCCTCCTAGAGGGTTCCTGACGAACAGGTCGACTAGGACCTGGACGATTTTCTTGGGAACGTCCCCTAAGAATAGTTGGATCGCCGGCATCTGGCTCCGGGTTATGACGGAAAACCGCATGTTGTTCTTAATCTGCTCCTGGACTACTGTTGCCATCTTAGTTTGAAAGTCGTTCAGGACATTCTCTAGATGGGCGACAGTTACTAGTCGATCAAGATTCATCTGGATGACGGGTTGCTGACTTGGTCCAGGAACATTGACAATGGACGGGGGTCTATCTCTTCCTCTAGGTGGTCTTTCATGTTCCACCGTATCTTCGACATTAACTTGAAAGCTTCGGTTTCTGGCAATGTTGGATGATTAACAATCAGTCATTGTTGCGTCTCCCCACAGACTGCGCCAAATGTTTTATCCTCTCTACTTGTCCAACAAGTAAGCTGTAGGCTGAGGTTTCTTGTCTAGCAAGTAAAAGGGTATTCCTTAGATGTTCTTCAGATGGAGACTTATGCAGCAATGCTTGAGTCAGCTTGGTCCTTGGCTTCGCTCCCGAACCTGCAAGAAAGGGACCCACCCTGGAGGTTTGGGTGGTGGTTCCCCCTCCGAAGCTTAAGTCAGATATTAGGAGTTGTAAGAGAAAGTAGAGATAGAGAGAGAAAGTGAGAGTATTTTTTCATAGTAACTTTGCACTGTTTGCCTTGAATTCCCTTTCTCCTGATTTCAGGGGTATTTATAGTGATAGCAAGTTGACAGCTATCCTTAAAATCTGCCCTAGAATAGTGGCTTCTGATTGGCTGGGGATCCAGATCATGACACGTGGCAGGCCATGATTGGTGAAGGTTTATTAACCACTCTCCTGCAGCCAGCTGGTAGTGCTGGGTTCTGACTGTTGGGCCAGAAAATCAATCCTTTTAACCCAACTGAGTATAGCCCAGAGATTAAGCCTTCTTTCCATATTAACTAGGGTGACACGTGTACGGCTCTGATGAGCCCACGTGTCGTTAAGGGAGCTGTAGATGTTTGGCTACAACACAAACTTTTGTAGCCTTTTCATATTGTCATCTTTCATTAAACTAACCAAACATGCCCATTAGTCTATTGGACTCTAATGGGAAACCTATAAATGCATTACTCCCTCTCAAATTTTGCCTCTAATTAAACTTAAAAGACAAAGCCCTAATTTTTCTCTCATCTCTCCCCCTCACTTGGCACTCACTATATCTCTCTCTCTCTCTCCTCACCCAATTTTCTCTCCCTCTCTCTCTTTTTCGTTCTTCTCGACTGCCGCCAGCTACCGACGGCGACACCTGCCACCAGCCACTCCGCACGGCCCCCGCCAGCCTAGCCGCGCCGCAGCCCAGCCGGCGTCCCTCCCCCTCGGCGCCTTTGTTCCTCTCTCTCTTCTTTTGGTTTATTTCCTCTCTTTTTCCTCTATATTATTTTAATAATTAGTTTTGATATTTTAAATATTGGTTTAGTGGTTTAATAGTTAAATTTTGTGACTTCATTGTTTTAATAAATAAATTTCTGATTTTAGTAATTCTTAGTTAAAGTTATAAATTTCAGATTATATGCTTTATATTAAAAAAGGATTTTAAATATTAAAGTAAGGATTTTTAGGGTTTTAAATGACTATTTTGGTAGTACTATATTAAGAGATATTAAAGGTTGAAGTTTTAGTGTTTAAAAGAGTTTTAAAATATTTTTTAATAGAGTTTAAAGCACTTTGAAGTTGTTGTAATTTTATTAGAGTATTAATACTTGAATGTTTTGGTCATTGGTAGGTGGAGACTTTAGTACTTTGAGTGACTTTTAAAGAGTTTAAAGTCGCCTCCCATATTGTTTATACAAGGTACGTACATGCCTATATGTTTTTAGACTAGTATCATGTCCTAAGGTTTTGATATAGTATCATGTGTAGGGACCTTTTTATAGTTCATATGTGGCTTATATTTAAATGAATTTGCATGTTTTATACTGTTGTGTGAAGCATGTTGCCTATTATGAAGTATTATATGTTTGTATGGATGATTGATGCAAGCATGTGGGTTGGGAACGCTTAATTTATTAATTCACATGAGGGATTAATAAATGTATTATTTATTGGATCATAAAATGTATCATGTTGTTCCCTTGAATTTATTATATTATTTACTTTATAAGGACCGTGGCCTTGTTTAGTAAAGTTCGATATTTACCTATTGACAGGTTGGTTGGTTGTCGATTTAATTCAACAAATAAAGGTTGGTTGGTTATTGATCTTAGTCAATAAATAAATGAGGTTAATTATGGGTCAATTGAGTTGTATGATCACAGTATTTAATTCTAAGATAAAAATTGGAGTCTTTGTGTATTCATGTTTTGTGTTAGTTGTCTTATTGTTGTGATTCCCAACATTTAATAAAAAAATAATACTTAAAGTGAAAAGTGAATAGCAATAAGCTTTGGACTGGTGCATGTCTGAAGTATTGGACTAGTATGAGTTGGAGTACATGGTAGTAGTCCATAACTTTTCTTCATGCCGGATTGATCACCGTGTCCTATTTTATTTAATTAGTACCTCGATATCGTTGGTCGCGGGAGTACGGAGTCGCTCCGTACTCCGTCTTCTAAATTGAAGACAAGGTTTGGTTGGACAACTCTATCCATTGACTATTCAAATTTATTAATAAAATAATATGTTGTTTTTGTGGAGTCAAGTTCAGTCAAGTGAGTCTGATATTTTATTATGTTATTAATTATCCATGATTTAATGCTTATTAGTATCATGTTAGGTTATGTGATTTATTTATCATGTAAGTACTCAACTTTGCTGATTTCGTGCTTTTCTGTGTGTCGACCATGGTTGTGCCTTATTGATCCTGTGATGACCCTATTTGGTGAGCAGTCCTTCAGGTTTAATAAAGCATCGACCATTCCAGGTTTGAAGATGATGCATCCATTGGGATTTTGGAAAACATTTTGGAGAGCTTATGTTTTAGCCTCTTTTAATACTTTTTATACTTTTGGTTTAATTATGTTTCATTAGTTTGACTTTTTATGTTTGGTTTGACTTTGGTTTGATTTTGGAGTTGACTTTGTTGTTGACTTAGTTTGAGAATATTGTAGTTCTTAGACATTAAAATATCTTTTAAGTTTAATTAATGATTTCAAGTACTTTATTTATTTTCCGCTGCAAAATTATGAGTAAGCCAATACGTTTTCACACGGGCGACAACTTCTTGGTGATTGATGGGTCGTTGTATACTCGCCAAATATAACATAAATTACCCAATATAGGATAAGTATAGGGTCGAATCCACAAGGAAGTAGGGTTAAATCAAGAGTTAATTAGCTAACTACAATGAGCTAAATCAATTTTTGGGTTTTTGAAAGTTTAGCAATGATTCTAAAATCTAATTAAACTAGGAAATTTGCAAAGTAAATCAACGAACAATTAAAGGAGATAAGACAAGGGTAAAGGAACTAGGGGATTAGGGGGATTCACCAACACTCAATCCAAGAATCCAATCTTCAAAGCCAAGGGGAAACAAATGGGGGATCACAACACGCATATATGAACTCTAATTACTCTCTCGAGCTAATTAGAGGAGCTTGATTAGTCACTCGTGACCTATTCTCATGGCATGAGCAACCAATCTAGCCAAATCAAGCACAACATGATTAATCGAGCTTCCCTAAACTAGAAAATGCCTATTTTCATGGAGATCCTAGTCTAGCAACCAAACTTAGTTTATTCCTAGCTTCATCTCTCAATCCTTCACTAGGGATTCCAAATATGCAAGTTAAGTCGTGATCAAGCACCCAACAAACCAAGTAAAACAAGTTTGATCAACAAGTTCAACCCCAAAAAATAACCCCCTAACTTGATCTAAGATTCAAAGAGTAAATGGAGGTTACATCCCTTCCCCTAGTAAGAAACTACCCACATATTATGGAAATAAAACAAAACAAAGCTTGAAATAACTTCATCACCATAACCATGGAGGAAAAAGAGAAAACATGCAAATAATCAACTACTAAAGCAAGATCTAAACAAACAAGCATGAAATAAACAAGAATAATGGAAGAAAAGAAGAAAATAAACAAAGAATACCAACATTAAGCTTTCATAAATGAAAAATGGAGATCCAAAAGTTTCAAGCTTCCATTTTTCTCTCTCCTGGGGTTTTGTTCTAAACTTTAACGCTAAAACAAGATCGATTCTCTCTCTAATCTCTAATTAAAAATCGCCTAAGTTAAAATAAGAGGAGTCCCTCTTACATAGTCATGAGAAATAAAACAGGAAAATTACAAAACAACCCCCGCATTAAAACAAACAAAGTCGCGAAACCGTTCCGGAAATATAACCCGACCCGGGCGGGTGAGATGGCTCGAGCACTCGGGTGGCCGGACCCGAGCCCTCGGGTCAATTTTCAGTTTCGTCAGTTCATTTTCAAACGGCCATATCTCACTCGTTTTTCATCGAAATTGAGCTTGTGACCACTTGTTGGAAAGATATTGAGTCAAAATTTCACCTATAACTTAAATTGCTCAAAAATATTTTATGTGCTGAAAGTTATGGCCATTTGAAGTTGACCCTTGTGCGCAAACCCTTCCAAAACTTCTTATATTTGCCCCCGGAACTCGGTTATGCTTCCTTGACCTTCCTCTTCGATATTAATATTTGGCATTGTGCAAATGTCCTCCAAGCATGCTCCTAAGTCCTAAAATGAATCAAAGCACCCAAATAAAGTACATACAAGGAGGAAAATTGCACAAATTAAGAAAATAGCTAACCAAATAGCCTAAACTAACTCAAAAACAACTATAATACCAATTAAAAACTATCAAAAAGTAAAGCAACAAACAAGATATCAAATCCCCCCAATCTAGATCTTTGCTTGTCCTCAAGCAAAATAGATTAGAACACAAGTAGGAGAATGAAAACTTATTTGAAAACAAAATGAAGAAGGAAGGGGGAAGAAAAATGAAAAAGGAAGGAAGGATAAAGAATTTACACTAACTCATTTTCGTAAGAACCACGATTGCATTTAGCACATGCAACAAGCTCTTTAAACCCCTAGATCGCTCTAGAGGGCGAGTGGGATCTCGCGAGGGTTTCCAAAGAGTTTTCAAACCCACAACTCTAGTTTTCATCAACAATTTATTCAATCAAATTCAAGAGTAATGCCCAAGTCCACTATCAATGAAATGGTTCACAAGCAAGGATAGAGAGCAACTTTCAAAACAACTAATTTCCAAGTGTACTCATAGGTTATGGGTAGAGAAAGCAACTAATAATGATTGCAAAAGGATACCTAATTAGACTTTTTACTCGCTCATTAGAGAACACCTAGCTATCCAAAAGATTTAGAGCCCTTCAAGTGTTATAGAAGCTCAAACCACTAGTCCACCATCCCTAGACACACAAATATGCCTTAGACTCCACTCTACCCAAAACTTTATAAAAATTAGTACTAAGAGTGGGAGACATCCACAAATTGACCTCTTTTATTGGAATTCTTCTATTCTTTTTGCTTTTCGTTTTTCTTCACTTTTTTTTCATTTTTCACGCCTTTTTTGACTATTTTTGGCTTTTTCTTTTTCCCTTATTATGGGAATTGTTGCTATACAAAAGAGGTGTAACTACTCACTAAAGAGAAACATGAGAACTTGTGGCTTTTTGTACCACTTATTACAAATGAAAAGAAGTAAAAACTAAACTTCTTGTAGAGTTTTGTTTGGGGACATGATGAGCATATCTAGGGATACTAGGGACTGCAAATTTGAAGCTAAATTTATTCAAGCATAAGCAACATATTCAAGATTCAAGACTAGACATCCAGTTGAGCATTCATTGGTTTCATTATGGTTGATTCTAATGCAATCAAGATTAATCACCTCCTAAAGCACCATAACCCAAGCTCACACTCTTCCAAAAGGAGCCTCTAAACATATACTCAAAATCCAAGCAAGGAATCCACATATATCATCAACTAGCATCTTCCTTGGGCAAGGAAATCAAAACTTTATTCAAAGCTAAAACTTCTTTTTGTTTTCTTAGTTTTTTAGATTTTTTTGCTATTTTTGCTCTTTTTCAAAAAAAAAATTATTTATTTTTCTTAGAACTAAAAACAAAGATTGAAAAAGAAGGGAAAGAAAAGAAAGCTAAAACAAAGAAAGAAGATGAAAAAAAAAATTGTTTTTGGGTTTTTTTTTTAAATAAATGTTTTTTTTTTCTTTTTTCTGAAAATGAGTAAAAAAATATATAAATTTCCCCCAAGCTAGCGGATAATTACTCCACCAAGCTAGAAGAAAGCATTGTCCTCAATGCAGAATCAAGAGAATGAAAGGGGGGGAGGGAAGGGAAGGGGAAGGTTAACTAACAAACCAACATGCCAAACGAGGGTCAATGTATGCATATGAGTACATACAACCAAACTAAAATCAAATAAAAGCTCTCAAAATAAATAAAATTATAAGAAAGAAAGAAAATAAAAGTAATAAATACAGGTTACCTCCCGAGAGTGCTCTTTTTAAGGTCGATAGCTCGACCATGTGTGAGATCATCATGGAGGGCGGAAAGAGTAGTCCTCAAAGTTGATGGGGGAAAATCTTTGAAATATCAAGCCATGAGTTTCATTATTTGATCTTTTGTCATCTTTCACAGCTTGCATTGAATCACACAAAGAGTCATGCCATCCATCATAAACCCAATCATGCACATCCCAAGTCTTAATAGCTTTTAATTCAAGTCATCACATAACACATGTACACATATGCGTCAATTCATTTAATCAAGAGTGAATACTTTTATTCCAAATCCAGAATTCAATTCATTCATAGCTTAATCTGAGAGCCCATTCGTATTCATTATCATAACCGTCACTTGGTTACATTGATTAACTCATAATCATCCAATTATCACATGTTTTTGATAATTTCCAACTTTCACTCATGACTTCAATATTAATAATAACGATAACAATAATCTTAGTAATAATAATAATAACAACAATAATAATAATAATAATAATAATAATAATAATAATAATAATAATAATAATAATAATAATAATAATAATAATAATAATAATAATAATAATAATAATAACAACAACATTACTAAATGACATTAAACGATGTTGATAACAAGAATAAAAGATTAGGCATTAGGTTGATATTATTGACGGTGTTAATAATGTTATAATAATAATCATCATTGTCATATTTTCCGTTATACAAGTCATTTCATTTGTCATACTAATTCATCGTGCATAATCCATAACTGTAAACCATATTCATAATCTATATTCTAATTCATATAGTCACATAATTAATTCGTTTTATTCTAACGGGATCTACGTTTAGATGGACATCGGAGATTACCTCGTAACACTCTTGATATTCCTCGTCTACGAAATCAGAGTCTACAATAGACATTAACGAGATCTAAGTTAGTTACCTAGATAAACCCCTTTTTATTTATAAAATAAACAATTTAAATAATTCAAATAACTTAAAAAAAATCTTAATGATTTAAGAGAGTTTATAAATCAAAGTTTATGGTTTTCAAATTATTTATGAAATAAGTACTTAGATATTATTTCAACTTAAGTTTTCTTAACCAAACAAGATGTTTTTAAAGTCATAGAGATTAAGTTATTATAATTATAAGATACTAATCCAAACTAATTAATCAAAATTAGACATTGTTTTGTTTTGAAAAGGTCAAAGTCATTTTAAAAGGGGAAAGGGGGGTTACTGAATTACTGATTCAAAGAATCAGTTGACAAAAACCGAAAGAAAAAAAAAAAGAAGAAGGAAGGAAGGAACAGGGGAGGCGAATCAGGGGGAGAAGAAAAACAATGGAAGGAGCCTGGTGGTTTTGATGGTGGACGACGACGACTCAGCGGCTTTGATGGGTCAGGTGGGGGGCGGCTGGGCGCGGGCTGCAGGGGACGCAGCAGAGTCGCCGCGGAGGGGAGAGCAGGAGCTGGCGATTGTCGCGGCTTGGTGGTTCGATTGGTGGTTCAGTATGGTGCGGTGATTTCCGGTGGTGTGGTGGTTCAAAGGAACAGGAAAATTGTTAATGGTGGGTTTTATTTTTAATTTATTCAGTTTCAAAACCAAAAATCAGAAATTTAGGAAGAATAGAAAGGAAATGAAGCAAACCTTTTTGAATTGTTTGCTTGAGCAAATTGGTGAATAAGGTTCAGTATTTATAGAGGAGATTGGTCAGAAATCTTGAGCTTTGGTCAAGCTCCATTAATGGTGGAGGTGAGGTGTGAAGGCTATGGTGGTAGCTCTTTGAAAATTTGTCCCTAAAATCTGATATTTATGGACTGAAATTCAATTTTCCTACTGTCAAAGGCTGCAATTTTTTTGTTGAAAAATTGGCTCTTATGTGCTGTAAATCAGGAACGAAGGAAGGGAGGGGAGGGAAGATGGTGAAAACTGTTTTCACCTTCTTTTTTTTTTTCCTTTTTCTTTTTCGCTAAAAGGCATATGGGTTATGGACTTGGTATTTGGGTTTGGATTGCTAAAAATGGATGGACACATGTACAAAGATACCCACAACCAAAAATAAAGAGTTTAATTAATTAGAAATAATGAAATGAATAATAAAACAAATAAATGTTAAATAAATCAAAACTAAATGAAATCATTATTTTAATAAACATAGTTATCAAATAAAATCGCATTATCATAAAATAAATTTTAAGTGGAAATAATATTAAACCTTAATAAATAATAAAATAATCTTTGAAAATTCGGGGTATTACATCTACTCCTCCTTAAAAACAAAGTTCGTCCTCGAACATTAAAGTTTGATGTTTAATATTAACGAAACAGTAGTTTTGCGCTTTGTTAGTATCACATTCGGTCCCCCTTAAGGAGTTTCGTCCCCGAAACTCGATAATCGTACCTGGAAAAAGAGTTCAGGATAACGCCTTTTTATGTCATCTTCTGTTTCCCAAGTTGCTTCCTCGGTTTGATGATTAGGCCATAAAACTTTGACTAACTTTACTGCCTTGTTCCGGGTATTTCTCGTTTTGGAATCAAGGATTCTAACAGGACGTTCTTCAAAGGTGAGGGTCTCATCTAGTTCAATGGTTTCAGGTTGGATGACATGGGAGGGATCGGGAACGTATTTACGAAGTTGAGACAAATGAAAGACATTATGAACATTGGCTAACTCTGTGGGCAAGGCTAATCTATATGCCACTTCCCCAATTCTTTCGAGTATCTCATAAGGTCCGATATAACGAGGACTCAACTTTCCTTTTCTACCGAACCTCATTACTCCCTTGGTTGATGAAACTTTCAGCAACACTTTCTCTCCAACTGCAAACTCTAATTCCCGTCTCCTTTTATTGGCATACGATTTTTGTCGATCCTGAGCTGCTTTCATACGCTCTTGAATCAACTTCACCTTGTTGGTAGTCTCTTTTATCATTTCTGGTCCCAAATTCAACGACTCATTCACATCGCTCCAACATATAGGACTCCTACATTTCCGTCCATACAATGCCTCTTAAGGTGCCATTCCTATGCTCGAGTGATAACTGTTGTTGTACAAGAACTCAATGTACATCAAATGATCATCCCAATATCCTCTGCAATCCATCACGCATGCTCTCAACATATCCTCCAAGGTTTGAATGGTTCTCTCCGTTTGACCACCTGTTGCTGGGTGGAAGGATGTGCTGAATTTCAATAGTGTACCCACGGCTGTCTGAAGCTGTTTCCAGAACTTAGATAAGAATCTTGAGTCCCTATTCGAAACGATGTCCTTCGGAACACCATGTAGCCTAACCACCTCATTAAAGTAAGCATCTGCCAATTGTTTCAACGACCAAGTATCCTTCATTGCCACGAATCTTGCCGTCGTAGTCAAACGGTCCACTATTACCCATATTGCATTCTTTCCCGACCTCGTATTCGGTAACCCCATGATAAAATCCATAGAAATAGATTCCCATTTCCATCCTGGCACTTCCAAAGGTTGCAATTTCCCTCCAGGCTTCATATGCTGTATTTTCACCTTCTGGCATGTTAAACATTTTGCGACAAAGTCGGCTACTTCTTGCTTCATCCTAGGCCACCAAAAATGCTTTTTCAAATCCTTATAAAGCTTATCTCCTCCTGGATGTATAGAATACGGCGAACTATGGGCTTCCCTTAGAATTCTCGTCTTGAGTTCCTCATCCTGTGGCACACACAATCTCCGTTTATACTTTGCAACGCCATTGTCGTCGATCTCGAACTCCGGTGCTTGACCACATTCCTTCATCTCTCTTAACTTGCTTAACCACTTATCTGCAGCTTGTTTCACCCGAATCTCCTCAAATATGTTTGGTCCAACAGTAAGAGCATTCAACTGAGCTTTTACATAACCGGGCTCAACTATTTCCAAACTCAATCTCTTAATCTCCTCACACAGTTCATCGGCTAGGATCAACACATTTAGCGAATGAGCACTCTTCCGACTCAACGCGTCAGCTACTTTGTTCGCTTTTCCCTCTTAATACACTATCTTCAAATCATAGTCGTTTATAAGCTCGAGCCAACGTCTCTGTCTCATATTCAACTCCTTTTGCGTATACAGATACTTCAAACTCTTGTGATCTGTATGGACCTTGCATTGCACTCCATACAAATAATGTCTCCAGATTCTTAGTGCAAACATGATCGCTCCTAACTCCAAGTCATGAGTAGGGTGATTTTGCTCATGTGGTTTTTGAGTTGTCTCGACGCATAGGCCACTACTTTACCATGTTGCATCAAGACACACCCAAAACCTTTCTTTGAGGCATCACTATAAACTTCAAATCCTTCTACTCTAGAGGATAAAGTCAATACTGGGGCTGTTGTAAGTCTATTCTTCAGCTCTTGAAATGCTTCCTCACACTTATCATCCCAATGAAATTTTGTTGTTTTCTTCATCAGGTTAGTGAGAGGTTGGGCCGTTCTCGAAAAATCTTTCACAAATCTCCCGTAATATCCAGCTAAACCCAAGAAACTCCGTACTTCGGTGACGTTCTTAGGTTGAGGCCAATCGGTCACTGCTTGAATCTTCGACGATGGATCTACGGAAACGCCTTCTTTTGATATCACATGACCCAGAAATGAAACCTTTTCCAACCAAAATTCACACTTCGAGAACTTGGCGTACAGTTGCTTTTCTCGAAGAGTCTCCAAGACTTTCCTCAACTGAGCCTCATGATCTTCTTTATCCTTCGAGTATACTAATATATCATCGATGACACTATCACGAACTTATCCAAGTATGGCTGGAAAGTCCTATTCATGAGGTCCATAAAAGTTGCGGGCGCATTAGTGAGTCCAAAAGGCATGACAGTGAACTCATAATGGCCATATCTCGTACAAAAGGCCGTCTTAGGGATGTCTTCTTCAGCGATTCGTGGTTGGTGATAACCTGATCGTAAATCGATCCTGGAAAACACTGTTACACCCTAGAGTTGATCGAACAAATCCTCGATCCTTGGGAGCGGATATTTATTCTTTACCGTGGCATTATTCAACTCCCTATAATCGATACACAACCTCAAAGATTCGTCTTTCTTCCTGACAAACAACACCGGGGCTCCCCAAGGTGAGACACTAGGTCGAATGTACCCTTTATCCAACAACTCTTCTATTTGCACCTTGAACTCTTGCATTTCTGCAGGTGCCATTCGATACGAAGCCTTAGATAGGTCCCGTTCCAGGGACTAAATCGATCTTAAAGCTCACTTCTCTCTCTGGTGGCATTCCTGGAAGCTCTTCGGGAAATACATCCGGAAACTCCCTTACTACCGGAATTTGAGTCAACTCCTCGTTTTCCACGCTTACGTCCCTTACTTGGCACAGGTAGACTGGGTAGCCTTTTCTAAGATAGGTTTGAAGGTTCAGGGCTGAGATTATCTTGACATCAGGTTGGAAGGTTATGCCCTTATAAGATATCCTATTTCCCTTTGGTCCTTTAAGAGATATTTTCTGGTTATGACATTCGATTTTGGCTTTATACTTGGCTAACCAATCCATTCCCAAGATAACGTCAAAGTCTTTTAGGTCAAAAAGGATAAGATCGGCCGGTAATTCAGTACCATATATAACTACAGGGATACTTTGGAAAAGAGATTTACAAGAAACAGTTTCACCGGTGGGCATGGCTATATTGGCTCGACAAGACTGGTTAGACTTGAGGGGATACTTATTAATAAAAGTGCTAGAAATAAAAGAATGAGACGCTCCGGAATCAAAGAGTACATAAACAGGATTTGAATTTACGAGAAATATACCCGTCACAACATTGGCATCGGTGTTAGCTTCAGTTCGGCTCATGACATTGATTCTTCCATTGGTGTAGCCTCTATTGCCATTCTTTCCATAGTTTCCATTTCCACCTCCAAAAGAGCGGTTGTTCTGGTTCCCGTTCAGTGCAGCATTTCCTCCACTAGGGCGGTTATTATTGAAGTTTTGGATTATGTTTCCACCTCCATTGTTACCATTGTTCCCATTTGGTCCATTTTGAGCTTGCTTCTTAGGACAGTTGAACGATTTGTGACCTACTTCTCCACACTCGAAACACTTGATTCTTTCACCCTGACAAGTGAACCCTGGATGGCTCTTGGCACACTTCTTGCAACAATGTTCTTTTGGTTCCTATTTCCTTCTTTGGACCTCGTTGTCCGAATTCGATTGTTGTGGTTGTTGTAGCGTCCACCATTGTTGTTGTTGTTTCCACCATTGTTGGGCCTTTTGTCGTACCCTTGGTCATTCTTTGTTGCCCGCTGGGTTCCTTCCTTTTATGTCTGCCTAGAACCTCTCTCTCACGCTGTAAGATTCTCACCAAGTTTGAGGCCTTAGCATATGCTTCCGCGAATGTTGTAGAGGTGCTACCTCCCATTCGAGTCTGAAGATCAAACTTAAGTCCCTCTTCAAACTTCTGAGCCTTAGTTCCTTCATCTAGCACTACAGTCGGGCAGAATTGGGCATTCTCATTGAATTTCTGAGCGTACTCTTGCACACTCATGTTATAACTCTGGTTAAACCTACTAAACTCATTGTACTTCTGCCTACGAATGTGCTCGGGGAAGAATCGAGCCTTAATCGCTACCTTAAACGCTTCCCAGTTAAAGTTCTCTTGAGCTTTAACAGTAGGTCCTACACTTTCCCACCAAGTATCGGCATCTTCGTGTAGGTAAAAGGTTGCTTGGTCTACTTTCTGGGCCTCAGGCGTACCCGTGGTCGTGAAAATCTTTTCGAAATCTCTTATCCAATTCTCGAGAAGTAGTGGGTCTTCTCTCCCAACAAAGGTTGGTGGTTTCAAAGCGGAAATCTTTTTCGCCATTGCAGCTTACGGATCGTCTCCATGGTGGTTGTTGTTGATCTGGTTTTGAAGGACTAAGCCAAAGCTCTAAGCTAGTTGCTCAAGAGTCCTAAGTCGTGCTGCAACTTGTTCCGGTGTTTCGGCCATTTGGTTTCCTTGTCGTCTTGCTCTAGATCGCGTATAAACGTATTGCATAAGCTACCTGCATTATTCACATTGTATTTCTACGATTCACATTGATTCTTATATCAAAACTAATTCACATAATCATGGTTCATACCATTCATTCATTCATTCATTCATTCATTTCATACTCAATTCACATATCAAAAGTTCATCATTCATTTCACACTCAATTCACATGTCAAGAGTTCATCATTCATTACTTCAAAAGTGCCATAACAATTCGTTCTTAGTAGCATAAGAGTTTGTTTCAAATAGTCAAATAAGCATTAGTTGCACCATCATTAACTAAGATAACACATTAATCGATCTTTTACGACCTTAATTAGAAATCTAAGGGTCAGGGTTAGAGATATGGGTTTCTAGTCAGCGTACTGGACGGATCCTCGTCTTCACCTTCATCTCCGTCTCCATCTCCATCGAGATTTACAACGGGTGAGGCAGGGTTGCTTCCTACTTCTTCATCGCCACTATAGTTGGGTTCCTCGTCATCAGTGGGTAAATAGTCATTAAGCCACTTGGCCCTAGCATCAAGCATTCTTTTCTCCAGGTAACTCAACGTGAGATACCACTTCCCTTTCAATGTGTATCGTTCATAGTTTGACCTTCCATTTTTCAGAATATCAGAGTATTCGCTTTTGATTCCGGCATAAGGACCATCATCGGGGAGAGTGTGAATCAAAACATCGGCATGTCTAGGTGGCGTGAGGTAAATCTGAATGCCTGTGGCCTTCATTAAGGTGGTAACACTTCATTGTTAAATGTAACCTGTAAATATAAGCTGAAACAGACTCCTCTACCCTCATTCTTAGAAGGTAAGGTCCTTGACGAGGGGTTCTGGTGCATTTCCTGGCGGTCAAACGTGTCTTGGCCATCTAATCAAATATCATAAACAATTAATAAGTACCTTTAGCGAGTACTTTCATACATGTACACATAACCCATTCGTACCCATACTAAACCCTTACTTCACATTTTAATCATAATTCATTTTTCCTAAATAATTTATTTGACCTCCTAAACCAATTTTAAGTTTAACCCTATGTGATTCATTTTCCCTAATTACTATATTTTAATAATTTTAATCTTTCCCTAGTTAATCTAAACTCGGCTCTGATACCACTTTGTAACACCCCCGCCAACCCGAACCCTTTTTCATTTAATAAAACTCGAGATGGGGGAAAATCCACGAGGGTTCGACTCAACGGGCGTGCTACCGCCGCACTTATCTCCTTGGAAATAAATGCAAGGCTAGATTAAAGCATACTAAATTCAAATTAATAAATCCTTATAACCAAGTAAAAGGTTCATTAAATATTACTAGTTACTAAAGTATTTCAGAGTTCCAGCGGAAGCTAAATCATAAGCTAAGTGGATGACAACTCTAAGTGATCTCCCTTTTGTTCCCCCGTCGATCACCCACCTGCACAAATGCATTGAAAAGAAACAAGAGAGACAAGCTCACAAAAATCAGAAAAAAAAACGAGTAATTCCAACTCCATCCTGTAAAATACTTAAGTTGAAAATACTTTGTAAAATAGTAGGTTAATAGGGTTTGAAAGCATAGCACACATACACATATATATATACAATGAATAATCACATAATTAATCCAATTATATAAGGAGAGGAAAGAGAACGCCAGTAAGCCGGGGTCAATCCCCTGTAACCACTTAATTCAACATTGTAGGCCAAGGTCAATCCCCTGTAACCACCTACGGATAACATAATGGCCATAATAACAGAGTCCTTAGTGTGCACACCCCTTCTACTTGGATCACAACAAGATAGAAGGAAGACAAGTAACAGAAAATCAGCATAGTAACCAGAGAACCTGTAGGTGGCCGCTGAACCTCCTATACAGGGCAACCTGTTCATCATTTCCCTCTGATATTTCACTTTAAGTGATTAATAGCTTTTAATTCAAGTCATCACATAATACATGTACACATATGCGTCAATTCATTTAATCAAGAGTGAATACTTTTATTCCAAATCCAGAATTCAATTCATACATAGCTTAATCCGAGAGCCCATTCGTATTCATTATCATAACCGTCACTTGGTTACGTTGATTAACTCATAATCATCCTATTATCGCATGTTTTTGATAATTTCCAACTTTCACTCATGACTTCAATATTAATAATAACGATAACAATAATCTTAGTAATAATAATAATAATAATAATAATAATAATAATAATAATAATAATAATAATAATAATAACAACATTACTAAATGACATTAAACGATGTTGATAACAATAATAAAAGATTATGGATTAGGTTGATATTATTGACGGTGTTAATAATGTTATAATAATAATCATCATTGTCATATTGTCCGTTATACAAGTCATTTCATTTGTCATACTAATTCATCGTGCATAATCCATAACTGTAAACCATATTCATAATCTATATTCTAATTCATATAGTCACATAATTAATTCGTTTTATTCTAACGGGTACTATGCCTAAGATTCCCCCTACGCCGGACATCTCTAATAATCCCATTCTTAATGTTGTACATGTGGATGCCTCATTTGTGAGCCTATACTCTCCCACTGGTTTCAGAGGTGTTATTCGACATCGTCAAAGATTTTGGGTTGTTGGCTTCGAGAAATGCACATATGCCAGGATGCTCTTCATGCCGAGCTTATGAGCATTCGAGGGAGTCTTATCTTGGTTGAGTTGAGAGAATTTCAACCATGATCATCTACTCGGATTGCCAGATTGCTATTGATTTATTATCTAATGCTTCTGATGTCTCCCTTTACTATAATACTATTATGGATTGAAGAAACAGGCTTACGAGATTACAGATGGAGACTCCCCGGTACCGTAGTAGGGAATACAACCAGGTGGCAGATGTTTTAGCAAAGAGTTAAGTTAGGATTATAACAAACTCTTTAGTTTTTAATTAAATTTGCCCCTTGTTAACCAAAAAGAGAAAAATCTTGTATAAAAAATAATGAATTTTGTGTATAGTATAAACATCTACTACCTCCGTTTCACAATACATGCACCATTTGCTTCTTCACGTACTCCGACACGCTTATTTGAATATTAATATCTCTAATTTCGTATGAACAAAAGTTATAAAATGCTGATATATGGAATTTTTTTTTTTTTTTGAAATAATATATGGAATTCTCACATTGAGGGTAATTTAACAAGATCCTATCTGACTATGTTTTTTCTTATATAATGGTGAGAGAAACATTATTAGAGTTGTTTAATGAATAATGCGCAAATGAGATGACTGAATAGAAGTACGCTTTTACATGTCCTAGATGTTTGCGTCTCCTCATTTCGAGTCATTTCAACACCACAACTCCACAAGCCCTCCTCCTGTACGCGAACTCCCACCCCAGCAAAATCCATCTACCATCCTTTTCAACCTTCAACAGTAAAAAATACCCTTCCTGCAAATTCTCTCTTTTCTTCTTAACTCTGAAGCGGACATCAATGGCGTCCTCCTCCGCTAATATATGGGTAATGCTAGGACTGGGTTTGGCTGGTATTTTGCTTATGACTAGAAAACTAAAAAAAACCGTCAGAGAAGACTTTGGAGCATTCGTTCAAAGACTTCAACTTCTTCCTCCTCCTCAACCTGCTCCTCCTAAAGCACCTTACCCTCTTACTGCTCTTACTTTCGCTGTTTCCGACTTGTAAGTGCATAATTTTTTTGGTTTCGTCATTTGAATTATGTATATTTGTTTATCTGTGAATTCTCAGCACCGTCAGTTTGTTTAATTATAGGAGAATACTCTGAATAACTTGCTTATTTAGGGAACTTTGTTGGTTTCGTCGTTAAAATTGTGTGTATGTGTAGCTTTTATTTATCTCTAGCTTTTTCTTAGCATATGTTTGTTTGATTATCGGAGAATACTCTGAATAACTTGCTTATCTAGGGGACTTTGATGGGTTTTTGTTGGTTTGTCGTGAAACTTCTGTGTATCTATGTAGCATTTATATATCTGTAGCTTCTTCAGTAGTGTTTGTTTGATTGTAGGAGAATACTCTGAATAACTTGCTTATTTAGGGGACTTCGATGGGTTTTTGTTGGGTTGGTTGTTAATATTTTGTGTATATATGTAGCATTTTATCTATCTGTAGCTTTTTTAGTAGCATCTGCTTGTTTTATTATAGGATAATACTCTAAATAACTTGCTTATTTAGGGGACTTTGACGGATATTGTGTATACATATCCACATATTTACTTATCTGTGGCATTTCAGCAGCATCAGTTGGTTTAATCATAGGAGCATACACTTTAGCGGATTTTGGTGGGTTTTTGTTGGTTTCATTGTTAAACTTATGTGTGTATATATATTTTCTTTCTGGGGCTTCTTAAGCAGCATCATTTTGTTTAATTGTAGGAGATACTCAAAACAACTTGCATATTTAAGGGGCTCTGATGGGTTTTTGTTGGTTGTGTTATTTTGGAACCCAACAAAAAGGAAGATTTTTGCGTGTTTGATGATACCAATTAGACATTTTTACAACTAAACTGTTTGAATAAGTGTATCCTATTGTGATTAGTTGATGAAAATATTCTCATTAGGAAGCATTTAATGGGTTTGTTTTCAAGATAGGTTATACCTGAAGTGTTTCGAGTTCTTGGACCAATTTTTTGTTTATTCTACTGGTGTTAGGTTATGTGTTTGTTTTTGGAGATAATCTGACCACTTGTTCCTCGATGACGTGCTTCTGATGGGTCTGCACTTGGCACTAGGCAATGTCTTAGACATATTGCACCTGGCGATCCGTAATGCTCGCACCCTGGAACCGGTAATGGGATCACCTGCATAACATACCTTGTCCTGCCGCACTTCAGCGGTTGAAACTTCCTCTAGCTTGTCTACATGATCCTGCTGGTAACTTGTATGATTCATGGAGCACGACTCCTGGTTGCCTTCCTTTACTGGGTAAAAGACCTCTGCTTGTCTCAAATGAGGGGGTTCTCCTTGATAGGGTTGTTAGGATTTGAGGCACGAATTGACATCGACCTCAAATTAGATTGATAAAAGTGCAACACTTACCCTTGTTGCAGCTTTTGCATATCTTCCCGTGAAATTTTAAGAAACGAGGAAGATCTCTTTGTATTAGAATACATGACATGATCCGAAGGACAAGGAGATTTTGAAATTATCCTCTCCAACGGGTAGCCTGAATGTGGGGGAAGGGCATTCTGATTCTTCTCAGAGGCAAGAGTATCATTTGGAACTTGCTTTTTTAGAGGAAGGACTGGACCAAGACCATTCAGAACTACAATCAAAATAACTAGGTAACTCATTGACCTTCGAAGAACTAGCTCCCTCTATATTCTCCTAACACTCTTTTCCCTTTTAATTCATACTTCAACTGATCATTGTCTTTTGACACTAGGGAAGAAGGATGATCAGCCAAAGTCTCAGACATTTCCGTACTACAGATAACAGTTGGACCTTGTTCCCTTTTCCCATCACCTAGGTCATCTAGAGTCAGGCAATCAAGCGCTTCTAACTCCTTTAGCACCTCCTTATTCTTGGGTTCTAATTCCCTTGCTTTACATAAATCACAACGTGCAGCCGCAATGTTTCCTGTCCTAGCGAACGCAGATTCTCTCCTGAACAATTAAGACAAGCGAACAGAAGACAATGGCTTTTTTGAAATTATTCAATTTCAAAGCAGAGGGGGCTAAATTCAAATGCAGAGTAACAACCAAGATATTACCCTCCCACCTACGAACCATAACCACACACAAAAATTTGGCAGCCTTATTGTACTTCGAAGAAGCCCTCTGAAATTCACCAAGCTTTTACAACGAATTTCCTTCATCCTTTACTGAAGCAACAGAGGAACTGAGGAAGGCTTCATGGGGGCTGTCAAACTTCTCAAACAACTCATCCATCTTTTTATCATCTTGAGAAACCTTACTAAGATAAAAAAAACATGATTTTTCCTAGACTAGAATTCAAAGACAAAGGGTCCAACATTTTTGTACTACACCCCAACAACACAGTGAAGATTGAAGTAGGAACAAAAGCAGGAATAGGAACTAAAATAATAAAGAGCCAAAACAAAATATTACCCCACTCACAAGAATTACTACTGTTGCCGGTGGAAATCAGAAGTTGCGGCACACTTCAACACCTGTGGACCACCACGGTTTATGGACTACGACCGGCGAAGCAACACCCATAACACAGGCAGGGTAATAGGCCACCACTACCGGACAGCAAAAAGCAAACCTAGACTAGAGATTAACTTAAACAAGAGGCTCACCAGCGACCGGAGAAGAGTCGCGCAGAAAATCTGGCCATCGGCGAGCTCCACTGACTAGAAGTTGTTTTGGGGTTTTTTAGGCGGTGACAGGGGTTTCGAGAGAAGTCTCAAAGGAGAGAGTATTCTCCCCGCCGAAGAGACGTTAGAACTTCAAAGTCTTCAAACCTATTTGTAATAGACTAGTATAAATCATGTTAGGCTTTTTCGACGATGGGCTTCTTCGTCGAACCGTGCAGCTAACCTCCCTACGTCATGTCTTGATGAGCAATGTAGTTCAAATTAGGATAAGAGTGAGCATTAGCCATTCTTTTGCTTTGATCAACACAATCTGGTAACAAATTTGACTAATGGTACCTAATCGTTTAGTTTATTTACCCTTCTCTCATTACGGGAATTCCTTCTAAAAGATAGATTTCATGAGGTAGTAATGGGCATCCATAGGAGTTCTGATAAAGTAATTTTCTGGAAATTTACTACTCTCCATCAACATGTTATGCGGTAATTGTCAGTCAGCTGTGCTATAGTGCTACTCACTAGCTTAACTTTGTTCCTTGTTGTTTCCATAGTATGAAACAGGTCACCATTGCCTCATCAATCTGAATTGTATTCCCCACCCCCCTATATATCTCATCTATTTTGTGCAGATTTGACATTGAGGGATTTGTGACCGGGTTTGGCAATCCGGACTGGGCTAGGACTCATGAGGCTGCTTCAAGGACTGCTTCTGTGGTGTCAACTCTCGTAGATGGTGGTGCTAGTTGTGTTGGGAAAACCACTATTGATGAGATGGCATACAGGTAATGTACTACTTTTTGGGTGTCATATGACATATCATGGTGCATAAACTAAAAAACTTTTTGTCTTGAAGAGTTATCTTCTCACAAAATTTTATAGCAGAGGAGTAATTATATATTTGAACTTATGATTAATTTTGGCTGTACTCTTATAATGATACAAGCTCTATGAGCACTTTATGTTTTCTATTCTTTAGCTTAATGAGATAGTCTAGCTCTCAAAGCATGACAGTTACCCTTATTGATCTTGTGGGCTGAGGCATAGCTCTACGCATAAGCTGTCCTTATGTGCTGAAAGCGTTTTCTATTGTCAAGAGTTATTAGAAATAAGATCTATGAACAAACAATGTGCTCTTCTATCTATAGCTTAATGAGATGGACTAGCTCACAAATTCCGATTCTCACTTCATTGTCTTGCCCAATGCATACTTCATCAGTATGTGCTAAACTTGTTTTTAATTGTTAACGTTGCTGGGAAACCTAGTGTTTGCAATATTATGTGTTACCCTATGGCTTTAATTACAATGATTGTTTTGTGTTTTGCTTTGTAAACGTTCATTACTGTTTCAGTGTCACTGGAGAAAATAAGCACTATGATACACCCTCAAATCCTGGCGCGCCTGGCAGAGTTCCTGGGGGCTCATCTAGTGGAGCTGCTGTTTGCGTTGCATCTAACCTTGTTGATTTCTCTGTGGGTGAGCTGCTTAAGTATTTTTTTTTTCTGATATGAAACTCTCACATTCTTGCATCTCTGAGTTGGGATGAGAAGTATTTTGGTTGTAGTAAATTGATTTGGTCAGTAGAGCTTTGTTTTGCTCTGTTGAAATGCCAGGCCTTTGCCCTTTGCTTTAAATTCCAATTAAATTATATGGTTTTGGCCTCTTATTTGATAAAAAATTCTCAAATTTATACTCCCCTCTTGAATTTCTAATATTGAAGGGTTTGAGAAATAGCATGTGTTGCTGATATGATGATGTGGTTATAACATGGGCTATTTTCTATAGCTTGTCTTTAGCAGCAGGTTAGATTTAAATTATTCTTTTAGCTAAAAGTTAGAGGTGTTCCTCTCCCTTCCATCTAGCCATGGTTGCCTTAATGATCAACCTGTTTTGGGAAATTCCTTTTCATTGTAAGAAGGGGCTAAAAGGGATGATATTCATGCAATCACGTCAGCCTTGAGTGAGAAAATGCTAGATGAGTTTGCTTTCTCCCTGGCCTAGAACTGGATTAGCACTATATGTGGTGGAACTTGTGGTGAAGGGGAAGTTTTGAGGATATTGTTGCACAAAGCATGAAAAGCTAAGCATGAATTCTAAATATTTGTTGCAAAATTCGGGGGTCTGATTTTTCAATTTGATACCTCAATTCCAAACATTTTTGCATATATATTATGCTATTTTCTTTGGGAGGTAAAGGTTTTTTGCACCCTATTGTTTTGTTAAATTTTTCTGTACCTTTTATTTATATTTTTATGAAAGTTGTAGCTTACTATGTTGGCAGGTGTTGATGCCGTTGGCGGTGTTCGAGTGCCGTCTGGATTTTGTGGTGTTATAGGATTTAGGGCATCACATGGAGCTATTTCACATTCAGGAATTATTCCTGTCTCAACAAGTCTTGATACAATAGGTACGTGTTTATAAAGAACACTAGCTTCTTGTGTAATCAATATAGCTCCAAAAGATGCCATAAAGGCTTGATATTGTTGATGATTAGTTGATCCATAATGGTCACCGCCGGGGATTTGTAGATATCTGGATCACATTTTCAAAGGAAACTTCATCAAACGACAAATGCTTTTAGGGTTTTGTGTTTGATTTGTGAGGAAATATGAAATGGATATGAGATTGAAAGTGAGATAACACCATAGATTCCACAATATAAAAAATCCAAGGTCCAAGCACAAAGCAAGTAATAATGAAATCAAAGATATGAACTTGAACAAGTGATTCAAGAACTAAGCTCGCTCATCCAACACGAAAGAAGGGGTGATCTTAAACCAAAATAATCACATTTAGCTATTTGGTTTAAGGATAAATCAAGATTGGTTGAGAGAAACTTATCACCCCAAGCCAATAAACTCCTTGGTGGAAGCTTTTTGATATTCATGTCAGTTTTCTTAGAAGTTACATTTTACAACCTATTGTAATAGAGCAAGGTAACCGTAAGCCAGGTTTAGGGGGTGTTTGGTAAATGTCTTTTGGCTTTTTATGTGGTGAAACAACCTAAATAAGATAATTGGTAAATGGCTTTTTGGGTAGCTAAAAAGTCAGCTTTTTATTATTGGTTTTACTAGCTTTTTGTGTTAGCTTTTAGCTTTTGCTTTTACAAAACACATATATAAAAAACCATAGTCAAACATCAAGTCGAACTAGTCAAGTAAAACAGCCATTAACCAATTTACAAACACCCCCTTAATTCAGGCTTTTGAACACATATGAAGGGGGACTTGCCTTTAAAAAAAAAAAAGACAACCACTAAGTATCACTAGAATACCAGGCTCGTGCCTACCCTGTACAGGCTACGCGTGCATTATATTAGTTAAGTTCCTGCTCCACTGGAAAGAACGAGGCGTCTGCCTCTTTAGGTCCGTGCCTCCGTGGAGTTAGTGTGACAGTGCTTTGTAATGGCTATATCTCACTTGTCAAAGTCTGTTTTCGCATATGACCTTTTGGTGGAAATATCAAACTTTACTTTCATCTCTGAAGTGATTTCACCTTCAAACGATTTGTAGGGAAAAGACTTGGTCTCCCAAAGTCATCCTGTTTGTGGAGAATCAAGCTTTTCATCTTGTTTTAGCATTAAACTTTCCGATGACCATGTTTAAGCCTTATGAGTTATGACTTTTCTTATGGCTCCAATCACTTGTCATATGAATCTCAAAATCATGAGGACCTTCTTTGTTCACGTAATGCATGCCATAATCAAAGATAAAACTATCATCAAGGACTCAATTCGAATAGCCACCTAGTTTGCAATTGGAACCCATATTAACACACACACGCGCACAAATATATTAAAGTGGATGTTTTTGCGAGCATAGAGCAAGCCCATCTAAGCATAGCCATGCCAGATCTTTATGAAAATTAATCTAAAAAATTTATAGTTCTATAGAATTAAAAAACACAGAGTTTTGGATAAGGGCATTAGAGTTTGATTTAAACAACCTAAGAATATTATACTATGTAAAATTAAGTATAACTTTTGCTACATAATTCAAAATATACTATTTTTTTTTAATTCCGCTAGAGTGTGTTCAATAAATGCTTTAGTTATATAACCTATTGAAATACGATTTCTTTAGTAAACACGCACATTTCGTTTATAGTTTTTTTTTTAATAGTCCTTGCATATAAGCATATAGCAATAAAGAAATTATAACAATTGTAGGACTTTTATACTTCCTCTGCTGTTTATGCTTGACACTTAGTTCCTCGGCTTTCAGTTTTAGAAGGATGATAAACGAGGTCAATGGAAAAATTAATTAAAATAATTTGAACACTTAATAACTTACTCACTCCTTTTACATGTGTTTAAATTATCTTAAAAATTCATTCATTTATCTTGTCTAAACTGCATGCCAAGGAGATTTGTGTCAAGTATCTTAAAATGGAGGAAGTATCATAGAAAAAATAAATTATAGTAGTAATTGGAGTATTGTATTATAAGTTATTGCATAGTTTTGTATTTATATGGTTTATTTTCGAGTTTGTGCATTGCACATGTTTTACAGGTTTTAAATAAGTTGCTGCCAAATAAGCTTATACGGAGTTGGATGCTCTTGCATCATCTGTACGGCAGTACCTTGATTGTTTGAGAATGGATGATATAGATTGGCAACTACATTATTTAATTGTTTGAAACTTTCACAGGTTGCTCTGCCAAGGATCCTAATGTGCTTAGGCGTGTTGTTCATGTCATGATGAAACTTCAATTTGCAACTCCACGAAGTCCGAGGCAGATAATAATAGCTGACGACTGCTTTGAGCTGCTTAAAGTTCCTGCTGATCGGTTTGTTCAGCCTGTGATTCAATCTACGGAGCAGCTATTTGGAAGTACGTATTCATGCTCTATGTGAAGTTGCGTGCGATATTTGGAGTTAGATATGTGAAACTACCATTATTCATGATTGAAAATAAAGATTGTGAGCACAATCTTATTTTTTTGGCCCTTAATCATGAGTAGAAATAAGATTGTCGGATGATTGAAGAAGAAATTTGGGATGGGATGAGCGAAATGATGAATAAGATTGTGGGATGAGTGATGCCAAGTGTCACTTTGTGAATGGGTTTTAAAATATAATTGTTGTAAAATTTCCAATGGTTTTATTTTAAAAAATACAAAGTGAAAAAAATACCAGTGGTTCTATTTTTCCGGTCTCTATAAATAGAGACCCATTTTGTAATATTCTGGAAAAATATTTTTTTCAGCTATTTACTAATTTCCTCTAATTTTGCTTATTTTATATGAAATATCTTCCATTTTTATAATTAAAAAAAAAAATGAAAATCTCATTGTGCATTTTAATTTAGTTAATGATAAAAATGCTAATTATTTATTTAATTTTTTATTAATACTTATTATTAAATATTAATGGATATGTCATGTTATTAAGAAATAAATAATATATATTGAATAATGGTGGTTGAGTGATGAGAGAGAAAAAGTAGTTGGGTGGGGTCAAAAAATAAGAGAGAGAGAGAGAGAGAGACAAAAAGTACTTCCTCCGTTTCATTTTACTTGCTACACTTCTCAATTCACGGACTCCTAGGCAATTTTTGGAGAAGAGAGAGGTAGAGAGTAAAAAGAAAAGGGACCCATGTGAGAGGAGAGAGATAGAGAGAGTTTATTGCCCAAAAAGGAAGTGTAGCAAGTAATATGAAACTTCCCTATATGGAAAGTGTAGCGAGTAATTTGAAACGGAGGAAGTAGTTGGGATGATTTTGTTGTTGTTCATGGTTAAGAGGATAGGTGGGAAAAGATTGTGGGATGTTATTTTTAGAGAGAGAAAGTTAGAAAGAGAGTGGGATGATCTTATTTTAAGATCATGAAGGAGGGTGCTCTTAGCCCTATATTATTATATAGTTTTCTTATATATAACTGGTGACAATGTTACCTTGCATCCCTTTCTTTCACCCCGTCTACACTTGGTTTTTTTATTTTATCTTTGTTTCTAAGTTACTTGAATCATGCTTAGGGTTCCTTAACTTGTCACCTGAGGGTCATTCTCCATGCCATCCTATGGCCTAAGTTACAAATTACATCCTAAAATGATATAGCAATTTGATCTAAGAATTCGGAATGTTGTCTGTGCATGGTTTGCCATGCTCATGCACTTCCTTGCTGATCGCATGACCTGAATTGTTACTCTTAGGGAATCTTCGTATATTGGTGTAAAGCAAGGGAGTGGAGTCTTGTAAAGAATCTCATGAGCTGGAATTGGGAGCTTATTGACTGAATATTTAAACATTTGTCTTGGTAAATGGGATACCTTGTGGGACATAACACTAAAAGGAGAGAAGTATGTGTCAGAAATGAAGGTCAACGTGATACCATAATGGAGGAAAAGTTGCCTCTCTAGAGCCTCTTTAAAAGAAGTAGAAGGCACAATAAATTTATAATGATTTGTTGGGATCCAAAGCATTTGGTTAGGAGAGCTCTTTGAGGGAGAGGGATGTGAACTGTTGAATGCTTTTGCACTTTATGCATGTATTGGCTCATTTTGTGTGGTATTTTGTCCTTTTCGATTATTTTCATGGGTGTTTGAGTATATTGCATGATGTTTTTGTTTTTCATCAGTGATTGTTATTCTAGGACTTCTGTAAAATTTCTATCTAGGCTAGATATATGTAACCAAGGTGCTTGATTTCTCATGGCTAGTAGATCAGACAATTGAGATTAACTTATGATCATCTGGAAGAATGTTGTCTTGCCTTTCTCTATTTCCTTTTCCTTCCCTCATCTAGTAGGTCTCTTTTTTATTGACTCCCCCCGCGAGAGGGGGGGGGGGAGTGGTAGTTGGGTATTTGTGGTTATATCTGGTGTGCAATTTGCCGTGTGTCCTCCTTGCCTTTTCTTTAGAGATTTTCATGGCTATCTTTGTGTTGCATGGCATGAATGACATGAAAATTTACTATGCCCCTCTTCAGCATCTTTAGATTGGTTTTTAGACAATATAAATACAAAACTATCCTTTACATTCATATATCCATTTTGCTTACTTTCTTTCTTCATGGAGATAGTCCTAGTTGAAACATTGAGGCATAATACTAATGCATGTGAAATTCAAAATAAGGAAAATTTGTTGACCACTACTTAATACCCTTCAATTTCTGGAAACAACTATTTTTAGTTTCTTTTATTTTTTTTATGAAGTATCTACACTAATATATTATAAGGCGTTCCCAAACAAGGAACGGTGCCACGTAGCGCTTCCCTTAGAATGTTTAACTCCATGTAATCCATGTATAATAAAAACATAGAAAATGCATTGTATATGATTCGACCCTGTAATCACAAACATATATACTAAAGTCTTAACCACTAAACCAAGTGATACTTGATGTTATCATTTTAAAGTTAAATATTAATAAATGAAAGATATAATTACCCGAGGGCCTAAAAGCTAGTTTATAATAAAACTACTCCGTGTATCCCTATTTGTTTGCTCCATTTCTCTTCTTTCACTTTTTGGAGTTAAATAATTTTGCATGTTGGATAGGAGAAAAGGAGACAGAGATTGTGTGGGCTATGTTACTATGACAGGAAATAGACATTCTCTTAGTGACAAACTCAAATGAAAAATGGGACAATCGATTAGAAATAGAGAAAGTACCTACTATGAACTTTTTTGCCGGAAAAAATAAATAAGAAGTACAATTCTCTACGTTGTCCTTGAAGGATTGGATAAGGAAGTGCACTAATTATATGTGAAATGTGAGGAATACTTAAGAAGAATACAATATTAAATTTTCATTTATTAATCAATGTGGCCAATAAATTATCATCTCAAAATGGAAAGTAGGACAACTGGCCAGGAGTATGATGTAAACTTGTGTTCAAATGTTAGCTTATACTACTTTGTCGCTGCATCATCATTTGTCTTTTTTGTCACACAATTTGTATCCATGAATTTAATTTACAGTTTTACAGGGCAAGTTTTGAAGCATGAAAACCTTGGCAAGTACTTGAGCTCTAAGGTCTCAAGTTTATTGGAATTGTCGGCCCTGCAAATTAATGATCAAGTGAAGACTTCTATGTTTAGTCTGCTCGCTCATGTGATGCAATCCCTCTACAGGTATAGATTTCGTATGAATGCTCTCTAATTTTGCATTGTTTTTAATATGCCCATTTGGTGATGGTCTCCTGAAATCCTTGTGCGCTGTGCTGCAAAGTTCAATGCAACTTTTATCTGCTAACATGATGTCATTCAATTCTGCCTTTTAATAGCTTACACAAAGAGGTTTCATTTGAATATACATAAAAGGGAATGAATATTATGTCTCAATACTTATATTTGCATACTTCCTATATATTGCATATGATCTACTCCCTGAAAGATTGCCCTGTTTCCTTTCAAAATTTTCCTCAAAAGATTGCCCCAGGGCCCAGTTTCCTTTTGAATTTTTCCTCAAAAGATTACCCCATTTCTTATCTAGGTAACATGGCCCCCACTTTCTCTCTCTACTTTTTCTTCTACCCCAAAAACTACAATAGAAAATTACCTACCCATTGAACACAATTCTTTGTAAAGCGACGAAATGAGAATGGGGCTATCTTTAAGAAATGTAGGGAGTATGAAATATGGACACCGTGTCTTCAGGAATATGAAACTGTTTCTCTCCTGCCCATGAAGCAAGTCAATGATGTTTTGTTTTCAGAAGAAGGGGTCCTTTATATTTTTATGGGGCATACTATCTGCTAAGCATAATGCATCTTTCTCTCCTACTGATGAGCCATGTAGTTTTTCCTATAAGGTCATGATCTTGCTTAGTGTTACCTTGTTTGCTCCTACCCGCTGCGAACCACATTTCAGTTTGTCTGTGCTAAATCCTGGCTCAGCGGCACACTATACACACCATATGCTGTGGTGTGCAATTTGTGACAAATCACTGTACGCAAACCTTTCACGCGTCTCATCTCTTTGATCAAATACCATGAGAACTGCAGAAATTAAGGAAATTGTGCGATCTTGAGATTCAAAGGATGAACTACATCATTTGAATGTTTAGTTTCTTAGATTAAGCTGTGACATATTGCAAGGTATCCAATCATCCAACCCAACATCCTATGAGATATACCTATTCTAGAAGGCACCGTCAGTTTCAACAAGAAGGGTACATTACTAATTTTCATTAGTTATTGAGTCTTTTATGTGATGTTAGGGAACATTCTATGTCTAGGGTCTGGTGTGAGCACATTTATAGGAGTAAGATGTAGTCCTCTTTGTCTATAAATAGAACTAGCCTTATATGCACGCGATGCGTGCGTTAATTTCAAAACTTGTTATTTTTAATATTAATTTTTTGTGAATGAATTTGAACAAAAAGAATAGACATAATGAGTGGGGTTGACTGAATTAAAGAGTATCAAAGGTAGTGAGTGTTTCAGACTTTTCAGGTGGACGTCATGTATACCATATTCTCTTATAAAAAGACGGTCAAGATATTTTGTCCATTTAATTTTATGATTGGAATATTTGATGCATATACCATTTTTAACTTGTTTAGAATGGCAAGTTGAAATGAGGAAGGGTTCTTAGATTTTTTTTTTTTTTTTTTTTTTTTTTGTATTTTCCATTCCATTAGATCATTAAGGGTAATTTAGTATTTTCAAAAGGGGGACACCATCTTCCTCCCCCCTTCCCTTATATAATAGAGATAATGGCTCGAGAGAGAAGGGTATTGAGAATATAGTGCGGTGAACACATGTGGGGAGCTCTCACATCTCGAATAGTGAGAAGGTTGTATTCCTACTCTACTTATCAATCAACTTAACTATCTCGCTCTAATTTGTGTATTTTTCTAATCTTTCGGCCTGAATTAATTATTGTTTAGACCTAATCTCTAGCAAGTTGGTATTAGAGCAAGACAATTTTTGGGTAATTACTAATTAGAGAGAAAAATGGCCTCTGTTTCCATCCTCTAGAGGATCAGATTTCTGTAAATGGAGTAGTGAGCTCACAACTTGAGGAAGCCACTGGAATGGAAGCATTGACTTGGAAGTTGGAAGATCGAATCCAACAATCCATAGAGACCGAGGAAGCCATGATTAAGATGATGAGAAACGAGCAAAGGAAATTCTAGGAGGAGATGAAGGCAACCATGTTAGGGTGGTGGGGATCAACTTATGTGAGGGAAGTTGGGGTGGTGGGTTCTACTACCACCATGGGGGTAATTGGAAGCACAAGAAGTTGGACTTTCCGTTGTTTGAAGGTACGAACCCCGACGGATGGATCTTGTGAGCAAAGATATTTTAATTTTATAGCCTCATTGAGGAAGACAAAGTGGAAGCTGCGGTTGTGTCTCTAGAGGGTGGTGCATTGCTGCTCTTCCAGTGGGCGCATAGCCAAAAATGGGTGAAATGTTGGGAAGAGCTAAAGGCCTTAATCCTCCGCCAATTTTGCCCCCTCACTACGGGTTCACTACACGAGCAGTGGCTCGCCCTTCAGCAAACCGACTCCGTTGAGTATTGCTGCCGGTTTATCGAGCTCTTAGCTTCATTGGAGGGAGTCCTTGAGGAAATTACTAAAAGGAAATGTATTAACGGGTTATATGACGATATCAAGAGGATCCATGGGCCTTATTCATTGGACCTAGCAATGGACTTGGCTATTAAAGTAGAGGAAAAACTTGGGGTGAGCCCCACCCACTAAGAAGTTTGGGCCAGACCCAAAATCTTGTAGAAGTAATTCCAACCCAGCTGATTTAGCTAAACCGTATGTTTCTCCATCTCCTTCCTCCTTTTCTCGGTTAGTGGTTGCTTCAACCGAACCAACTGGCAGAGAGTCAGGGGGACTATTCTGGTGGCTTGTCCCATGAGAGAAATGCGACGGTTGAGTAATAAGGAGATGCACAGAAAAGGGAGAAGAGGGATTGCCTTAGATGTGATGAGAAGTGATTTTTGGGGCATAGATGTAAGAGGAAGGAATTGCGTGCCCTATTTTTAGATGGAGAAACTGAGAAATTTTAGAGGCTGATTTGTAAGAAGAGGGGGGGAGGGGAAGGGGAAGAAAGCCATGAGCCATAGCTCTGTTTGATCTAAATTGAGATATTGCTTTCCCTTAACTCTGTAGTTGGCATTTCAAACCCAAAAACTTTGAAACTGGTTGGTTTAGTGGCTGGACAGCAGGTTGTTGTTATGATAGATCCAAGAGTAAACTACAAAATCATCTCCACTCATGCTGTAACCAAATTAGGTTTGCCTCGTGGCAACTCCAAGGCTTTTGGAGTGACTGGGGGGATTTGGAAACGTGTGCCTAAGCTTGTGTTTAGGGCTTTTTATTTTTGTGTTTTTCTTGTTTATGTAAGGCAAGCTAACACTTAACCTCACTAGGGGGATGGACTATGGAAGGATTTGAAGTGGAAAAATGGACTGAAAATGGAAGATAGATGGATAGAACTTAAGTTTTGATTAGCTTCACTCACTAATCAACACTTAAGGGCTCTAAACCTGTTAAGAGGCTTCACTCACCTAATAACTTGGTTTAGGAAGGGTTTGAGAGTTTTCTAATTGGCTTCAGTCACCAATTATCCTAGCTCTCTCTTAAACTAAGCTTCACTCACTTAATTTAAGGGTTTTGAGTTTAAGTTTACTCCTTAAACGCAAGAAAATTTGGATACAAGTACTTCCAAACTTTGGATACAAGTTCACTTACTTAATTTGGATACAAGTGTTCTATTACTGTTTATATCGATGTACAAGGAGTTTGTGCTCCTTATGTAACATGTCTACTTTGTTTTCCCTTGCCTTCTATATGAAGATAAATTGTAATATGTGGCCATGTTCTCTTTCTCTGCTGGCATATTGAAGATTCAAAGATTTTCTTTTAGAATAGTTGTACGTAATCTGATGTCCTGTACAGGTATGAATTTAAGGGAAATCATGGAGAGTGGATGAATTTAGTGAAACCTGATGTTAATGCTGGGATTGCAGCACTGTTCCATGAATCCGTTGTGATTGAGGAGAGTGAGATTCAGAAGATGAATCGAATTAGAAATGAAATGCGGCTTGCACTCAACTCACTTTTGAAGGTGTGGATTCTTAGTGCTCTAAATACACTTTTGCCTTTGCTAACCAATGCAATTGATACTGGTTTCAGCTTAAAGCTTTCTGTCCTTTCCTGGACATAAACCTCCATTAATGGCCAATACATTATGGACGACCGAGTTTTTATGCCATGCTCTGAAGTGTCTATTTATATATCTTAGTACCTTCAGTTGGTTATGGTGTCAATTTGAAATTGTTTGGCTTCACTTTACTAATATTGTTATATTGTTTGAGCAGGATGATGGAGTGCTGGTTATCCCTACATTCGCTGATCCTCCTCCAAAAGTGGGTGCAAAAGAGTTATCATCAGAAATTTATTTGAGTCGTTTGTATAGTCTTCTATCTATTGCCAGCTTATCAGGATGTTGTCAGGTAAGCTATATGTTTCCATATCTTTATCTTTCTGATTTTGGTTTACTATTACTTTTTTATGTCTATATGGTGAATTGCTATCTGCTTTCTAGTAAGGAACTTGTTTCTTGCCTTGTTTTGTCACTTAATGCAGGTTACGGTGCCTCTTGGATATTTTAACAAGTGCCCCCTTTCAGTGTCCTTTATAGCGCGGCATGGAGGTGATCGGTTCTTGCTTGACACAGTACAAACCATGTATTCATCTCTTCAGGAGCAACTAGATGTTCTTTCTAAAACAAAATCTACATCCAATACTTTGAGTCGGGAAAGCTCTGCAGAGATTGCTAAAGAAAAGGTCAAATTACTTACTCCCCTGCTTATTCTCCAAGTTTATAACTTGGGGTTTGTATTGCTATGGGTTTTCATGCTGCATAGTTTTTGACTAGTAACGAGAGGAAGGGAGGTGTTGACCAAATAATTTTTTTTCTTTTGGGTGATTGGAACCCTAGGTGGGGCCTCAAGGAACTTTATCTTTCTTTTTACTATTTTTTTTTGGGGGGGGGGTTGTTAAGGGGTTAAAGATGTTTGCTACATCCTCAGCCAAGTGCCAATGATACATTTTAGAAAGGAGAATAGGTAAGTGCTCGTCCATTAATATTTAACCTAGGCGTGGGACTTTTTACATCAGATTCCCCTTATGCAGGGAGGCAACAAATTGGATGTGTCATAAATAAGCACCTTGGTGGCAGTGCACTTAGTACAGTTTCACAGATGCTTGTGCACAGGCACTCATGTAACTTTCTGTTCGATTAAGTTGAAGTCTCTAAGATAGGAAAACCTACTCCCTTTGTCCTTAAATAATGGTCTTTTATAGATATTGGCCAGTCCACAAATAATTGTCCTATAACCTTACATGGAAAATTTGCTCCACTCAACCCATGTGGGTCCCCCCACTAACTCTATCTCTCTTCATATTACATGCTACGAGGCTCTCCACTAACTCTCTTTCTTATTCAGTCAAGTTTTCATTCTTACTTTTACTCTATCTGCCCAAAAACCGACAGTATCCTACTGTATGCTCTTAATATGCGTGCCCTAACCTAAGGGGATAATTAATTGAGACGGAGGAAGTATTATGCCAAAAATAAAAAAAAAAATTCCATCACCTTACTGTAGACAGATGGCTAACAAGATCTGACCAGTGGTCTCTAATGTCATTGGCTGCTGCTAGTTGTCATTGATGTCGTCCTTCTAGGTTATCCAAGGTTCTAGTTCACTAGTCTCCATCTAAGACATCATGAAGTTGTATTTTGAGGTCTGATGTGAGGAGAGATATCTAGATAGTAAGACTATAGCCAATTTAGTAGGTGGTAATAGATGGTGGTAGTGGTAATGAATGTATACCTAATTCTTCATCACCAATTAATAAGCGGTATCGAATCATAATATAACTTTTGTGAAAAAACACATATTTTGAAGGAGTTCCATTACCAAGGGCTCTAACATGAAAGCTTTTTTTACAAAATTGCATGTGAATTCGTTACTGTTAGACTTACCACCATATACTATCCCCTACCAAACAAGCTGTAAGTGCTCTATGCTAGGCACCTGATAACTAATGACTCAGAAATAATATTAGTAAGAGTGCAAAACATGCTTATGAAATATATCACTCATAAATTTCACTATTATTTCATAAGCAGTGAAGCTGGTATAGGTGAGCTGGTGAGGATGTTCTAGTTAGATGGTGACGCCGAGCTTGTCTACAAGAGTTATAAAAGCAACAACGCACCAAGAACTACTGTCAATGATGAGATGCCAAACCAAACCTTTAAATGGAATTTCACATTTAAAAAACTTTCCCACATTTATTCATCCTAAAAAGAAATAGGGATGAAGTGTCAAGTCTTCGAATTTACTAGAGCAAGACCATCGTCAAAACTCACTTCACTAAAAGTTTGTCTACCATTATATCTACCTTGAGCATCATCTATTTACTCTTCGTCTAAGTTCCCTCAAGCTTTTCAATCACAGTTATGCTAAGGTTCACTGAAGCTCACATGACCAAAATCTAACACTTTAAAGGTGGTGTTTGGTAATCAGCTTTTAGGTGGCTTTTTCATTGGCTATTGGCTTTTTCACTCATTTTTGCACTAAAAAGCAACATTAATAGCTGATTTTACCACACTTTTATAACCAACATAAAAAGCGAATAAAAACAGCCTGTCTGCTATGAATTAACATAGTTTAAGCATCATTAATGGCAGAAAATAAGTAAGAAGATGAGTATTTGCTTGATAAACTGAAATTACAGCAATTGTAAATGATATTCAAGCTTTCAAGAGGTTGATTCTCTCCCAAATGAACTCTTAACAGCTCCATGCTTTCTCTCTCCCTAAAATGCGCTATATATAGTGCTTCTCTAAAATACTACCTATCTTATTCTCCAAGCTACTAGCAAGATGATAATAATTCTACTACCCAAAGTACCCCTGTCCATTATATTGATGCATATCATTATCGTCCCCCCCAACTTCCACCTCGTCCTTAAGGTGGGTAGTATAGAGGTGGTTAATGTCATCCTTGGTGCTTGGTTTCCATTGCCCATCTAGCTCCTTGTTAATTTGTGCTGGGATGCCTTGAAGCGGCTTATCCATGGAAGAATGATGCACTGTTTTATCATGGACGAAGAGTGTTTTATCATGGACGAAGAGTAGGTTGTGGAACTGTCAATTGGTGGGTTCAAGGAATATGAACTTTGATTTGGTGGGAAAAATTGGATGGAGTAGTGAAATGTTAAATAGGGTACACATGTAAGGTGAAGAGTGGAGAAATAGGGGATATTGAATTGGGTGGGTTGTTTTAACATATATTGAAGTGTGCAATTGGGCCGAGAATGAGGTGTGGAGTGAGAAGTGTAGGTAAATGGGTGAAATAGTGTATGTGAGAGCTGATTTGTATCCTTAGCAGATGAACTGGGTTGGTTAATGAAAGGAGGGGGAAAGTAACTAGGCTTTAACATGTGGGTTGTGTCACTGGCTTTCGTAAATAATTTTCTGACCTCAGATGAAAAATAAATGGGTTCCCTATTGGTGCCAACTTGTAGACCATTTACAAAGTCGCCCTTACCAACATAATCTGGCAAGGGCCTGCCATAATCATCTCTTTGATGGTGGTAAGCCCTAAAACCTTGTTTAATTCCTTACTTTTTAATTGTTTAGTTTTTAATAATCCTCCTTCTTCTCTCTCTATGAGAGTTCTCTTCCCAATTTTTGGGTTTGTTATCTCCTTTAGTGGGAGTTTGAAGTATGACTTTCTTCTTTTCCCTTATAGAAGATTAGAATTTGATAATTGCAATTTGCTTAGAAGATTAATCTCGTTGATTGTTCGTCACGCGAGGAATGAAGATCTAGGGTTTCATAATCACGGTAAGTATCCAGTGGACCACATAAGTATTTTCATCCAATCGACTACACATCAGTGGATCTTAAGCCGAATTATTGCTAACTCACATATTGTATTGCTTCAGATGAAGTTATTTATTAAGGCTATTGTTGATCGGATCTCCGATATAATTAGTTCTAAGGTGTTATGTATTTGTGTTGGAATTTTAGATTTCTTAGGAAATATCTCTAAGTGCCGTATGGCTTTCTATTGTCAATCAAACCCTATTTCTGTAATAAAAAAAAACATAATCTGGAATTTTCCCAGATTTTTTTACCCAAAGGCACATAGGCTCACCCACCTTACTTCATTGTTGATGTCAATTTGCTTGCAATGTACAAGTTTACCCTTACTATCAGCATCTTCTAAATTTAGCTTCCTCAAGCTAATCGATGACTCAACAGATCTTCTCCCATACACTTCTTTTTCGATCTCCTTTTCTGGAATCTTCTGGAAGATCTCTTAAAGTTACCGGTGCACTGCACCTATGTTGTATATCAAATATGGGAATTTGATATAAAGGTGGGGAAGTATGGAAATATGGAATGATTTTATGGATGTGAATGAAAGTGATGGATAGAAATAGCTTTTCCTTGATCGATAGCTCGATACAAGCAGGTTCCTTTGATCACCATTCAACTTTAAGCTTTTTTTGAGAAAGTTTAAATAAGCAAAGGCAATTACTCTTAGTTTAAATCCACAAACAAAGGGTAATCAAAACAACAAAAGTGTTAACTCTCCAAAAATATTCATTTGAACGTCATGAGCTAATCTAGGCCAATAGAAGTAATCACTCACAAGGGTAATTGTGTTCTCTATGCCAAATTGACATGCCAACCCTCCTTCATGGAACTCCTTGATTAAAGACTCTCTAATACTATGCCTTGGAATACACAATTGATTTCCTTTAAAAAGAAATCCCTTCAACAAGTAGTAATTACTAAAGCATGGTTGTGACACTTCTCAAACAAGACGCCAAAGTCTTTATCTTCTTTGTAGCACTCCTTTAGCAATTCTAATCCAACCACCTTTGCACTTAGAGTAGGTAAGAGTAAATACCTTTTTATCAATGCATCAACCCCTTATTCATCTTTCTAGCCTTCTGTTTTATGGTAAAATAGAAGGTTTGAAGGAATTTTACCCATTTGGCGTGTCTAGGTTGAAGTTTTTGTTGGCTTCGAAGGTATTTGAAATTTTGAGGCTTCATATTCCGAATGGAGTATGAATTCTTTTCCTATTAAGTAGTGCCTCCAATGATCTAAAATACGTACCAAAGCATTTAACTCTTTGTCATAAGTTGAATACCTTCTCTTTGCTTCATTCCACTTTTCACTAAAATAAGCCATGTGCCTACTCTTTTGGGACAACACTGCTCCAATCCCTACACCGGATGCATCACACTCTACTTCAAAAACTTCTTGAAAGTTTGGTAGGGCTAGAATAGGGGCGGTTGCAAGTTGCTTCTTGACCTCCTGAAAGGCCTTTTGAGCTTGGATACTCCATTTAAACTTCTTCATTTTCTTAATTTCAGTGATAAGGGGTCATGATTGCACTAAAATTTCGAACAAACCTCCTATAAAAGGAAGCTAATCCATGGAAACTTTGAACTTGCTGCATAGAATTAGGAGTTGGCCACTCCTTGATTTCTTGAACCTTCTTCTCATCCACCTTAATCCCATCACTTGAAACAATGAAACCTAAGAACAACACAACGTAAAAAGAAAAGAAGTGACACTTCTCCAAGTTGCCATATAAGCGTTCTTTTCTCTTAACATCAAACACTTGTTGTAGATGGCTAGCATGCTAGGGGCATTAGACAATCCAAATGGCATAACAAGTCATTCATACAAACCTTCTTTAGTTTTGAAGGCCGTCTTCCATTCATCTCCCTCACAAATCCTGATTTGATGATAACCACTCCTCAAATCTATTTTAGAGAACACCTTATCACCATAATGATCATCTAATAAGTCGTTTACCTAGGGATTCGAAAACGATACTTAATAGTGATTTTGTTGATTGCCCTACTATCCACAAACATTCTCTATTCTCCATTCTCCATTCTTCTTAGGGACAAAGAGGGCTTGGATACTCTAATTATCCCCTTTGCTAGCAACTCCTCAACTTGCCTTTTTCTTTATTTTCTTCATTCAATTCGCAGTCATAAATGAAACGGAAGGACTTCGGTTGGTATCTCTATCGAAATTCAAGTATTCTTATCTCATCGGTTTCTTTGGGATTTGTTCTATAGGCAGGTTTATTTGAGTTTGTCCACCATGGTTTGAGCAGCCACATTAGTTCAACTCCCTCCATCAATGATCAAGGTACAAACCTTGCCTCCAATGGTGCACCTAGTATGGAATGTGGCTTCCCTTTGTTGTAGCCCTCATGGTCAGCAACTCCACTCAATGCTCTCCTAACAACAAGGCACTCCCTTTCATTTGGATCGAGTTCCTCCACTTCTTTTCTCTCCTCATAGTACTGCTCTCCATAATCCTCCTCTCATCCTATCTCTCCTTCATTCTCCTTTTGCAATGTTTCAAACTCCATAAGGTTTACAACTTTCTTATTAGGACACTCCGAGGCAATGTGTCCTAAACATTGACACCTAAAACATCTCCTAGGGTCCTTGTTTGGGGTAGGGGTCGTGGCATTTGGTGGTTTTCGAGTGAAAGGTATGGTTGATTTGGTTTGGGGAATTGTAGGCTTTTGATAGGGGGTAGTTTTAGCAAAGGAACGCGAGGTTTCAACTTTGCCTTTGGCTTTTTATTGCTTATCCACCTTATGTGATAAGATGATCAACTCCTCCAAGGTAGAATAATGGTGCAATCTACCACATTTGCTATTCTAGGATCTAAACCTCCAAGGAACCTCACCAATGTTTGTGGTTCATCTTCTTGAACCTCACATTTCATGAGAAAGGCTTGTAGGTGATGAAGCTTGGCGGAATTCTCTTCTACATAGCAAGGTGACAAGAATTTCTTCTTCAAAAGCTTCTTCATCTTCTCCTAAGTCCTCACCTTGTCTTTCCCTTCTCGTTCTCTCTTAGAACATATGCTAGCCCACCATGTGGAAGCATACTTTCCCAAATTCAAGGCTACTAGTTTCACCCTTTTATCTTCCGGAACTTGCTTATATTTAAATACTCTCTCAACAGTTCTTATCCACTCTATGAATTCATGAGCATCCAACCTTCCTTCATAGTCAGGGATGTCGACCTTGATGTCGTTAGATAGTCTATGTTGGTGGAAAGTCCTCCTTGGACGCAAGGTTTCATCACTATCTCTATCAGATTCATCTTCACCCTCTCTTTGGACGTTCAATTGAGAGTTGTCTTACTTTGTCTTGTAGCCTATGATACTCGGATACGGCAAAATCGCCGGCGTACCCATGTCGACACGACATGACACGGATCCGGGTACGAAACACGTGTTAGATCCGGCTATTTGCACTCGGCTACGGCAAGGTAGGAGAAGAGATAAAGTGAAGACAGTTTTGAAAAAAAGTTTAGATTTGTTACCAAATTCTCTACATACCTTCTAATTTTCATTGATTTTGCACAATTGCACCTAAGAAGAACGATACCACCATCAATTTTCAGATCTAGGGTTCGAGTAGTGAAACCCAGATCTGAAAATTGAAGGTGAAAATGTCGATCCAATTAGACTGAAATTGTGGGGCTTTTGAACGCCGCGATGAGACGAGTTAGTTGCTTGAAGCGGTTGCCGACGGTCATGTCACCGGCGATAAGGGAGAATGAGAGAGAAGAACTGGGGAACCGTCGCGATGAAACATGAAGATGAAAGTGTCGTACTTTTTTTTTTTTATACTTTACTTTCTTGAATTATTTCATCTTTTTTTAAAGGGTCATCTTTATTTTTTTTGATAAGAGGGTAAGTAGTAAATAGTAAATACCCTATTACTAGGGACTAGGCCTAGGATAGTGGTCTAGTACTGAGGTTATCATTTAATTCTAATACTATTACTGATGTGCAGAGAGGAGGGCCACGAGGAGAATAACTTTTAATATATTTGATGGAATTTTTTTTCGGTTTTATCTTAAATATAAATGTATTTTTATTTCGTGTATCCTCGTACCCGAGTCCAAATTTAGGACGGTATCCCAGTATCCTAAATTTTTAAGATTGTTGTATCTGATACTCGAAGCCGTACCCGTATCATATACCCATACCTACCCATACCCGTGTCCATGTAACATAGCTTGTAGCAAAGCCATTCTATCATTGCTCTCTCTCCTATCTTCTTTTAAAAACCTTAGAGTCTCACGCCAATCGGCAGGTGGGTTAGTTTCATCTCCCATGGCTAAATTGGGTTGATTTTGGTTTCGGTTTCAGGGAAGGTTTTGGAACGTGTTTAGGGATGGTGGCATGATGTTTAGGCTTGATTTTGGATTAAAGGGTTGTGTTTAGGGTAGGATTTCAGCCAGCTCTCATACCAAGATGATGTATATTCGAATTAGCAATTGTAGCATATATGAAATAGAACGAACTAAGGACAAGTTAAGGTAGTTTCAATGAAGAACAGCAGGGGTAGGTTTTAACTCAACTAGAGATGAAGTCTCACCACTCGAATTGAAATTAAAACTCTCCTAAGATCACAAATTAGCTAGCCAAGCTAATTAAGCAAAGGAAACATCTCTAACTTCGGTTCTAATCCAAGAACATAAATGAAAATTAAAGATACTCTTACACACTTGTGTTTGGTCATAAAACTTGAATGCTTTTCATTTCATTACCACTTCATATTTATACAAGCATAATGACCGGTTTTCTTGATTAAAGAAAAACAACAAAAATGAAATCAACAACCAACTAAGCATAACAAACAACTATCTCATGATCTTTGTAAGGGGGCGTTTGGTTTGGGATTTTAGGAAAGGGTAAGAGATTCAAATAGGTTGATTCCCTTGTTTGTTAGTTAGCACATTTTAATCATTCTCTTTATCCTCCCCTTTCCCCCAAACTCCTCTACTTCCATTACCACACGACCACACCCCCTAAGGTTTCACTTACCCCTACCCTCCTCTACTCCATGATTACTTTGACCAATGATTTGACCACCACCAAAATCACCACCCCAACCACTAGAACCACCACCCCAGCCACCGAACCACCATACCAACCACCGAACGACAACTGCTACTCCCTAGCCACCGACACCACCCCTCGCGCCACCCTAACTGCCACCACAATATCCATCGAAACCACCACCCAGCCGCCAGAACCACCACCTTGTGTACGAAAATTACAATGGCGCCACCTTAGCCAATAAAACATCACATAAACCACCACAACCTACCCAAAAATCCACCAGCATTACTTCAAAACTTATAAGCCTAAAAATTCAGAAAAAAGAAAATCAAGAGTAAGAATGCATGAATACCTTTCCTTATGGCTTTAGATCGTCAAATTCGACCATGGAAACTCTAGATCTAGAGTTTTCATGGTCGAATTTGGCCTTTAAAACCTCAAATTTCATCTCTAATTGTGATGGAGAAGGAAAAGAAAGAAGGGGGTGGTGGCAAGAGATGATGTCGCGGTGGTGAAGGACGGTGGTGATGGACGTCCTTAAGGAGGCGGCGGCAGGCGGTGAAGGGAGGGACGGTGGCCGGCAGTGAGGGGAAGGGTGGTGGCCGGCGGTACTTGAGAAAGAGAGAGAGAGGGAGAGAATATATGGTGGAGCAATGGTGGGAAGGGGAAGAGGGGTTTTCTACCCAAACAACAATTTTAAACAATGGGTTTTCTATTTCTCTCTCCTTGTTTTTCTTTCTTAAGCCCTTTCCCTTTCCCCTTCATAAACCAAGCGCCCCCTAAGTGTGAGTAATGGCCGGTTGGAATCCCATGATCTCCTCCATGTTAGCATGATTCTCTCAACAACACAACTAACTTGGAACTCCTTGCAAGTCACGCCTCATTTGCATGCCAATAGTGAGTTGAAATTGGACGGCACAAAGATAGGAACTAACTCCTATTTTCAAGGTGCCACTTCTGCACTCTTGTTTCTCCTTGGTTGCCGGCTGCAACGGCTACATGAAGATATTACAACCTAAATGACTCAGCTTCCTACATTACATAGACTCCTAATAAGTCTAAGACTCCATACAACATAAAACTCCATAACTTATTAAAGAAATAAGATAATAACAACTGGATGAAAAGAACTACTACAACTATAATCAAAAGATAAACTACAAGACTTTAAGAGACATAAGTAACAATGGACTCTCCATCATGCAATTGCACCATAGTCATAATACTTAAGATCTCAAGCAAAGTTGTAGCAATCAAATGAACTAACTTTGGATCAGTATTAGATGTAGTAGATGTAGTTGATGGTCTTCCATCAACCTACCAGATCACCGCCGGATCCACTCGCGAAGCCCGGTCCTCCACCGGAACCACTTCCTCCAGCTCCACTTCGCTCGAACGTGCCTCCAGGTGGTCCATCTTCAATAAAATTTTGGAGAACTCTTCCTGCCAAACACCCAGATTCACCGGCACCAGCCCTTTAGCAGCCGGTAGTACCACCAAACGTAAAGGACAAAGCACTGGTAGACCAACCTTTCTCCAGATCTGTCACAACTTCTTTCTCTTCTCCTTCCGGTGCTTCTAGGTTTTCATCCTGCACCACCATACTTCCACCTGCAAAATCAGTCATTCCACCATAGCCACAACTTAAGTCCCACCGCTTCAGAGGCAGCTGGATCTGTCGAGTAGTCTCCGGTGATGAACTGAAACGGGACACTACCAAATCCCTTAGTTCTCCCCATCTAGTGAATGGTTGCCTCTGGTGTTCTCGCTCAAACCACTGCCGTACATTGCCATCAAGTGCTATTAGGGAAGCCATTAACTTCGCCGCCTCAGACAACCGTAAAAAGTGGAAGAAATACTCTAAATCCACAATCCATTCATCATGATTTCTTCCATCAAACTCCGGAAGTTGAAGCTCTCGCCGAATACGTTGCTCTTCTTTGAGATCTGCAAATTTCTCGATCTCGTTGTCGTTTGATGTAGGCGAACATCTCTCTAATCCACTTTTCCATTTGTTGTGCTGCACTTTCTCCAGTGAACTCCATTGCAGATTTCTTTTTTAAAAAAAAAAAATGGAAAATTAGCACTTTACTCTTCCAGAATTGTATTGCTGTGATACCATTTGCTATGAATTAACATAGTCTAAGCATCATTAATGGCAGAAAATAAGGAAGAGGATGAGTATTTGCTTGATAAACTAAAATTACAGCAATTATAAATGATATTCAAGCTTTCGAGAGGCTTGATTCTCTCCCAAATGAACATTTAAAAGCTCACCAATATTCTCAACAATTTTGAACATGCTTTCTCTCTCCCTAAATGCCCTATATATAGTGCTTCTCTAAAAATACTACCTATCTTATTCTCCATGCTACTAGCAAGATGATAATATTCTACTACTCAAAGTACCCCTGTCCATTATATTGATTCATAGCACTGTCAAACGCGTGAAGTAAAATAGCCAACAACCAACAGGCAACCACCAATTTCCAAACACCTCTGAAGCATATCGCCGATGATTTTTCATGGCCCGTCTTTCTAAACATGAGAGTTCTACGACATCAATTAAGATCGACCTGGATGAGGAAGAAGAGGGATCATTATTGCTTGGTGTTAAATATCCATTTGACCCATATGTTAAAGTCTTAAAGCTAGTTCAAGTGCATGATTAAAGGAATAACAGGGTTGCATTTGACCTTTTGGATGACTTTCGTTCTACAGTTTCTTCCAAGTCGAACTTCATCCAAATATAGAACTTCTCTGTTGACATGAACCCTTCACATATAAGTTTAGAATCCCTTCACAAATAAGTTTTCAGAACCCCACGAGTAGGTTGCTACATGGGACTTTAACCTTTGAATGCACCACTCATTCACATACGTGGTTTCATCTTTTACTTTTTTATTTTTATTTTTTAGAATATCTTATTAGGTAGATCTGCATGTGACCAAGATATGTGTCCTCTTCGAATCCAATGCTATGGATGTTGCTTGGACCTTATTGTACCTCAATGGGGTTTTGAGGGGGGAAATCAAGCTATGTTCTTTTTCTAACTTCCTTTTCACTTGTACTTTCTTCTTGTTTGCTGCAGGGAAATCAAGCATTCAAAGATAAGCAATGGCAAAAGGCTATCAATTTTTACGCAGAAGCAATCAAGCTTTGTGGAAGTAGTCCAACGTATTATAGCAATAGGGCTGCAGCATATCTGGAGCTTGGGAGGTACTAAATAATTGTGTCTTGGACCCCTTACAACTATATTTGGCTGTACCAAGTTGGTATTTTTATCTTATGCATTGTTCATTTCCAGTTAAGCCTAAAATTCATAGAGTTTTTGGACTCTAATGGACCAAATTAAAATGGCTCCGCCATATCCTCTACATTCTTATATGTTGTGAAATAGGTCATTGCATTTCCGATTGGTTGGAAACATGATAGTTTATGACCTACCCCTCCCCCCTACCCTAGTATAGATGAGAGCCTTTGTCCAGCTATAGGGGTAATGTTGACTTTGAAGTTAGTATCTTGTTTTGTATTTAAAGGGACAAGTAAGCATTAGAAGTTACAAGGGACATACTTATAATACTATTTGAGACTTGGGATACTAATTTGACATGGTTGGGGGTCAAAGTATGTGATATATGTAAACAAAGGAATGACTAATGCGAACTCAGTCAATGTCATCTATCCCCTCCATTATTTTGTGAATGTAAAATAAGTTTAATCAATTTGTTGTCTCTCTTTTTTTTTTTTTCGGGTCCTAATCTGGGAGTTTCTTTTTTTTTCCAAATTAGGCTCTTCATATTGATACCAGAAAAATAGCAAATGGCTATATGAAATATGTATAGCATCCAAGCTATGTTTGATAGCCACTTGTTTTTGCCTTAACCTCAAAGCGTTGCTTCCGTAATTAGTGGAAAATACTTTGTCACAAAACCTGTAAACTTTGTTGCAGGGGCCTGAATCATTTTAGAAAGTAAAGAAAGAAAATAAGCCACAAAAGCAACAGCATATGAAAGAATTCCCAAAAATGCAAAACCAAACACACAAAAGTAATATCTAGTCTTCACTCCATTGCGGCTTAAATCTTATGGTGGCTTCATCATCATATATGGTCAGGCCCTACAAACTTAATGAGTTCACCTTATTATAGTCGCATCTTAATGGAGGAGAAAAGACTCGATTTTGTTCTTTTTTCTGCGTGCTCTTTTCACTTGGTAGATCTAGGATTGCTCCATGGGAAGTGGAAGCTGTAGGGTTGTTTGATTGATTGGGGTTATTGAGAGGCTTGAAAACATGGACTAAATATGAAAACAACTGCCCGAAAATCTGAGATTCGGCAAAATTTTGGGCTTTTTGAATTGTTTGGCTTGGTGTCCATCTGTTTAACTGTTATTTCTGTCCCCCGGCCCCCTAATTAATGTAAGGGGTTTATCTTCTTGTTCCATTTATGGCTAATTGGCCTCACTTATGAAATGGAGGGAAAGGGAAGGGAACTGGACTTCCCTTGTTTGGATAAGGGATTGGGGAAGGAAAGGGAGGGAGAGGGAAGAATCCATTTTCCCTCCCTCTTCGATAAACATCACCAATGGAGCTCCATCTTCCCCCTCCCTTTCTTTCCCCTCCCCTTCCTCCTCTATCCCTATTTCCTCCCCTTCCTTTCCCTCCTATATTGCTATCTAAACAAAGTGATAGTCACTTGTCATTGATGACATCATCTCTACTTAATTCTTTCCTGTTTCCAGCTTTGTTCAAGCCGAGGCGGATTGCACTAAAGCCATAAACCTTGATAAGAAGGTATGCAGATTGTCTGTCATCAACTGGCTCAGTCACCTCTTTTTTTGTGTCAATTCGTGTTCGTTTACTCATTGCTATTTTTGTTTCAATAGCAATTTACATTTGTGTCCATTGTGTCTCAACTCACATTTCCTTGATGAAAAGGAAAGTACATTGTGAATTCTGTTCATGTATTCTTGGATCAAATGTTTTTGATGATGGATAATAGACCTTGGTAAATACTTATTATAAGTTTTCTTTTATGACCTAAAATTTACCTTCCCAAGTCAATCTTGCTAACAACTTGCTTGATTTCTTTGGGCATGTACAGAACTCATGGGATTGACACGGTCTCCAATAACAAAAATTTGTCAATCACTCTCTTATTATGTGTTTGTATCATATCAAGAAACAGTTATATCAAAGTCGACCACCACAACATGGACACACTATATTTGTAGCAACAATATTTCAAACCTGGAAAAGGGCTCTTATATTCTCTCTGATCTTTTCTTCTTTGACCATTTTGACTTTTGCCGCTATCCACATAACTTATTTTGACCATATTTTTTACTGAAATATTAAAACAAAATGCTTTTAGGTATGTGGTGTTGAACTTGTCTCATTGTATACTTTCAAAATGTTAATTTATTAGAATTTTTCATAATCGATTATCAAAGATTTTAATGGTCAAAGTTGTATGTTGGCAAACATGCTAGGTAAAAATGGTAGAAGTATAGAAGAACGGATGGAGTATATAGTACTCTGAAAAAAAGCTGAACCATACATATGTACTCAAATAATTGAGTGGATGCTATTTGTGACAATTCTCTCCTACTCTTTAGGATGGCCATACCTTGTTTCACATTGCCATCTTGCTGGGATCCAAATGATCAAAAGTTATGCTACTCGGACTCTCTAATTTCCTCACATACCCATGCTGGACTCGTGTCATGTCGGACATGGCACGACCTTTGGCTACTTCATTTCTAACCAAAAATTTTACTATTTTCTACATGACGGCTGAGTCCAACACCCGGACACCGAATCCCAGTGGACGTTTACATAGCTTATTCGTTCTTTTCAATTTTGTGATTGTGCAGAACGTGAAGGCCTATTTATCGAAATTAAATAGCTTATTCCTTCTTTTCAATTTTGTAATTGTGCAGAATGTGAAGGCATATTTATCGAAATTAAATAGCTTATTCCTTCTTTTCAATTTCGTAATTGTGCAGAATGTGAAGGCATATTTACGTAGAGGAACAGCAAGAGAAATGCTCGGCTACTACAAAGAGGCAACTGAAGGTGTGTTTCCCTCTGCCCCTAACTGCCCTTCTTTCTACGAGGAGTAGGTGTATGTGCTTCTTGGTTATTTCTTTTGTGGAACGGAATATGAATGAGACCGGCTTTAAATTTGGGCAGTAATTGTTGATTTATAAGTGACTTATGTATAGAATTTTTTCCATGACTTTTATATATGTGAAGTATCAAAACCAAGGATGCAGTTGATTATGCCAGTCAGCCTTTTGATTATACTGAAAGGAAGAAAATCTAAAAAATTTGAATATGAAGTTGGTCAGAACCTTCTGATGTGAACATCATACTTTTACAAGAGCCAATACTGATATTTTGTCATGTCTAGAACCTAAGTTTTTATCAAGATGAATTTGTTGTAATACAGGCTTCTACGTAGTTAGCATATTATACTGTTGTTATATGATTGCATTGGTCAACTTACATACCATATAGTGCTCACCAACAATAGCAAAAGATACTCCTTCCTTTTGGAAATAATTGTCACATTGTACCTAAAGATATAATACTACAATTTACTAAACCAATTTTTTTAGTAGTTCGATCATTCCTGCTATGCCTATTACCCAATATGAGTAGGAGTATCTTAAATAAAATTTATTCACCAACCAACGTTATCAAGGAAAGGTGACATCTTATTTTGACACCCTGAACTAGTAAAAGTGACTTGACTTATTTTGGGACACAGGTAGGTTTATGTCTCTGTTGATTGTTTGATTAAGCTGAACAGTACTGATTAGCAGCTGTGTCAAAATGCTCTTAATTCTAGTTTGATTTGAAATTAGTGAATGCAGCCAAGTTGTAAGATCATGATAAACAGGGCTAAAGAATAAAATAATGTTCTACCTTGCAGATTTTAGATATGCCCTTGTTCTCGAACCAACAAACAAAAGAGCAGCTGTATCTGTGGAGAGGCTAAAGAACCTATTCCAATAGGTTTGCGAGCATCATCTCCTTCAAGCTTCAAGTTCGAAAGCGTTCCAGAATCGTACAAACCATATCTTGTGGGTCTGAATTTACATAAGTCCACCTCAGTTCACTGTGATAGCTATTTGATTTGGCTGAGGTGACTTGGACAGCATTTTGTCCTGGATGCATCCTGGAAGGCTGACAAGTGTAGTTTTCTCCTGAGATGAATAGTATATACGGCATCTTCTATCGAGCAACTTTTTCTCAGAAGTTATCCCTGTACCAATCCAAGTTATCATTTATTAGGCAACTATATATTGTGGCAGCTGCTGAAATATTTTGCTCTCCGTCAGAGTTGCTGAAAAACAGGTTTCAGAGTTTTCAATTATCCTTTCTCAGCTCTCTTCACGTGGATCCCTTGAATACTGCTTTAATACACCATTGGCGATTGTGGTATTATTGTATGATTTTGATAATTCAAAGTTCTAGATATGTCCAGCATTTGCCTTCATGTCAACTTTAGTAATTGCAGATGCACCACTTGATTTGAGGTCTTTCTGATTAAGATTACATTCTATTTTTCTCAACATTATCTGGCCAAATTCCAAATGTTCTGGCTCAAGAATTAGAGGATATCGCAAGAGTTACTTAAGCACCTATAGTGTGTTATCATCTCAGACTTCTAATCATGAGAAAAGAGGCTTTCTGAAAACTTAATTTCTTAATTTCCACGAGACTTACTGGGGCACTTGTCGCGATTTTTGACTAAATATACTGATTACTTAATGTAACTAAGAAATTCACCTCGAACTTAAAATCTCTATTTTTTTGGTTTTGTTGATTTTTCTTGAAAATTAATTGGCGATTCTTTTCGAACCAAAACATCACCAGGCGATTCTTTTCGAACCAAAACATCACTAGTTATTGTATGGGCTAAAAAAAGATAATCACATGACTGCAAGTATGTAGCAAGTACTGTTAAATTTCTATTCAGAGAGATGTCACAAGTATTTTGCAACACATGAAGTATTAGTTAATTTTGAAGAAATTATCAATTTAAGGTTGGGAATTTCAATATGTGCGAACATCACTTGAAACTAGGTGATTTTTACAGTTACGTTTTTTATATCTTACTACCTCCATTCCTAAATAGTTACACTTTGACTTTTGTCACTATTTACAAATTTCAATTTGACTATCATTTGTCATTTATGGGTAAGGAAAAATATAGTTATGTGAGGTCTTGTTTGATTTGTCTCGATATGTATTTTTAGAATATCAACTTTTTATATTTTTTACAAATACAAAATTAGAGATATTAGAGCTTAGAGTTTTGCATCGGCATGCATAAAAAGTGTAAGTGTAACTACTATTTAGGAATAAAGGTAGTATTAGGGTGTCTAATTAATGTTAAATTTACTTATAATCCAATATATCTTCAGTATTAGGGTTATAATTTAGAGGAAAATGTAAGAATGTTGATAGAAAAAACACAATATCTTGGGTGTAACTGTTACACAATAATTTATTGTGTGACAGCCACTTTTCACACGTGCACCACTTACTACCGCTTTCCCCACACGTTATAATATTTGGATTGCAAATTTCTCAAATCATTTTTTCGCTCAACCTTCACGTTCTTCTCTGCCCTCAACCTCTGCGATATTCTCCACTATTATATGCACGTTCTTCTTCTCAATTCTTGTCTTTGCTGTGTATTTAAATTTCAAAAATCAAACTACAATGTCAGAAAGTGTTTCCAATTTCGTTTTGGGAACTATGAAGAAGCAATTGTAGTCAAATAAGCGTAAATGAGACACTGAAGTTGCTGGAACCTGAGAAGCGTTCAAAGTTTCGACATGATAATGTCAAAAGACGTACAAAAAATCGCCATGATAGTGTTGTTAAGTCCGCAAAGATTGTTAAACCATCGACTTCAACTTCAAGTGAAGCATCAGATTATGAACCGTCCGTTTCTTCTACTCCACACTTAAACATGTTGCTTCTAAACATCCACCTAGGGTTCCATCAAAGGACACTTATGTATCCTCTAGGTATTTGTCGCTAATATTTGGCTAATTTTTGTTTTTTCATTGTTTATTTAGGTTCATGTTTGGAATTTATGTGACTTGAATACATGTCGTCAAATTTGTTCTTTATGTCATTTATAACTTTTGTTCATGTCATTATAAAATGTGTTTATGTCATTATAAGGTGATTTGAATGACAAGTCATTTTTTTCCTATCGCATATGTCATTATTTGTCAACTCTATGTCATTAGGAATGCTATTTATGTCATTATCATTGGATTTTATGTCATTGTTCATTTTTTTACATATTGGCGCTTTGGATGTCATTATAACTGCATTGTATGTAAGTATAAGTGTATTCTATGTCATTAAATATATGTCTATGTCATTATTTATCTTGTGACTAAAGTGTTGTTGTGAATGAAATCTATGTCATTATAAGTCCAATCCATGTCATTATAAGTCCACCTTTTGTAATTGTAAATTGTCTTTATGTCATTATAACATGTCTTTATACCTTGTCTTCACTTTAATATAAGTGCAATTTATGCCATTATAATTTTTTTTATGTCATTATAACATGTATTTACAACTTGTTTTCAAGTCATTATAAGTCCCGCTTGTGTCATTATAACTTGTTTTGATGTCATTATAACATGTCTCAATGTCATTATCATATTATTTTATGTCATTAGAACTGTTGGCGAAATTTTATGTCATTATAACTGTATCCTATGCCAGTATAAATGTATGTCTATGTCGTTATCTATGTTGTATGAGTAATGTGTCATTATTAATGAATTCTATGTTATTATAAGTCTAACTCATGACATTATTGTAATACCCCAAATTTTCAAAGATTATTTTATTATTTATTAAGGTTTAATATTATTTCCACTTAAAATTTATTTTATGATAATGCGATTTTATTTGATAACTATGTTTATTAAAATTATAATTTCATTTAGTTTTGATTTATTTAACAAGTTTTATTTAAATGATTATTTCTAAATAATTTAACTGTGGTAAATTAAACTCTTTATTTCTGGTTATGGGTATCCTTGTACAAGTTGTCCATCCATTTTGCGTAATCCAAAGCCCAAACACAAGTCCATAGTCTTTTAGCCAAAAAGAAAAAGGAAAATAAAACAAAAAAGAAAAAAGAGAAAAGAAAGTGGAATCTTCATCACCATCTTTCTCCCTCACGCATGATACAAAGCCAAAGAAACATTGCACAAAATCAGCAATTCATGTCAGAAACTCAGCCCACAATCCCGGATTTGGGGAGTAAAATCAGTCAAAAGAAATCCCCCACCATACTACCTCCATTAATGGAGAATGACTAAGCTCCACAAACTCAGAAATTTTCACTCTATAAATAGCAAACCAAACACATTCAATTGCTCAAGCAAACAAGTTAAACTCCAAAGGTTTGCTTCAATCCTTTATCTCCTTCCTTAATTCTGATTTTTGATTTTGAAAATTGCAAATGAAATTTCAATCCACCATTAACAATACTCTTCTGCCCACCATCGAACCACCACGACCACCGCAGCACCGCTCCACCTGAACCACCTAAACTACCGGAAACCACCACCGCACCTCCTTGACCCACCACACCACCCTCGGACCACCAAGTCGCTACCCAACCGCGACCAACCGCCAGCCAAACTCCGCCCCTTCGCACACCTCTGTTTCGTCACCTCTGCTGCGTCTTTCCGACCAGCGCCCAGCCGCCTACCTGACCACCACCGTCCCGCCTGAGTGCCACCTCGAAATCCGCCAGCTTCCTTCCTCCTTTCCTCCCCTGATGCGTGCCTCCCTGTTCTTTCCTACCTTCCTTCTTTCCTTCCTTTTCCTTCCTTCCTTTCGTTTTTTTTTTCTTTTGGTTAATGAAACTGATTCAAAGAATCAGTACCCTTTCCCCCTTTACTTAGTTATCAGTTTATTTTTTTAACCAAAACCCATAATTTCCTAAACTATCCTACTTTATTTAAGTTAGTATACTTTAGTTTAAGTTAATCTTTTTTTATAACTTGAAAATGTTTCTTAAATAAAATGAGTATAATAAAGTTAATTCTCTATGTTAAAAAAATTGTTTAAGTTAATGAAAATTAAGTTGAAGTAATCTTTGAGTATTTTAAAACGATTTCATAAATAACTTGAAAACCATAAACTTTGATTTATAAACTCTCTTAAAATGACTAAGAAATTCTTTAAGTTATTTGAAATATTTAAAGTGTTTATTTTATATAAAAGGGGTTATTTAGGTAACTAACTTAGATCTCGTTAACGTCTATTGAAGATTCCGATTGCGTAGACGAGGAATATCAAGAGCGTTAATCTGTTCGTGAACTTAATTTTGGGCACGCGTCACGAGGTAATCTCCGATGTCCATCTAAACATAGATCCCGTTAGTATAAAATGAATTGATTACGTGATTATGTGCTTATAAAATTTATAAGTATGGATTATAATTATGGATTATCGACTTAATGCGAATTATGAATATGAAGGACAAAATGGACAACGACTATGGATTTCGATTATGAATCATGACTATGGACGATGTACGATATGACAAAGATGTTTACTATAACGTTATTATGGTTATTAATATTATTATTGTTATTATTATTACTATTATTATTATTATTATTATTATTATTATTATTATTATTATTATTATTATTATTATTATTATTATTATTATTATTATTATTATTATTATTATTATTGAGACTTTATGAAAGTTGGAATTGATAAGAACTTGTGATAATGAAATGATTATGAATCTGAAGTGATAAATGAACTCAAGTGACGGTTGTGTTTATGAAATGAGTTATTGAAACCCTATGAATGGATTGAGATTATGATGGATTGAATATGTTCACACTAGATTGAACAAGATGACGTAAAGTGAAATATCGGAGGGAAATGATGAACATATTGCCCTGTATGAGAGGTTCAGCGGCCCCTACAGGTTCTCTGGTTACTATGCTGATTATTCTGTTACTGTCTTCCTTCTATCTTGTTGTGATCCAAGTAGAAGGGGTGTGCACACTAGGGACTCTGTTATTATGACCATTTTGTTATCCGTAGGTGGTTACAGGGGATTGACCCCGGCCTACAATGTTGAAGTAAGTGGTTACAGGGGATTGACCCCGGCTTACTGGCGTTCTCTTTCCTCTCCTTAAATAACTGGATTAATTGAATTAAGTACGTGATTATTCATTGTACATATATGTGTATATGTACTATGCTTTCTAACCCTATTAACGTACTATTTTACAAAGTATTTTCAACTTAAGTATTTTACGGGATGGAGTTGGAATCACTCAGTTTTTCTGATTTTTGGGAGCTTGTCTCTCTTGTTTCTTTTCAATGTATTTGTGCAGGTGGGTGATCGACGGGGGAACAAAAAAGGGAGATCACTTAGAGTTGTCATCCACTTAGCTTATGATTTAGCTTCCGCTGGAACTCTGAAATACTTTAGTAATTAGTAATATTTAATAAAAATTTTACTTGGTTGTAAGGATTAATTAATTTGAATTTAGTATGCTTTAATCTAGCCTTGCATTTATTTCCAAGGAGATAAGTGCGGCGGTAGCACGCCCGTTGATTCGAACCCTCGTGGATTTTCCCCCATCTTGAGTTTTATTAAATGAAAAAGGGTTCGGGTTGGCGGGTGTGTTACACAGTGGTATCAGAGCCGAGTTTAGATTAACTGGGGAATGATTAAAATTATTAAAATATAATAATTAGGGAAAATGAATCAAATAGGGTTAAAATTGGTTTAGGAGGTCAAAATAATAAATTATTTAGGAAAAAAAAAATGAATTAGGATTAAAATATAACTTAAGGATTTAGTATGGGTACGAATGGGTTATGTGTACATGTATGAAAGTACTCGCTAAAGGTACTTATTAATTGTTTATTATATTCTATTAGATGGCCAAGACACGTTACACCGCCAGGAAAAGCACTAGAACCCCTCGTCAAGGACCCTACCTTCTAAGGATGAGAGTAGGAGAGTCTATTTCAGCTTATATTTACATGTTACGTTTAACAATGAAGTGTTACCACCTCAATGAAGGCCACGGGCATTCAGCTTACCTCACACCAACTAGACAGGCCGATGTTTTGATTCACACTCTCCCCGACGATGGTCCTTATGCCGGAATCAAGAGCGAATACTCTGATATTCTGAAAAATGAAAGGCCAAACTATGAACGATACACATTGAAAGGGAAGTGGTATCTCACGTTGAGTTACCTGGAGAAAAGAATGCTCGATGCTAGGGCCAAGTGGCTTAATGACTATTTAACCACTGATGATGAGGAACCAAACCATAGTGACGATGAAGAAGTAGGAAGCAACCCTGCCTCACCCGTTGTAAATCTCGATGGAGATAGAGACGAATATGAAGGTGAAGACGAGGATCCGTCCGAGTACGCTGACTAGAAACCCATATCTCTGGCCTTGACCCTTAGATTTCTAATTAAGGTTGTAAAAGACCAATTAATGTGTTAATTTAGTTAATGAAGGTGCAACTAATGCCTATTTGACTATTTGAAAACTCTTATGCTACTATGAACAAATTGTTATGGTACTTTTGGAGTAATGAATGATGAACTTTTGTTTTGCGAATTGAGTATGAAATAAATGATGAACTTTTGATATGTGAACTGAGTATGAAATGAATGAATGAATGGTATGAACCATGATTATGTGAATTAGCTTTTATATAAAAATCAATGTGAATCGTAGAAATACAATGTGAATAACGTAGGTAGCTTATGCAATACGTTTATACGCGATCTAGAGCAAGGCGACAAGAAAACCAAATGGCCGAAACTCCTGAACAAGTTGCAGCACGACTTAGGACTCTAGAGCAACTAGCTCAGAGCTTTGGCTTAGTCCTTCAAAACCAGATCAACAACAACCACCATGGAGACGATCCGCAAGCTGCCATGGCGAAAAAGATTTCCGCTTTGAAACCACCAACCTTTGTTGGGAGAGAAGACCCACTACTTCTCGAGAATTGGATAAGAGATTTCGAAAAGATTTTCACGGCCACGGGTACGCCTGAGGCCCAGAAGGTCGATCAAGCAACCTTTTATCTGCATGAAGATGCTGATACTTGGTGGGAAAGTGTAGGACCTACTGTTAAAGCTCAAGAGAACTTTAACTGGGAAGCATTTAAGGTAGAAATTAAGGCTCGATTCTTCCCCGAGCACATTCGTAGACAAAAGTACAATGAGTTTAGTAGGCTTAACCAGAGTTATAGCATGAGTGTGCAAGAGTACGCTCAGAAATTCAATGAGTATGCTCGATTCTGCCCGACTGTAGTGCCAGATGAAGGAACTAAGGCCCAGAAGTTTGAAGACGGACTTAAGTTTGATCTTCAGACTCGAATGGGAGGTAGCACCTCTACCACTTTCGCGGAAGCATATGCTAAAGCTTCGAATTTGGAGAGAATCTTACAGCGTGAAAGAGAGGTGCTAGGCAGACACAAAAGGAAGGAACCTATCGGCAACATCAACAACCAAGGGTACGACAAAAGGCCCAACAATGGTGGAAACAACAATAACAATGGTGGACGCTACAACAACCGCAACAATCAGAATTCTGGACAATAGGCCCAGCAAGGAAATAGGAACCAAAAGAACTTTGTTTGTAAGAAGTGTGCCAAGAGTCATCCAGGGTTCACTTGTCAGGGTGAAAGGATCAAGTGTTTCGAGTGTGGAGAAGTAGGTCACAAATCGTTCAACTGTCCAAAGAAGCAAGCTCAAAATGGACCAAATGGGAACAATGGTAACAATGGAGGTGGAAACAGAATTCAAAACTTCAATAACATCCGCCCCAGTGGAGGAAATGCTGCACAGAACGAGAACCAGAACAACCGCTCTTTTGGAGGTGGAAATGGAAACTATGAAAAGAATAGCAGTGGAGGCTACACCAATGGAAGAATCAATGTCATGAGCCGAACTGAAGCTGACACCGATGCCAATGTTGTGACGGGTACATTTCTCGTAAACTCAAATCCTACTTATGTACTCTTTGATTCCGGAGCGTCTCATTCTTTTATTTCTAGCACTTTTGTTAATAAGTATCCCCTCAAGTCTACCCAGTCTTGTCGAGCCAATATAGCCATGCCCACCGGTGAAACTGTTTCTTGTAAATCTCTTTTCGAAAGTATCCCTGTAGTCATAGCTGGTACTGAATTACCGGCCGATCTTATCCTTTTTGAGCTAAAAGACTTTGGCGTTATCTTGGGAATGGATTGGTTAGCCAAGTATAAAGCCAAAAATCGAGTGTCATAACCAGAAAATATCTCTTAGAGGACCAAAGGGAAATAGGATATCTTATAAAGGCATAACCTTCCAGCCTGATGTCAAGATAATCTCAGCCCTAAACCTTCAAACCTATCTTAGAAAAGGCTACCTAGTCTACCTGTGCCAAGTAAGGGATGTAAGCGTGGAAAATGAGGAGTTGACTCAAATTCCGGTAGTAAAGGAGTTCCCGGATGTATTTCCCGAAGAGCTTCCAGGAATGCCACCCGAGAGAGAAGTGAGCTTCAAGATCGATTTAGTCCCTGGAACCGGACCTATTTCTAAGGCTCCGTATCGAATGGCACCTGCAGAAATGCAAGAATTGAAGGTACAGTTGGAGGAATTGTTGGATAAAGGGTACATTCGACCTAGTGTTTCGCCTTGGGGAGCTCCGGTATAGTTTGTTCGGAAGAAAGATGGATCTTTGAGGTTGTGTATCGATTATAGGGAGTTGAATAAATCCACGGTAAAGAATAAATATCCACTCCCGAGGATTGAGGATTTGTTCGATCAGCTTCAGGGTGCAACAGTGTTTTCCAGGATCGATTTACGATCAGGTTATCACCAACTACGAATCGCTGAAGAAGACATCCCTAAGACAGCCTTTCGTACAAGATATGGCCATTATGAGTTCACTGTTATGCCTTTTGGACTCACCAATGCGCCAGCAGCTTTCATGGACCTCATGAATAGGACTTTCCAGCCATACCTAGACAAGTTCGTGATAGTGTTCATCGATGATATATTGGTGTATTCGAAGGATAGAGAAGAGCATGAGCATTAGTTGAGGAAAGTTTTGGAGATTCTTCGAGAAAAGCAATTGTACGCGAAGTTCTCGAAGTGTGAATTTTGGTTGGAAAAAGTCTCATTTTTGGGTCATGTGATATCAAAAGAAGGCGTTTCCGTAGATCCATCGAAGATTCAAGCAGTGACCGATTGGCCTCAACCTAAGAACGTCACCGAAGTAAGGAGTTTCTTAGGTTTAGCTGGATATTACCGGAGAATTGTGAAAGATTTTTCGAGAACGGCCCAACCTCTCACAAACCTGATGAAGAAAGCAACAAAATTTCATTGGGATGATAAGTGTGAGGAAGCATTTCAAGAGCTGAAGAAGAGACTTACAACATCCCCGGTATTGACATTGCCCTCTGGAGTAGAAGGATTTGAAGTCTACAGTGATGCCTCAAAGAAAGGTTTTGGGTGTGTCTTGATGCAACATGGTAAAGTAGTGGCCTATGCGTCGAGACAACTCAAACCGCATGAGCAAAATCACCCTACTCATGACTTGGAGTTAGGAGCGATCGTGTTTGCACTGAAAATCTGGAGACATTATTTATATGGAGTGCAGTGTAAGGTCTATACAGATCACAAGAGTTTGAAGTATCTGTATACGCAAAAGGAGTTGAATATGAGACAGAGACGTTGGCTCGAGCTTATAAACAACTATGATTTGAAGATAGTGTATCAAGAGGGAAAAGCAAACAAAGTAGCTGACGCGTTGATTAGGAAGAGTGCTCATTCGCTAAACGTGTTGATTTTGGCAGAAGAACTGTGCGAAGAGATCAAGAGATTGAGTTTGGAAATAGTTGACCCTAGTTATGTGAAAGCTCTTACTGTTGGACCGGACATATTTGAGGAGATTCGGGTGAAACAAGCTACAGATAAGTGGTTAAGCAAGTTAAGAGAGATGAAGGAATGTGGTCAAGCACCGGAGTTCGAGATCGACGGTAATGGCGTTGCAAAATATATAAGGAGATTGTGTGTGCCACAGGATGAGGAACTCAAGACGATAATTCTAAAGGAAGCCCATAATTCGCCGTATTCCATACATCCAGAAGGAGATAAGCTTTATAAGGATTTGAAAAAGCATTTTTGGTGGCCTAGAATGAAGCAAGAAGTAGCCGACTTTGTTGCAAAATGTTTAACATGGCAGAAGGTGAAAATACAGCATATGAAGCCTGGAGGAAAATTACAACCATTGGAAGTGCCAGGATGGAAATGAGAATCTATCTCTATGGATTTCATCATGGGGTTACCGAATACGAGGTCGGGAAAGAATGCAATATGGGTAATAGTGGACCGTTTGACTAAGACGGCAAGATTCGTGGCAATGAAGGATACTTGGTCGTTGAAACAGTTGGCGGATGCTTACTTTAATGAGGTGGTTAGGCTACATGGTGTTCCAAAGGACATCGTTTCGGATAGGGACTCGAGATTCTTATCTAAGTTTTGGAAACAGCTTGCTTCGGGCACCGTGGGTACACTATTGAAATTCAAGACATGCCTTCCACCCAAAGAACAGATGGTCAAACGGAGAGAACAATTCAGACCTTGGAGGATATGCTGAGAGCATGCGTAATGGATTTCGGAGGATATTGGGATGATCTTTTGATGTACATTGAGTTCTCGTACAACAACAATTATCACTCGAGCATAGGAATGGCACCTTATGAGGCATTGTATGGACGGAAATGTAGAAGTCCTATATGTTGGAGCGATGTCAACGAGTCGTTGAATTTGGGACCAGAATTGATAGAAGAGACTACCAACAAGGTGAAGTTGATTCAGGAGCGTATGAAAGCAGCTCAGGATCGACAAAAATCGTATGCCGATCAAAGGAGACGAGATTTAGAGTTTGCAGTTGGAGAAAAAGTGTTGCTGAAAGTTTCGCCAACCAAGGGAGTAATGAGGTTCAGTAGAAAAGGAAAGTTAAGTCCTCGTTATATCGGACCTTATGAGATACTCAAAAGAATTGGGGAAGTGGCCTACAGATTAGCCTTGCCCACAGAGTTAGCCAACGTTCATAATGTCTTTCATGTGTCTCAACTTCGTAAATATGTCCCTGATCCCTCCCATGTCATCCAACCTGAAACCATTGAACTAGATGAGACCTTCACCTTTGAAGAACGTCCGGTTAGCATCCTTGATTCCAAAACGAGAAATACCCGGAATAAGGCAGTAAAGTTAGTCAAAGTGTTATGGTCTAATCATCAAACTGAGGAAGCAACTTGGGAAGCGGAAGATGACATGAAAAAGCGCTATCCTGAACTCTTTTCTGAGGTACGATTATCGAGTTTCGGGGACGAAACTCCTTAAGGGAGACCGAATGTAATACTAACAAAGCGCAAAGCTACTATTTCGTTAATATTAAATATCTAACTTTAAAGTTCGAGGACGAACTTTGTTTTTAAGGAGGAGTAGATGTAATACCCCGAATTTTCAAAGATTATTTTATTATTTATTAAGGTTTAATATTATTTCCACTTAAAATTTATTTTATGATAATGCGATTTTATTTGATAACTATGTTTATTAAAATTATAATTTCATTTAGTTTTGATTTATTCAACAAGTTTTTTTTAAATGATTATTTCTAAATAATTTAACTGTGGTAAATTAAACTCTTTATTTCTGGTTATGGGTATCCTTGTACAAGTTGTCCATCCATTTTGCGTAATCCAAAGCCCAAACACAAGTCCATAGTCTTTTAGCCAAAAAGAAAAAGGAAAATAAAACAAAAAAGAAAAAAGAGAAAAGAAAGTGGGATCTTCATCACCATCTTTCTCCCTCACGCATGATACAAAGCCAAAGAAACATTGCACAAAATCAGCAATTCATGTTAGAAACTCAGCCCACAACCCCGGATTTGGGGCGTAAAATCAGTCAAAAGAAATCCCCCACCATACTACCTCCATTAATGGAGAATGACTAAGCTCCACAAACTCAGAAATTTTCACTCTATAAATAGCAAACCAAACACATTCAATTGCTCAAGCAAACAAGTTAAACTCCAAAGGTTTGCTTCAATCCTTTATCTCCTTCCTTAATTCTGATTTTTGATTTTGAAAATTGCAAATGAAATTTCAATCCACCATTAACAATACTCTTCCGCCCACCATCGAACCACCACGACCACCGCAGCACCGCTCCACCTGAACCACCTAAACTACCGGAAACCACCACCGCACCTCCTTGACCCACCACACCACCCTCAAACCACCAAGTCGCTACCCAACCGCGACCAACCGCCAGCCAAACTCTGCCCCTTCGCACACCTCTGTTTCGTCACCTCTGCTGCGTCTTTCCGACCAGCGCCCAGCCGCCCACCTGACCACCACCGTCCCGCCTGAGTGCCACCTCGAAATCCGCCAGCTTCCTTCCTCCTTTCCTCCCCTGATGCGTGCCTCCCTGTTCTTTCCTACCTTCCTTCTTTCCTTCCTTTTCCTTCCTTCCTTTCGTTTTTTTTCTTTTGGTTAATGAAACTGATTCAAAGAATCAGTACCCTTTCCCCCTTTACTTAGTTATCAGTTTATTTTTTGGAAAAATTGACACTACGGGTCCCAACTATGGCCCAACATTTTTAAAAGGTTCGAACTATCAATTATCCTGTGTAGGTCCCAACTTTGAGGGGTTGTGACTTTGATTGGGCCTGAATGACTTATGACCTGCTGAATAGGTAAACTATTTTTTTTTAATAAAATATTTAGCATCTCTCATTCTCTCCCCTACCACTCTTAGACTCCCTGCACTTCCTCCCCTCTTCCCTACTGGTGGTATTACACTACCGTCACACCTCCTCCACTGTCTCCTCCTGTGCCACCAGCCCATCCCACTCGGCCCAATCCCGACCCTCCACTCTACTTGTTGAAGATACAACGAGAATTAGCATTCTGTAACAACTTAATCATATTACTAGTGTTCCAATCTTCATTAATATATACTGAAGTAGAACAAATTTAAAATAAAAATTGTAACTTGTAATCACACACAGCAAATCAAATTCTCCATTATTACACAATATAAGAGAAGAGCATACACACTTATCATCAAAAAGTGGGACAAATTTTGATTTACAGCGAAGTAAGAAGAAAATAGAAGCACTAATCAATTACATAAGACCAAGAAATGGGCTGAAAAGCTGCAGAAATACATCCAGTATTCGAATTAGAGTCCCAAAATTATACATCCCCAAAAATTTGCACGCCAGCTTTGTTGGTTGTCCACCCACCACTCCTCCCACCATTAAACCACCAAAATCCACCTACTGCGGTTGCTAAACACCCCATTTCGCCGGTAATCTCCTTCACTATATTCTATCTCGACTCCTCCACCTTTTCTGCCACTTTTGAGATATTGAGTGAATCTATCACAATTTCAGCAGAAGAACTTCAAAATCCTCAATTGAACTCAGATTGAGTTAATTGACGAATTTAGGTTGAAAAAATTTCCAAAAAAAAAAACAACCGACAAACGCTGAATCAAACAACCGAATAGAGATTGATTTTGATCGAATGTGAATTTCCGAATTTGAGAAGGTTAGGGTTTGAATTTCTCAGATTGAGAAGAAGGAAAGAAGTCTGAAAATTTTGCTCAAATTTTCTATTAGAAAAATTGAAAATAAATCTCGAAGTCAACGATTCAAAAAGAAATGTTCAACACTTCGTTGATTTCAAACGAAAAAAAAGAGGAGAAATCGACAGTTGAGCCTCATTTCAATCTTCATCTTCTCACAATTGCACGGCATGGATTTTCGAAGGACAGAAAATGGAGAGGGAGAAGAAGAAATAACGCAGAGAGAGAAATAAGGGATGGGGGTGAGTTTTTAAGTCACGTGTGCACTTAAAGTTTCACGTGACCTCATTAACCTGAAGTAGTAGGTTAAATTACCTGCTGGGTCCACGCAAATCAGAGTCATGCTATACTTGGGCCCCCCACTGGAATATTGAAAGTTGGTCCCTATTATAGTTCAGCCCCATGGTGTCAATTTTTCCTTATTTTTTTAACCAAAACCCATAATTTCCTAAACTATCCTACTTTATTTAAGTTAGTATACTTTAGTTTAAGTTAATCTTTTTTTATAACTTGAAAATGTTTCTTAAATAAAATGAGTATAATAAAGTTAATTCTCTATGTTAAAAAAATTGTTTAAGTTAATGAAAATTAAGTTGAAGTAATCTTTGAGTATTTTAAAACGATTTCATAAATAACTTGAAAACCATAAACTTTGATTTATAAACTCTCTTAAAATGACTAAGAAATTCTTTAAGTTATTTGAAATATTTAAAGTGTTTATTTTATATAAAAGGGGTTATTTAGGTAACTAACTTAGATCTCGTTAACGTCTATTGAAGATTCCGATTGCGTAGACGAGGAATATCAAGAGCGTTAATCTATTCGTGAACTTAATTTTGGGCACGCGTCACGAGGTAATCTCCGATGTCCATCTAAACATAGATCCCGTTAGTATAAAATGAATTGATTACGTGATTATGTGCTTATAAAATTTATAAGTATGGACTATAATTATGGATTATCGACTTAATGCGAATTATGAATATGAAGGACAAAATGGACAACGACTATGGATTTCGATTATGAATCATGACTATGGACGATGTACGATATGACAAAGATGTTTACTATAACGTTATTATGGTTATTGATATTATTATTGTTATTATTATTACTATTATTATTATTATTATTATTATTATTATTATTATTATTATTATTATTATTATTATTATTATTATTATTATTATTATTATTATTATTATTATTATTGAGACTTTATGAAAGTTGGAATTGATAAGAATTTGTGATAATGAAATGATTATGAATCTGAAGTGATAAATGAACTCAAGTGACGGTTGTGTTTATGAAATGAGTTATTGAAACCCTATGAATGGATTGAGATTATGATGGATTGAATATGTTCACACTAGATTGAACAAGATGACGTAATTATGTACGTGATTTATGTGATGACTTGATCAAAAGATGTTAATCACGTAAAGTGAAATATCGGAGGGAAATGATGAACATGTTGCCTTGTATGAGAGGTTCAGCGGCCCCTACAGGTTCTCTGGTTACTATGCTGATTATTCTGTTACTGTCTTCCTTCTATCTTGTTGTGATCCAAGTAGAAGGGGTGTGCACACTAGGGACTCTGTTATTATGGCCATTTTGTTATCCGTAGGTGGTTACAGGGGATTGACCCCGGCCTACAATGTTGAAGTAAGTGGTTACAGGGGATTGACCCCGCTTACTGGCGTTCTCTTTCCTCTCCTTAAATAACTGGATTAATTGAATTAAGTACGTGATTATTCATTGTATATATATGTGTATATGTACTATGCTTTCTAACCCTATTAATGTACTATTTTACAAAGTATTTTCAACTTAAGTATTTTACGGGATGGAGTTGGAATTACTCAGTTTTTCTGATTTTTGGGAGCTTGTCTCTCTTGTTTCTTTTCAATGTATTTGTACAGGTGGGTGATCGACGGGGGAACAAAAAAGGGAGATCACTTAGAGTTGTCATCCACTTAGCTTATGATTTAGCTTCCGCTGGAACTCTAAAATACTTTAGTAATTAGTAATATTTAATAAACATTTTACTTGGTTGTAAGGATTAATTAATTTGAATTTAGTATGCTTTAATCTAGCCTTGCATTTATTTCCAAGGAGATAAGTGCGGCGGTAGCACGCCCGTTGATTCGAACCCTCGTGGATTTTCCCCCATCTCGAGTTTTATTAAATGAAAAAGGGTTCGGGTTGGCGGGTGTGTTACAATTATAACTCCAATCTATGTCATTATAACTCCTTTTGATGTCATTATAACATGTCTTTATAACTTGTATTTATGTCATTATAAGTCCTATTTGTGTCACTATAACCTGTGTTCATGTCATTATAACATGTGTTTATGTCATTATAATTGGATTCTGCCATTAGAAATGTTGGTGAATTATATGTCATTATAATTGTATTCTATATCAGTATAAGTTTATTCTATGTCATTCAATGTATGTCTATGCCATTATGTATCATGTGTAAGTGTCATTATTAATGAACTCATGTCATTCTAACTTGTCTTCATGTCATTATAACAAGTCTTTCTAACTTGTCTTCATGTCATTATAAGTCATATTTATGTCATTATAACATGTATTTATGTCATTATCATTTGATTCTATGTTATTAGGACATGTTAGCAAATTATATGTCATTATGGGAATATATCAATGTCATTATTAGTCTATTTTGGGTCATTCTTATATGAATGTATGTCATTTTGCTTATGTTTTAAGTTGTTTTCTTTCTTGCAGTGATTATGGGCCCCTGAACTTTGCCTCCTCTCCAAATTCGTTGTATTTTTTAGTGAAAAAGCTAAATGAGCACCAGAAGGAAATGATTTGAGACCTCGGCTTTGGATCGATTCTCCATTTTCTAAATTTAACTGAGGTGGATAGGAGTTTGTATAGTTATCTGATTAATCATTATGTTTGTGGGGCTAGGATACTTAGGCTGCATGACCAAAGTACCATACACGTTGTTGATGATTTCTTTTCATCTGTTCTTGGGATTTCCGAGATTCCAGGCAAACAAGTAGTAGAGCTTGATGGCTCAAAGGCAAATAAAGATGTTCGTGATCCAGTTGTCAATAGATAGAGAAATTTCTTTGGTCTTGCTGAAAAAGGATCAAAGTATGTTAGTAGGCAAACTTTTATTATTGATATCATAAAAGGGTGTAATACATCTAGTGATGAACCCTTTAAACAACTGTTTGTGTTGTTTGTACTTAGTGTATTCTTAGCCCCTCTTCCAGACATATTAAATCTCTGAATTTGAACATTCTCCACATTATTGATGATGTTGTTAGGTTACCCTCATGTAATTGGTGTGAGTATGCAGCTATGAAATTGGATGAGACTATTATGATTGTGAAAGCGAAAAGGGGAAAGAGAGACAAAATTGAAAAGGAGGAGGATAAGGAGAAGTAGAAGGAAAAGAAAAAGGAGAAGAAAAAGAGAAAGGGGAGTAAGAGACCAAAAATTGGTGGTTGTTTTCCTGCTTTTCTAATTGGATACATCCACAGTGTCAATTTTTGGAAAGATGCTTCCTCAGTTTGTGCCTACATCTTGCACTGGACTGATGTTACCCTTAGAAAAAAGGGTGAAGGATGAGCTGGCTGTGTTAGGCACTGCTTCTAATATTGATATTGATTAGAGAAGAGTAGTAATGGCTGTAGAGAAGTTGGAACAGCTGGGTAGAGAAGAGAGAAGAGTAGTAGAAGCTTTAGAGAAGTTGCAAAAGCTGAAGAAGGAAGAAAAGGTTTTATCAATATGTGCTCCTCCTGAGAAGAAAGAAGCAACATCTGATCAAGCAAATCAGGAAGAGGTTTTGCAATTCAAGGTTCCTCCAACATTTCCTTCCAAGGAAAATTTGCAATCTTTGGCCAAAGATGTAAGTTCATTATCATATGTCAGTATTACTTCAATATGTGTCATTATAATTCCTTTCTATGTCATTAATTAGAACTCCAGTTTATGTCATTATTAATGTTGTTATATTATTTTTGATTTTGTGTCATTACTGGTTTTCTAGTTTTCTTCTGTCATATTATTCCATGATGTCATTATCTGTTAAACATGTGTCATTAGGACTCCAGTGATTGTCATTATATGTTAAATATATGTCATTAGAACTCCACCTTATGACATTATTAATGGGTTAATATTATTTTGATTTTGTGTCATTATGAGTTATGACATTATAACTCTTAGATATGTCATTATTACTCCATCCTATGTCATTATTGGTTGTTTTCTTCTGTCATATTATTCCATGATATGTCATTATTTGTTAAATCTATGTCATTATAACACCAGTTTATGTCATTATATGTGAAATCTATGTCATTAGAACTCCAATTTATTTCATTATTAATGGTGTTATATTATTTTGATTTTTTGTGTCATTATTGGTTTTCTATATGACATTACTAAATTATTCTTTTTCTAATTCAGGATATCCATGCGAAGATGCTAGTATTGACAAGGGATGTCAATATTGTTCTTCAATCACACCTCAATCAGTTTAAGGAGTTGAAAAAGCAAGCTAAAAAGTTCTCAAGAATCTCTTTCTCAAGGTGAGAAAGATATGTATGAGAATGAGGACTTTTGGAAGTTTGTTGATTCTGTGGAGTCTGACATGAAGTGTACAATCAATGTTGCCAAGAATTATGCTACAGTGGATCATGCATTGTTGGAGAGGCATCTGTAGGGGAAGATTTTGCTACACAAGTATTGGACGATGTTCTCGGACATCTTTCTATTGATGCAGGAATCCTTGGTCACAATATTCCTTTTGCTACTGCTGAAGCTATTCCTCCTCCTCCTCGTGCTCCTCAACTTCTGCCTCTTCTCGCTACTGAAGTTATGTCTCGTCTTCCAATTCCAAAGAGCACACCAACTAACGCTCCTATTTTTTGTTAAAATGACGAGCAACATTGGTCAGTTCAAAATACATAAAGGAAGTAATACATATAAAAGGAAGAGAAGTATCTCAAACCATGATATGCTTCTTTCGACATATTTTGACCTCAACCATTGAGTGTGTACAGCCAGCTTAGGAGATTGAGGTTGCTGATGATACTTTTGAACATGCATTAGCGAATCCATTCCGTGTTCCGGGCAAGTGGAAAAGGATGCCCATAATGTTGTTGCAAAAGAAAAGGAGGCTCAGTAGAACGAGAAGGAAGATACGAAGGAACCCATTAGAGAGGAAAACAAGAACGAAGTGAGTAGTTTGAGTTAATTCATTGTCAATAAGACTTTAACGTATTTCATTATATATGTAGTCTGGGAAATTTTTGGTACATTATATGACAATTTATTATTGTTAATGGTATATCATTATTGGTTTGTTTTAAACAATTAGCAATATATGTATATATATATATATATATATATATATATATATATATATATATATATATGTATATATAAACGTGATTAATACTTTTGATATTATTAGAATATTTTAGGGGATGTCAAACAATCAAGTTTAAAAACAAAATTGAAGAATGTAAAACTAGAGGAAGAAGAAGAGGTAAACTATTACTTATTTATCAATCAATATTAGTTTATTTTGTGTCATTATAAGTTTACTTTGTGTCCTTATAATCTTACTATGTGTCATTATAAGTTCACCATCTGTCATTATAACGTATAAATCATTCTAATAGCATTTCATGTCATTATTAGTTCCTTATATGTCATTATAAGTCAAACATATGTCATTGTAAGTTTACTTTATGTCATTATCACTTGTATGTCATTCTAACAACATTTCATGTCATTATTTGTTTGTTGTATGTCATTATAAGTCAAACGTATGTCATTATAAGTTTACTTTGTGTCATTATAACTTGTATATTATTCTAACATCATTTCATGTGATTATTAGTTCATTGTATGTCATTATAAGTTTACTTTGTGTGATTATAAGTTTATTTTGTGTCATTATAACTTATATATCATTCTAACAACATTTGATGTCATTGGTAGTTCATTGTAAGTCAAACATATGTCATTATAAGTTTACTTTGTGTCATTATAAGTTTATTCCATAATCTGTTCTCACATTTTTTTGGTTCATGATATTATTAGTGTATTTTATGTCATTACTATTGTGTTTCATGTCATTATTTTTCTTTCTTTTTCTCACTTTTGTATACTTAGTTGTCCTTTTATTATTATTAGATAAAAGATGCAAGTGCAAATGTAAGTGCAATAAAGGAGATTCTTTGTCATTTGTCTAAGACAAAGAAGAGTGAAAGTGTAGAGCAAGTGCAATTTGTTGAGGTAAAATATATCACCCTTCTTTGATCAATTTCATACTTATTAAATATTAGATTTATTGTGACTAATAATTTTATTTATTTTTAGGAAAAAAAAAAAAAAGACAACAAAGAAGATTCTTTTAGGGTTTGTGGGTGGTCAAAAAGAAAGCTCGATATCCGCAAGATGTTTTATCTATCCACATACCCTATTACTGAAGAGCTTGGAAAATTATTTGTTACCCGTAATCATAATTACAAGTCTGAAATGTATGAGAACATGTTGATGACAATATTGGGGTTTATTGATTATTGCTTCTACTCTGAGCATGAGGAGACATACCCTCTTCGTGACTTTACTCCTGAAGAGGAAAATGAAACAGAAAGAAAAGAGAATCTAGAGGATGTTAATGTCATTACATGTTTTGGAGTGGGAGATGAGTTCCCTATTTTAATTACCAAATATGACTCCAAGGACCTGAGTATGACGCATTGGGTCTCCAACAGTACCATTGATGCATTTGTCTTGCTATTCAACAATAAACAACTTGAAATTGAGGTTACTTATGGGGAAAGGATCAACTATTATTTCTATTTTAACTGCAATCTTTTTGTATGTATCATTGTAGACACATAATCGTGTATCCCCATTTAGTACCCTATGATGACTAATACCCCGCTCTAATTGGTTCGAATCGAGGAAAGAATAAAGAATGAGTCTAAATAACATATTTTAAGCCCAAAACCATTTTCTAACTCTTTTTTTTAACTCATTTCCGAAAATCCTTTTCATAAATTGTTATATAAAAGCCCATCTTCGAAAATCTTTTAAAAATAGTTTTTATGAAATCCTAATTTTAAAACCCCTTTTCTAGCCCAATTTAATTAATAGAATTAATTAATTATATTAATTGATTTTACTGATAAAAATATCTTTTATAAAAATAATCTTTCTCCAAAGTGTTTTTAAATATTTTTTTATTAAACTCTTTACGAAAATCTTTTCAATGAAAATCTTTTAGAGACCTAATTGTTTTTGAAAATCTAGTGCTTCCCTAACACCTAAACCTATATATAATTATCCTCCCTCCTCTTATTAATCACAACTACATCTCGTACATGCACGGCCAACTAAACACCCAATTTTCTTCGGCTCCCTCATAAAATCACACGGCATCCTTCATACTAATTCCTCTAACAAAATCTCTCGACCTCACAATTAATTCTCCACCGCCTAATATTCACGGCCACACTACCTGATCCTTCAGATATCATCCTTCACTCGTAAACTCATCTTGATTATTCTCCATAGTTAAGTCAACGCCACTAATCCGCACCATCCTCATCATCACCTAATTAATCATCAGCATTCATCACCTACAAACCTACAATACACATCTACTATAAACTATTCCCTAATACTACCTTTACAAGATCACCAATTCATCAACATCGTTTCTTTTTAATTCAACTACAAGCAGCACCTACGCCTACCTGAAGTAATTATGTCCTCGACGTTAATGTAATTACTAAATATAACATGGATCATATTATGGAGATAATAAATTCATTCAATTGGATCGTCTATACGTCTTGCTAGAGAATGCTATGGAACTTCATGTTTAATAAATAATAAACCCGAATCCCAATTAGATGGATCCTACAAGGTCACACTTACACAATCTGGATCAACAAAGAATGACTTAGAGCCCATGAAGGACTCTAGGGGTGGGCGCCCAAAGAGAAGTAAAAGGAGAGGATTACAAACCTAATTTGTTCCTATAATTAGGTGGGGAATTAGAAACTATAGCAGTCAGTTTTCTCTCATTATTTTCTCTCTCCTCTTTCTCTCTCTCCAAAAGTCACGTAACTTTACTCCAAGTAATAGAAGAGACCTTCTTCCTTCCAACTAGCATTGGTGGAGTGTTGATCTGGATTGGTGGACCAAGTAGAGGAATCTCAGTTGTGGTTCTATCTCCGGATCTTAAAGAGCTTTGTGGAAATTACGCATCAAAGGTTAATTCAAAAACTATTATGTGATCCTTGAATGTATATACATGAGATCATGTTTTAAGTGCTTATGAATGTGATTTCATGAAATTCCGCTTATAGTTCTTATAATCCTACAGTGGTATCAGTTTTTTAGCCTCATGCATATAGTTTTTTGGTCATATAAATTAGATTTTAATTTGACTCAGGGGAGGAATTGAATTATGGATTGAATAATTAATTGGAATTGATTAAATGGAGATTTAATTGCTTGATATTTCAATATTGAGTGGCCGATTTTTTTTTTGAAAATTTAACCCTAATTTTCGAAATTTAAAATTCTGAATTTTAGATATCTAAATTTCAAATATTAAGTTCATATTATTAATCTGGTTTTCATGTTTAAAATTGTTTATGTATGAAAGTTAATTCATGTAAAATGCATTTTATATGAATTAGAGATTAATTTATGTGAATAACCCTAAAATTAATTAAAATGGAGATTTTAATTTAATTTTCTGAATTACGCATAAAAGAGTTTATGTTCCGGTGGTCTGCCGGCTGGAAGTCGGCAAGGGACAGCGAGACTGCCTGCAAGCAGTCGGCGAGGGTGGCGCTGGCAGGCAGCCATGCGTGCGACGCACGTTCGACGTGCGCAGCAGCGTGCTGCTGGCTGGGGATGGGAGCCCTTGCCGGCGTCGGCTCGCGGTCGAGTTTACCGGCTGTTTTCGGTGGAAAAGGGTTGACGAGGGTGGCTGAAGTTCTGGCCGTGTGTGCTGGCGTGGGAGTTGGGACTGCTGGTCTAGTTGTGCCTCCACGGTTTTTTCAAATTTTTTTTATTTTTTAAAATTCGGTAATTGGCAACGCAAAATCTTGATGAGATTTTGGGTTTTGAAATTTTGTAAATCTTTTTTTTTTTTGAGAAGATTATGCAAATTCGAATTATGTTAATTATGTTAATTTTGACTGGGTCATAAATTAATTCCATAATTTGATTCTTTAATCTAATTAAAATTAGTAGGCTAGATTTTCTAGGATAGAATCTTTAGGTGGTTAGGAATTACTTAAATATTTTATCCTCTTGCTTTAATTAAGAATATTTGATATTTTGATTGTTGGCAAGTATAATATGTGATATTATTATGTGGCATTTTATATTTGATATAATTGCTATGAATGACTAGTATGGCCTAAATTTAAGTTAGAAAAGACAATCTGCGTATCATGATGTATTCTTGTAATTTAAATACGATCTGCGTATCGTTAAGTATTTTTGTAATTTATTTAATTTAGATATTGTTTAAATTATTTTGATACTTATGTAATCCAAAGACGAGCCCATCAAAAGAAGGCCAATGGCTAAGATGGATGGAGATCCATGAAGAGTCCAAGGAGGAGCCCATGATTCTTTGTTCTTAGGATTAGGGGCCATACTAGATCATATTTAGTTTTTTGCTTTTTATTATTATTTAAAATGCTTATAAGTTTATTGTATGTTGGTTATCAATGAGCTAGAGTTCACTAATTCATAACAATATAATAAACAGGTCCCGCAAACAATATAATTCATAACTCTTCTATTTGCACCTTCAACTCTTGCATTTCTGCAGGTGCCATTCGATACGGAGCCTTAGAGATAGGTCCCGTTCCAGGGACTAAATCGATCTTAAAGCTCAATTCTCTCTATGGTGGCATTCCTGGAAGCTCTTCGGGAAATACATCCGGAAACTCCCTTACTACCGGAATTTGAGTCAACTCCTCGTTTTCCACGCTTACGTCCCTTACTTGGCACAGGTAGACTGGGTAGCCTCTTCTAAGATAGGTTTGAAGGTTCAGGGCTGAGATTATCTTGACATCAGGTTGGAAGGTTATGCCCTTATAAGATATCCTATTTCCCTTTGGTCCTTTAAGAGATATTTTCTGGTTATAACATTCGATTTTGGCTTTATACTTGGCTAACCAATCCATTCCTAAGATAACGTCAAAGTCTTTTAGGTCAAAAAGGATAAGATCGGCCGGTAATTCAGTACCATCTATAACTACAGGGATACTTTGGAAAAGAGATTTACAAGAAACAGTTTCACCGGTGGGCATGGCTATATTGGCTCGACAAGACTGGTTAGACTTGAGGGGATACTTATTAATAAAAGTGCTAGAAATAAAAGAATGAGACGCTCCGGAATCAAAGAGTACATAAGCAGGATTTGAGTTTACGAGAAATATACCCGTCACAACATTGGCATCGGTGTCAGCTTCAGTTCGGCTCATGACATTGATTCTTCCATTGTTGTAGCCTCTATTGCCATTCTTTCCATAGTTTCCATTTCCACCTCCAAAAGAGCGGTTGTTCTGGTTCCCGTTCAGTGCAGCATTTCCTCCACTAGGGCGGTTATTATTGAAGTTTTGGATTCTGTTTCCACCTCCATTGTTACCATTGTTCCCATTTGGTCCATTTTGAGCTTGCTTCTTAGGACAGTTGAACGATTTGTGACCTACTTCTCCACACTCGAAACACTTGATTCTTTCACCCTGACAAGTGAACCCTGGATGGCTCTTGGCACACTTCTTGCAAACAATGTTCTTTTGGTTCCTATTTCCTTGCTGGACCTGTTGTCCAGAATTCTGATTGTTGTGGTTGTTGTAGCGTCCACCATTGTTGTTGTTGTTTCCACCATTGTTGGGCCTTTTGTCGTACCCTTGGCTGTTGCTGTTGCCGGCAGGTTCCTTCCTTTTATGTCTGCCTAGCACCTCTCTCTCACGCTGTAAGATTCTCTCCAGGTTTGAGGCCTTAGCATATGCTTCCGCGAATGTTGTAGAGGTGCTACCTCCCATTCGAGTATGAAGATCAAACTTAAGTCCCGCTTCAAACTACTGAGCCTTAGTTCCTTCATCTAGCACTACAATCGAGCAGAATTGGGCATTCTCATTGAATTTCTGAGCGTACTCTTGTACACTCATGTTATAACTCTGGTTAAACCTACTAAACTCATTGTACTTCTGCCTACGAATGTGCTCGGGGAAGAATCGAGCCTTAATCGCTACCTTAAACGCTTCCCAGTTAAAGTTCTCTTGAGCTTTAACAGTAGGTCCTACACTTTCCCACCAAGTATCGGCATCTTCGTGTAGGTAAAAGGTTGCTTGGTCTACTTTCTGGGCCTCAGGCGTACCCGTGGCCGTGAAAATCTTTTCGAAATCTCTTATCCAATTCTCGAGAAGTAGTGGGTCTTCTCTCCCAACAAAGGTTGGTGGTTTCAAAGCGGAAATCTTTTTCGCCATTGCAGCTTGCGGATCGTCTCCATGGTGGTTGTTGTTGATCTGGTTTTGAAGGACTAAGCCAAAGCTCTAAGCTAGTTGCTCAAGAGTCCTAAGTCGTGCTGCAACTTGTTCCAGTGTTTCGGCCATTTGGTTTCCTTGTCGCCTTGCTCTAGATCGCGTATAAACGTATTGCATAAGCTACCTGTGTTATTCACATTGTATTTCTACGATTCACATTGATTCTTATATCAAAACTAATTCACATAATCATGGTTCATACCATTCATTCATTCATTCATTTCATACTCAATTCACATATCAAAAGTTCATCATTCATTTCACACTCAATTCACATGTCAAGAGTTCATCATTCATTACTTCAAAAGTGCCATAACAATTCGTTCTTAGTAGCATAAGAGTTTGTTTCAAATAGTCAAATAAGCATTAGTTGCACTATCATTAACTAAGATAACACATTAATCGATCTTTTACGACCTTAATTAGAAAACTAAGGGTCAGGGCTAGAGATATGGGTTTCTAGTCAGCGTACTCGGACGGATCCTCATCTTCACCTTCATCTCCGTCTCCATCTCCATCGAGATTTACAACGGGTGAGGCAGGGTTGCTTCCTACTTCTTCATCGCCACTATAGTTGGGTTCCTCGTCATCAGTGGGTAAATAGTCATTAAGCCACTTGGCCCTAGCATCAAGCATTCTATTCTCCAGGTAACTCAACGTGAAATACCACTTCCCTTTCAATGTGTATCGTTCATAGTTTGGCCTTCCATTTTTCAGAATATCAGAGTATTCGCTTTTGATTCCGGCATAAGGACCATCATCGGGGAGAGTGTGAATCAAAACATCGGCCTGTCTAGGTGGCGTGAGGTAAATCTGAATGCCTGTGGCCTTCATTAAGGTGGTAACACTTCATTGTTAAATGTAACCTGTAAATATAAGCTGAAACAGACTCTTCTACCCTCATTCTTAGAAGGTAAGGTCCTTGACGAGGGGTTCTGGTGCATTTCCTGGCGGTCAAACGTGTCTTGGCCATCTAATCAAATATCATAAACAATTAATAAGTACCTTTAGCGAGTACTTTCATACATGTACACATAACCCATTCGTACCCATACTAAACCCTTACTTCACATTTTAATCGTAATTCATTTTTCCTAAATAATTTATTTGACCTCCTAAACCAATTTTAAGTTTAACCCTATTTGATTCATTTTCCCTAATTACTATATTTTAATAATTTTAATCTTTCCCTAGTTAATCTAAACTCGGCTCTGATACCACTTTGTAACACCCCCGCCAACCCGAACCCTTTTTCTTTTAATAAAACTCTAGATGGGGGAAAATCCACGAGGGTTCGACTCAACGGGCGTGCTACCGACGCACTTATCTCCTTGGAAATAAATGCAAGGCTAGATTAAAGCATACTAAATTCAAATTAATAAATCCTTACAACCAAGTAAAAGGTTCATTAAATATTACTAGTTACTAAAGTATTTCAGAGTTCCAGCGGAAGCTAAATCATAAGCTAAGTGGATGACAACTCTAAGTGATCTCCCTTTTTTGTTCCCCCGTCGATCACCCACCTGCACAAATGCATTGAAAAGAAACAAGACAGACAAGCTCACAAAAATCAGAAAAAAAACGAGTAATTCCAACTCCATTCCGTAAAATACTTAAGTTGAAAATACTTTGTAAAATAGTAGGTTAATAGGGTTTGAAAGCATAGCACACATACACATATATATATACAATGAATAATCACATAATATGATCCATGTTATATTTAGTAATTACATTAAAGTCGAGGACATAATTACTTTAGGTAGGCGTAGGTGCTGCTTGTAGTTGAATTAAAAAGAAACGATGTTGATGAATTGGTGATCTTGTAAAGGTAGTATTAGGGAATAGTTTATAGTAGATGTGTATTGTAGGTTTGTAGGTGATGAATGTTGATGATTAATTAAGTGATGATGAGGATGGTGCGGATTAGTGGCGTTGACTTAACTATGGAGAATAATCAAGATGAGTTTACGAGTGAAGGATGATATCTGAAGGATCAGGTAGTGTGGCCGTGAATATTAGGCGGTGGAGAATTAATTGTGAGGTCGAGAGATTTTGTTAGAGGAATTAGTATGAAGGATGCCGTGTGATTTAATTTTCTGAATTACGCATAAAAGAGTCTATGTTCCGGTGGTCTGCCGGCTGGAAGTCGACAAGGGACAGCGAGACTGCCTGCAAGCAGTCGGCGAGGGTGGCGCTGGCAGGCAGCCACGCGTGCGACGCACGTTCGACGTGCGCAGCAGCGTGCTGCTGGCTGGGGATGGGAGCCCTTGCCGGCGTCGGCTCGCGGTCGAGTTTACCGGCTGTTTTCGGTGGAAAAGGGTTGACGAAGGTGGCCGAAGTTCTGGCCGTGTGTGCTGGTGTGGGAGTTGGGACTGCTGGTCTAGTTGTGCCTTCACGGTTTTTTCAAATTTTTTTTTATTTTTATTTTTTTTTAAAATTCGGTAATTGGCAGCGCAAAATCTTGATGAGATTTTGGGTTTTGAAATTTTGTAAATCTTTTTTTTTTTTTAGAAGATTAAACAAATTCGAATTATGTTAATTATGTTAATTTTGACTGGGTCATAAATTAATTCCATAATTTGATTCTTTAATCTAATTAAAATTAGTAGGCTAGATTTTCTAGGATAGAATCTTTAGTTGGTTAGGAATTACTTAAATATTTTATCCTCTTGCTTTGATTAAGAATATTTGATATTTTGATTGTTGGCAAGTACAATATGTGATATTACTATGTGGCATTTTATATTTGATATAATTGCTATGAATGACTAGTGTGGCCCAAATTTAAGTTAGAAAAGACAATCTGCGTATCATGATGTATTCTTGTAATTTAAATACGATCTGTGTATCGTTAAGTATTTTTGTAATTTATTTAATTTAGATATTGTTTAAATTATTTTGATACTTATGTAATCCAAAGACGAGCCCATCAAAAGAAGGCCTATGGCTAAGATGGATGGAGATCCATGAAGAGTCCAAGGAGGAGCCCATGATTCTTTGTTCTTAGGATTAGGGGCCATACTAGATCATATTTAGTTTTTTGCATTTTATTATTATTTAAAATGTTTATAAGTTTATTGTATGTTGGTTATCAATGAGCTAGAGTTCACTAATTCATAACAATATAATAAACTTAGGTCCCGCAAATATTAAGGTTAGCTTTTCCAAACATAAAGTACTTATTAACCCTTAATTAATAGTAATAGGTCATGCCTCCGTAGGGTATTGTCATTAATTTCGGGAGATAAGGTAAAATTGCGAATTTTACTACTTTAGTTTGGTTATCCTTAACAAAATCATCAAAAACGTTTTGGGTTTTGATGCAAGAGATAGTTAAGCATGCGATGTTTACCAATCTCAACAAGAATTATAAAGTGTTATAATTAGTAAAAGAGTTTACTTACCTTGAGAATGTAACGTTAAGATAAGGCCTCCGTCTGCTTAGTGTTGGATGTTGATAGGATCTTGTATTCACTTATTCAAATGGGATATTAAAATTAAATAGGTGATCAACCTAGAAACCTTTGCATGTTTTAGGTTGTTTTATAAACATAAAATTGAACTTTGCTTTTGTTTTTATGTCTGTAGATACTATGTCTAACAACAACAACAACAACAACAACAACTCTGTTTTCAACATTCGTCCTTTCCTTGAAAAGGACAGGTTGAATGGTGAAAACTTCAGTAATTGGGAAAGAACTCTAAGACTCACTAGAGGAAAAAAGCTTAAGGGCTGCGGTTAAAAGTGGTCTAAGGGCTGCGTTTTTTGACCGCAGCAATTAGGGTAGCAGCCCTTAACATCTAGGAAGGACTGCGGTTATGAACCGCAGCCCTTGTGTTATTTTTTTTTAAAATTCAGCTATATTTTTATATATATATATATATATATATATATATATATATATATATATATATATATATATATATATATATATATATATATATATATATATATATATATATATATATATGCACTCGTACCTTGTGTCGCTGGTTCCTTGCTGCTTTGCTTTGTACCATATTACCAACCTCATAATGCATATAGAGTTCCCAATTCTGTAATAATTATATATATATATAATAATAATAATGTTAAAGAGTACATATTAAGGCAAAATTATATTAATTCTAATACAAAAAGCTACATTAACGCAACCGAATAGCTTGACAACTTGTTTCAAACTTCTAGCTAGTTATTGCAAAATCCTAACCAATGTATCATAGACAATCTTCACAAATGTAGCTTGCCAACTTGTTTCGAACTTCATCCAATTCTTCAATTGTGAATTCATCCAACCTTGGTGCGTCGTTATCCATGTAAACCTTGCAATAATATGAAAATAATAAATTAATAAGATCAATTCAAACATTTACAATATATAATAACAACTAACTCTTGCAATTAGCTAAACAACCAATTTTCGAGTTGATTTTGTCGATTTTTGTGAATTTGAGCTATTTTACTTCCCAAAACTAACTACATGTTACATATAGGAGCAAAAATAACACACACCACTTACTTTATGCATACTTGAAGTGTTAATGTCAAATTTAGGTGCAAAAGATTAGAAGTTCAATTTTTATGTTCGTTTCGGCGTCGATTTTTGTGAATTTGAGCTATTTCACTTCCCAAAACTAGCTACATGTTACATATAGGAGCAAAACTAACACACACCACTTACTTTATGCATACTTGAAGTGTTAATGTCATATTTAGGTGCAAAAGATTAGAAGTTCAATTTTTAGGTTCGTTTCGGGGTCGGTTTTTGTGAATTTGAGCTATTTCACTTCCCAAAACTAGCTACATGTTACATATAGGAGCAAAACTAACACATACCACTTTCTTTATGCATACTTGAAGTGTTAATGTGAAATGTAGGAGCAAAAGATTAGAGTTCAAGTTTTGGGTTCGTTTCGGGGTCGATTTTGGTGAAAAATCCAATTTCTCACCCAAAATGAACTTACTATTGCAACTACAACTGAACCAAACATATATCACTTAATCTATACATATTTGAACTATATATGTCAATTTTAGTTGGAATTGGTGAAAGTACCAAGTTTCGGGTTGATTTTTTCGATTTTTGTGAATTTGAGCTATTTGACTTCCCAAAACTAACTAAATGTTACATATAGGAGCACAACTAACACACACCACTTACTTTATGCATACTTGAAGTGTTAATGTCAAATTTAGGTGCAAAAGATTAGAAGTTCAATTTTTAGGTTCGTTTCGGGGTCGATTTTTGTGAATTTGAGCTATTTCACTTCCCAAAACTAACTACATCTTACATATAGGAGCAAAACTAACACACACCACTTACTTTATGCATACTTGAAATGTTAATGTGAAATTTAGGAGCAAAAGATTAGAGTTCAAGTTTTGGGTTCGTTTCGGGGTCGATTTTGGTGAAAAATCCAATTTCTCACCCAAAATGAACTTACTATTGCACCTACAATTGAACCAAACATATATCACTTAATCTATACATATTTGAACTATATATGTCAATTTTAGTTGGAATTGGTGAAAGTACCAAGTTTCGGGTTGATTTTTTCGATTTTTGTGAATTTGAGCTATTTTACTTCCAAAAACTAACTAAATATTACATATAGGAGCACAACTAATACACACCACTTACTTTATGCATACTTGAAGTGTTAATGTCAAATTTAGGTGCAAAAGATTAGAAGTTCAATTTTTAGGTTTGTTTTGGGGTTGATTTTTGTGAATTTGAGCTATTTCACTTCCCAAAACTAACTACATCTTACATATAGGAGCAAAACTAACACACACCACTTACTTTATGCATACTTGAAGTGCTAATGTGAAATTTAGGAGCAAAAGATTAGAGTTCAACTTTTGGGTTAGTTTCGGGGTCGATTATAGTTAATTTATGCTACAATTGGTTTCCAAAATAAAATAATTCTTACCTATCAATTTAATCTAAATTAAATAAAATAATTAGTTACATACCTTTTGAAGATAATCGATGTCAGTGCAACGGTTGGCTATATTAAACTTGTACCTCAGCACGTAATAGCCACAATCAACTCCATTCTTTTGTTGCGGACACTGAAATTCACCAAATTTAAACATCCAAAAACATTCATGTTAAATTTAGAGTATATGAAAATAATTGGTTCGACATAAGATTCACCAAAGTAGTTACCTCAACTGATATCCAAAGTGGAGCTTTTCCTAATCGAAGTCCAAGTCCATAATGCTGCTTCATCACACTACATCAATACATTATAAGATGTTTATTATATACATATATATATATATATATATATACATATATATATGTAATATTAGGTACACATATTGTTCTAGTTAAGTTACCTATTCAATAGTGACTTGACTAGTAAGGTCCGTGGTGGTTGTCGACGAAGAGAATCAAAGTGGTAGGCGTGATTATTTGACAAACATATCACAATGAGCGTCCAATGGAGACTACGTAAGGAAATAATATAAAGTTACTTATTCAACAATTCGGTGAATTTTGATATCGATATATGGAACAAGAATGAACTTCTCTCCTAAACAAGGAAATAAAGTTATAGAAAATGAAGTAAAGCATCAAGTTTGGTGTAACAAGCTTACATTTCAATATATGGAACAAGGATGAACTTCTCTTCTAACCGATGTGATTGTTTGAAACTAGTATCGAGATATTCTTTCACATCGGTTTTGTTTTTTAAACAATTGTCATCTCGCATCATACTTGGACATAACCAACCAATCTTTGTCTCACTCATTTTTTCATTCAATTCAGTACACAATAACTTGAGAAAGCATATAATAAAAAATAAACATACTTATCATGGAAGTTGAAAACTATTATAAACTTGTAAAGTAAGATATGTATCACCTCATGAAAGCTTGTATCATTGTTCCACTCAACATTTCCCCACGTAAGAATTCTTTAACATCGTCTTTGGAAATCCATGTAGATGACTCATCAGTGTAGTTGAATTGTTCCTTCCCCAAAGGAACATGTATTGGAGTATTCTCGGGCAAATCGCTAACGCACTCATGCAACCAATAACATGCCTTAGTAAGGCCTTGCACCACCAACGGCTCGAGAAGTGGATTGTTTGACATACTAACTTGGTCATCGAACACATTTGGTTCAATTTCAGCACGTCCAATTGCCTTCTTAGCCATCTTGTTTGGTGAACCGTTCTTTTTAGCCTTCTTGTCATGTGAACCAGCCTTCCTTAAAACCTAGTAAAAAGTAATAATAAGAATATTACTAATTATTATATATATGACATAGAAAAGTAATATAATCGGAGTTGATTATAACATAAATTCACGCATATATATATGTATGTTTATCGGTGTACCTCATCTGAAAATCGCACCCATGCACGCGGCCACATAACATAACTACCATGGGCTTCACTTAGTGTATGTAGACTAACCTCCGGTTTTGGCATCGGAAGACCTAAGTCTTCAAAACCAGGCTCAATGTAGTCGATGCTCACCACATAGTGATCATTGTTCACTATCTGATGATGCACTCGTACTCGATCACTAGGAGGTTGTGCATGGCCACTAGCTACCACAATCAGACTATCAGAATCATTTTCTTGAACTAATAGTTGGCATGGGGTCTCCTCCTTTGAATCAAAACAAGTCATTAATAGTTAAGCGATGAAACAACATTACAGTTAGAATTGCATGCACTTAGGGACAATACATAGTTAATTAATAAAGCACAATGATTAAGCGTGATAAATTAAACCAAATAAAGTGATTACCTTCAACTCGGGTATTGGTGGATCAGGTGCAGGTATCGTTTGATTATTCGATGTTTGTGGAACACTGATCGACTGGCTAGATGGAACATCACTACCTTTCTTCAATGGGAAGGTCGGTAAACCCATTTGCTCCATCATAACATTGAAGTTATATGTCATCTCCTCTCTAAGCTCCTCTCGAATTGCATATTTGATAGCCTCCACATCTACCGACGCCGAATTCACACTACTCGCACTTGATTTTGACGTTGTGGTGTATTATTGTTCACCATATACCTTTCGCACGCCGAGACAGACACCTCCCACGCCCCTCAAACGACCACTATGGTCCTTTCCTAGAGTTTCGTGCAAAGCATCCATGTGTGCGGTAGGAGTGAAATCACCGGTTGCCTCCTTTTCCTTCAATCCGATCTAGAAATTAAACAACAACAGACAATTGGACGTTAAAATTTTAAAAAAAATAAAACGTACTTCCGAAGAAGTTGCCGGCGAAGAGGCTGCCCAGACTAGACTACCCGGCGCGGCAAAGAACCGACAGTTTTGGTTGCTGCCGCTACTGGCAGCGGGGCCGTGCAAGTCGCGGGGGGGGTGGGGGCAGTGGGGGGCCTGTGTAGGGGGGGCTGTGTAAGGAGGGGGAAAGTGCGGGTGTGGGGTGTGGGGTTACTTGAATGGATATAAACGAAAAACACATCAAATGGCCGAAATAGGCCTAAAATGATCTTTATTTTCCCGAAATCCAACCAACAACAATGTAGCACCTATAAATCAACTTAATAGAAATATTTTAGGTTATCTTATCATATTCCACAAGAAATTGGTGCCCAGTGACTCAAAATATTCGAAAATGACATGAAATGGCCGAAATAGGCCTAAAATGATATTTACGTTCCCGAAATCCGACCAACTACAAAGTAGCACCTATAAATCTACTTAATAGCAATATTTTAGGTTATATTATCATATTTCACAAGAAAATAGAGCCCAGTGACTCAAAATATTCGAAAATGACATGAAATGGCCGAAATAGGCCTAAAATGATATTTACGTTCCCAAAATCCAACCAACAACAAAGTAGCACCTATAAATATACTTAATAGCAATATTTTAGGTTATATTATCATATTCCACAAGAAATTGGAGCCCAGTGACTCAAAATATTCGAAAATGACATGAAATGGCCGAAATAGGCCTAAAATGATTTTTACGTTCTCGAAATCCGACCAACAACAAAGTAGCACCTATAAATCTACTTAATAGCAATATTTTAGGTTATATTATCATATTTCACAAGAAAATAGAGCCCAGTGACTCAAAATAACTGAAAATGACTTGAAATGGCCGAAATAGGCCTAAAATGATATTTACGTTCCCAAAATCCAACCAACAACAAAGTAGCACCTATAAATCTACCTAATAGCAATATTTTAGGTTATATTATCATATTCCACAAGAAATTGGAGCCCAGTGACTCTAAATATTCGAAAATGACATGAAATGACCGAAATAGGCCTAAAATGATATTTACGTTCCCGAAATCCAACCAACAACAAAGTAGCACCTATAAATCTACTTAATAGCAATATTTTAGGTTATATTATCGTATTTCACAAGAAAATAGAGCCCAGTGACTCAAAATATTCGAAAATGACATGAAATGGCCGAAATAGGCCTAAAATGATATGTACTTACAATGGCATTGGCTATCTTTTCTGTAACGGGATCAGGTAACACTCTGTTTCCCTTTGCATCAACCCCATGCATCAAACACCACCAATCAAGGACCCTGTCTGGTTGACGAGGCGGTGTAACTGATGTGGTTGTAGAGCTTGTTGTCGTTGTCGAATCCTGTGTGGGGTAATGGGCAAACATCCACTTTTCTCTCGCCTCATCGTAGGAATGGGCACCCAAATGATGATAATATTTCCTTGCTTTTGCACTCGCGCTTTTTTTCTCACGTCTTGCCTGAAAAAACACATAATTACAAACAAACGATTAGGTGTTATATACAATCATACTCGAGCTAAGTGTGGTAAATATAATTAAAATCCTTTGCTTACAACAGCTTCCAGGGTAGTATTTTTGGCAACAAATGCTTCTCACTCTTCAGGTTTGATATTTCTCCATATTTGATATGGTAATGTGGTGGGTTCCTCTGAATTTTCCAATGCAGCCTCAGCTTCGATTTGCTTTTCTCCCCCATAAATTTTCTTCTTCTTTGTACCCGTTCTTTTCCTCCGCTTAGTGATCCAACCGGACACTAACTTAGCCTTGAAATCTCGAAATCTCTGAGCAAGCGCGGATAGAAATAGATTCTTCTTGGCTTCATCATCTTCGATATTGAAGAGATTCTACAAAAAAGAACGCACAAAAATATTAGTTTCCACATTTGTTGTAATAGATTAAATTCTATCATTAGTACTACATACACATACATTTATTAAAATAAGAAACTAAATGGTAGTATGAAACATAGCATATTGTCATTCCATAGTAATTTCTTCATCCCCTCGGGCACCTCTTGCCATGAATGCAAAATGGAGAGCCTTTGGACGCAAAGGCCAATATATTTGCCATACTTAGAACGCCACACACCACAAGGTTGACCCAAGCTATCGTACTCTAAAGTCATATGCAAGTGAGTAGCACTTATTGACTTTGTAGGTCCTCTTCCCTTTCTCTTTTTCATCACTTGTGATTTTCTTTGTTGTTGATTTTTTTGTAACTCTCGTTGTTGACCCTCTTTCCTACGAACTTGTTGTGCTTTCACAATTGTACCAATTTGTGGATGAATTTCTTCAAGATCTCGATCTTCGAGATCACCTTTATCTGGGTCCTTCCTCACATCATAAGATTCATCCTCGGTTGTGTGTTCAATAGTCGTGATCTCATCCATATGTATTAATTATCCCTGCAATTATAAACACATAGAAATTAATATATATATATATATATATGTACATGTTAAAAAAAGTAACAAATTGAATACGGACCAACAATGCAACATCGGAAGTCGTGGGCCAGCAGCGGCGCAGCAAGCTTGCTGCCGCTACCTTCGCCTTGGGGGCCGTACAAGGGGGGGGAGCGGGGGCTGGGCGCGGGGGGGGAGCGGGCTGTGCAAGGGGGGGAGGTGCGGGGGCTGTGCAAGGGGGGGGGGAGCGGGAGGCTCGAAATATACAAAAAGACATAAAACTGCCGAAATCGGCATAAAATGATGTTTATTTTCCCGAAATCCAACCATCAACAAAGTAGCTCATATAAATCTACTTAATAGCAACATTTTAGGTTATATGATCATATTCCATAACAAATTGGATTAACATGACTCGAAATACACGAAAATGACATGAAACGACCGAAATAGGCTTATAATGACGTTTATTTTCCCGAAATCCAACCAACAACAAAGTAGCACCTATAAATATACTTAGTAGTCGTATTTTATGCCATATTATTACATTCAACAAGAAATTGGAGGCACATGACTCGAAATACACGAAAATGACATGAAACGACCGAAATAGCCATAAAATGATGTTTACTTTCCCGAAATCCAACCAACAACAAAGTATCACCTATAAATCGACTTAGTAGTCGTATTTTATGCAATATTATCACATTCAACAAGAAATTGGAGTCACATGACTCGAAATACACGAAAATGACATGAAACGACCGAAATAAGCGTAAAATGACCCTTACTTTCCCGAAATCCAACCAACAACAAAGTAGCACCTATAAATCTACTTAGTAGTCGTATTTTATGCAATATTATTACATTTCACAAGAAATTGGAGTCACATGACTCGATATACACGAAAATGACATGAAACGGCCGAAATAGCCTTAAAATGATGTTTACTTTCCCGAAATCCAACCACCAACAAAGTAGCACCTATAAATCTCCTTAGTAGTCGTATTTTATGTAATATTATTACATTCAACAAGAAATTAGATTCACATGACTCGAAATACACGAAAATGACATGAAACGGCCGAAATAGCCTTAAAATGATGTTTACTTTCCCGAAATCCAACCAACAACAAAGTAGCACCTATAAATCTCCTTAGTAGTCGTATTTTATGCAATATTATTACATTCAACAAGAAATTGGAGTCACATGACTCGAAATACACGAAAATGACATGAAACGGGCGAAATAGCCTTAAAATGATGTTTACTTTTTCGAAATCCAACCAACAACAAAGTAGCACCAATAAATCTACTTAATAGTCGTATTTTTTGCTATATTATCATATTCAACAAGAAAATTGAGTCAGATGACTCGAAATATATGAAAATGACATGAAATGGACGAAATAGAGATAAACCTGAGTATATGTCTCATGATTTGTTGACCTTCCGCTGTTTCTTAGGAGTTTCAACATGTATATCTTCCGTGTGATCAACACGCATATAGTTCTCTGACAAATTTACATCATCTTCCACGCTATTTTCAGGATAGGTAAAAGTTGGGATGTCCTCAAATGCATCATACTCTTCCTCATCCTCAACATCACCAATGCCCAGGATACTTCTTTTGCCAGGTACAACAATTGACCACTTATTATCAGCAGGATCAGTTACATAGAATACTTGTTTAGCTTGTGATGCAAGTACAAATGGCTCTTCAGTTTCACTTAGAAGACCCATGTCCACAAGAGTGAATCCGCAAGGATCATCTTTTTTTACGCAACGTTGATTATCATCAACCCAATTGCAACAAAAGAGAAAATATGAAAAGCAGAGTAGTCAAGCTCCCATATTTCTTGAATTCGCCTATAATAGTTGGTGGCAGCAAGAACAGGAGACTTATCTTTCGAACTTGCGTATTGTGTAGATGACGCCACAAGTGAAACACCACTATTCCGTCGCGATGTCGACTTAAGATCTTGACGTTCAGTCCAAAACGTATACCCGTTAATATCATAACCCTCATAAGAGTGTACAAATTCACGGGGACCAAATGCTAACCACTTGACTATTTCAGAAACATTTTCATCTAAATCATCCACTACTCGATGATGAAACCAATCAATGAACGTCATATTATGCATTTGCGTCAATGCCCTTATTCCTTTTCCAGGGTTGCTAACACGTAATTCCTCCAAATGCTCATTTAAATAAGGATGGACAGCTGCTACGTGATGCAACACAAATAAGTGAGCTTGTGTACGCTTGTCGACAGAAGGTGACATCAATTTTGAGCCAATCATACCCTTGCCCTCGAGTCTGCCCTCGTGTCGAGATATCGGAACACCAATAGGATCAACACTAGCAACATACTCTGCCACAAAATTACTGACCTCTTCAGCCACAATCCCTTGAATAATGCTCCCTTCTGGTTGTGCAAGATTTCGAGCTTTATCCTTCAAAGTACCCATATATCTCTCAAAAGGATACCACCACCTCAAAAACACTGGACCACACAACTTAATTTCTCGAACTAGATGGACAATGAGATGCACCATAATGTCAAAGAATGCGGGGGGAAAATCATCTCAAATTTGCATAAAGTTTCAACTATTCTAGCCTGCAAGTCATCGAGTGTCGACGGTTGTAGCACTTTGCTGCATATTGTATGAAAAAATGAACAAAGTTCTGTAATGGTGTGCGTCACATGCTTTGGAAGTATCCCACGAATTGCAATCGGTAAGAATACTTGCATCATAACATGACAATCGTGAGATTTCATACTCGATAACTTCAACTCATAATTTAAGGTAACAAATCGCTTCATATTCGATGAGTACCCAGTTGGAACCTTAATGCCATACAATGACTCGCAAAAAATCCGTTTCTCAACTTTCGACAGCGTGTAGCAAGCTGGTGGCAAATAATTCTTCTCCGAATCATCCACCTTTTGTTCTTTTCCCAGTTTCCTCATCAACCCTTTCCTCCACTACTTTCTTTTTCCTTCCGACCCTTTTTTGAGCCCACAACTCCGATCGAAGCTTATTTTTCTCCAAGTGAAGGCGTGACGCATTAACATCCTTTGTCTTGCCCGGAATATTCATAAGTGTCGCAAGAATAGCATCACAAACATTCTTCTCTATGTGCATGACATCCAAACAATGTTTGACCTTTAAATCTTTCCAATATGGGAGTTTCCAAAAAATAGACTCCTTTTTCCATACTCCTGTAGTTCCATCAACGTCACTCGCAGGTTTACCATAGATTGTTTCAATGCCCTTAACCTGATTATAAACTTCAGTACTTGTTAATGGTCTATGAGCAACTTCCTCTTCAACCGTCCCATCGAAGGCCTTTTTCTTAAACTGATAGGGATGGTCGCGTCTAAGGAGCCTTCGTGTGCGCATATAGACATGTATGCAGCCCTTATTGTGTGTAGACTTCATGTCATCTATACAAATCGGGCACAGTTTTTTTCCTTTGGTCTTATACCCAGATAAGTTCCCATAAGCTGGAAAGTCGTTCATTGTACAGAAAAGCATGGCACGCAGAGTGAACATCTCATTAGCATACGCATCAAATACCGACACTCCTTCGTTCCACATCTTCTGTAAATCTTCAACAAGTGGTTGAAGGTATACATCTATGTCATTTTCAGGTTGTTTCGGCCCCGATATGAGAAGCGACAACATGATGTACTTGCGTTTCATGCACAACCAAAGAGGCAAGTTATAAATCACTAAAACTACTGGCCATGTACTACGCTGAGAACTAAGATTGCCAAAGGGATTCATGCCATCCGTACATAATCCAAGCCTCAAATTCCTATCGTCGTTTCCAAACGGCTTATGCACCCTATTGATACTTTTCCACTCAGGGGAATCAGCCGGATGCTTCAACAAACCGTCTTTCTTCCTACGATCTGCATGCCACCGCAAATTCTTTGCATCTTTTTTTACTGAGAACATGCGCTTAAATCTAGGTATTATGGGAAGATACCACAACACCTTAGCTGGTGGTCCTTCACTACCCCCAACCCCTTCACGCCTGTACCATGACAATCCACAACGTGGACACTCATCTAAATGCTCATACTCATTACGATAAAGCACACAATCGTTTGGACAAGCATGTATCCTCTGGTACTCTAAACCGAAAGGACACATGAGTTTCTTAGCATAATAGTTCGACTTTGGCAGTTCATTTCCATCAGGGAGCATATCAGCTAAAACTTCCAACAACGACGTGAAACTGCAATCCGTCCAACCTGCTTTCAACTTAATATTGAAGAGTGTTATCACAGCGGAAAGTTTGGTGTACTTTGTACAACCTGGATACAATGGCCTTTCAACAGCCTTAGACATAGACTCAAACATACGAGGTCGTCTGCAAGACTGATCTTCAACCTCTTGTATCATCTCGTCTACCCGATCTCTATCATCATCCCCATATTCATCATGCCCATACTCATCATCCTCGAAATCATCACTTAGTCTATCCTTCTCCTCTTCACATACATCGTTCATTATCCTACAACTTCTTGCATATCTCCCCTCCTCACCACGCCAAACCCATACGTGGTATTGAGGCCTAAACCCACGACGAATGACATGCTCCCTAAGCAAATGAATACTACTAACCTTGCTCACATTTCCACAATCTAAACAAGGACAATAAAAGTCGACTGCTCCAGAAGATGCTTGGTATTCTAATCCAGATTTACAAAATTCTGAGACTCCATTCACAAACTCAATCGATTCACGGCTACCATACATCCAAGTACGATCCATCTCATTCACGAAAACCTCTAATTAAACACAACCAATTATAAGTATCAATCATTTAAGCACATTCACATGCAAGACAATCACATATTGAAAACACGCACATACAAATGGAGGCTAAGAGAGTCTTATGTGCAAATGTATGCATGCATCTGAAGTTCCTTATCACTCCAACCTAACCCGTCCTTGGACGTTTAATCTCACTAGTGAATATATGCCAACTTTTCAATTCTAAGGAAAATCCGGCAGCATTTCCCTATAGTTCTCCATGTACACAATGTAGATAATTGATTATCTACATATGTACACTGAGAACAATGTAGAGAAACGACAAGCCAATACTTTCCTTAGAATTGAAAAGAAGACATACATTCACCACCTAAATGTGATAAAACGTCCAAGGACAGTCCCAAATAGGGGACTACTCAAGATTTACTCCTAATGAGTAAGTCTTGAACGGGTATCTAGGCATATGATTGATGATGATTCATATAACTTATACATTTCATAGCTTAATTAAATTGTTTTCATCCAATCTCATATCAAGAAATATACATACACATAAATTGAATCTACATATATACACATTTAATGAAGATATATAATGAATTGTCTTTATCATAAATACATACCAATAACAACTAATATGGAGATCGATCTCTATATATACTCTGCACTATCTCCTAGTTGATTTGCCGCTTCCAATATGCTAATATAAGACATATAAAACCGAAAAAATTGTTAGCATATATTAAATGCAAATTGCATATTATTATAAGAAACACATTAATATATATAAATTATCATATCTTACCCACATTGAAACACATTACAACTAACTTTTCACATTTAAACTATTAACAAATTATAAATGAAATATGTTCGCATTAAACTAAGTTAATAGCTAATGTAGCTAATCAAATAATTCAATTAACATATTTTCGGGTTCCGAAGCACAACCCTTTTGTATAACTTCTTTGCAAATGCAGCTTAAGATGCCACAGTTGCACATTCAGCCATAACTTTTCTGCAATTTCAGTCCCACTCAAACGCTCAACACATTCTCTTCTCCCAAACGAATATAAACATATTAGCAAATAAAAATCAAAAAAATTAAAAAGGCAACCTTTAATTTCTTGACCAGCAGTATCCCAAGGTTAGGGCTCGCAGTGGCGCGCGACTGCGTGAGAGGGGGTGGGTGGCGCGCAGGTGAGTGGCGCACCGGTGGCAGGCGCTCAGGTGGTTGGTGCGCAACGGAGTGTGGCGCTCAGGTGGTTTTCGGCAATGCAACGTTGCTGCGTGGGGAGGAATTCGCTGCTACACGTGGCGTTTCGCTTCTGCGTGGTGCGGTGGGGGTGGCGCGTAGGAGGGTGATGCGCACAGGAGGGTGGCACTCAGGGGGTGGTTCAATTCGCAAGGTTAGGGCTCAATTGGAGGAACTCACTTCTGCGTGGAGAGGAGAGGGAGTGAATGAAAATTAAATGTGTGGAGGGAAGAAATTAATGAGCGCGGTTAGTTTGGGGGAAAAAAATAAAACAAAGGGCTGCGGGTGAGTGGTAAACCGCAACCCTTCCTTTAAGGGCTGCGGTCAGGCCCAAAACCGTAGCCCTTCGTGCAATAAAGGGCTGCGGTTTTGGGCCCGACCGCGAGACCTTAAAGGAAGGGTTGCGGTTTACCACTCACCCGCAGCCCTTTCACAACAACAAATGGCTTTTTTTCCTCTAGTGACTCGTACTGAGATATGAGGGTCAAGAGGATGTCTTAGAGACCCCACTTCCTGTGTTTACTGATAAATCAACAGAAGCAGATAAACGTCGTGCTAAGCAGGCCAATGATAGGTAGTACCGATCACTTGCCTGATGATAGCAGCCATGGAGCCGGACCTCCAAAACAGGTTCGGAACCAAGGATGCTTATACCATCATGCAAGAGCTGCGGACCATGTTCCAAACACAGGCCCGAGTTGAGCGGTATGAGACCAATAGGGAGATACTAGAATGTCACATGAAGCCGGGTCAAGCTGTTGGCCCCCATGTTTTCGCTATGATGGGTCTTTTTGAAAACATAGAACGACTTGGATTGCCTTACAGGGTAGAGTTGGCTACTGACATTATTCTCCATTCATTGCCTGACAACTTCAATCAGTTCAGGATGACCTTCAACATGTATGAGTCTGAAAAGACTTTGCAAGAGCTGCACGGGTTGTTGGTCAATGCTGAGAGGAATATCCCCAAAGAACCAAAGAAAGAGGTTTTGATGGTTCAGAAGGGAAAGGGTTTTAAGAAGAAATGGGCAGGAAAGAAGGACAAAAGTAAGCAAGTTGCTGTTGTTGCTGAAAAACCTAAGCCAACCGCCAAGCCAAAGGTGGCCGCGGAAAGCAAGTGCTTCCATTGTCACAAGATAGGACACTGGAAGAGGAACTACCCTCTATACTTGGAGGAAAAGAAGTCTGGTGCTTCCACTTTAGGTATATTTGTTATAGAAATCAATTTGACTTCTACTTCTTTATGGGTATTGGATACCGGTTGTGGTTCTCACATAGTTAATGATGTGCTGGGACTAAGAGGAAGTAGGAGGCTGGCAAAGGGTGAGGTAGAGCTTCACGTTGGAAAAGGAGCACGGGTTGCTGCACTTGCCATAGGAAGCTATAGTCTGCATTTGCCATCTGGCTTTGTTTTAGAACTCAATAATTGTGTTATTTTGTTCCTTCGATAACTAAGAACATACTTTCTGTTTCTGTTTTCGATTATGAAGGGTTTTGTTTTGAAATAAAGAACAAGTGTTGTTCCATTTCTTACAATAATATGTTCTATGCTAGTGCTAAATTAATAAATGGCTTATATGTGCTTGATAGGTCAGTACAAGTCTATAACATAGATAACAAGATGCAAAAATCAAATGAATCAAACCTAACCTACATTTGGTATTGTCGAATGGGTCATATAAACCAAAAGCGCATCCAAAAGTTATAACAGGATGGCATTCTTCCATCATTTGATTTCGAATCATTTGAATTCCCGATCAGTAACAGGGACACGAAGCTGGGCGCGAATGTAAGAGCATCTTGAACAAAAGTGCGAGAAAGTTTCCAAACCGCCTTGACGCAAAGTGACTAGCTTGAGCTTCTTGACATCAGTTTGTTTATGCTCGAGAGCCCAATTAACAAAGGCTTGGCTAGCATTTTCCCAACTAGCCCTATCTACACAATCTGAAGAATAGTACCACTCCAAAGCTGGTCCTTCTAAACTCTTGCAAAACAGCATGGGGTAATATTCCTCTGATATGCCCCAAGGATGCAAGGTATTCACAAATCCCACTAAGTGGACAAAAGGATCACCGTTCCCATTAAATTTTCTGAATTGGGGTAATTCACGATAATGATCTTCATGTTGATATCCTGGAAAGAGAATCAATGACTCAGTGTGAACCTCTCGAATAAGGCATACTATATTAAAGTCCAGGTCAAAATCATCGATCCTAGATCTCTTCTTTGAGTCATGATCATCATTGTCTTGAAGATTGCCGATACAGGATTCCTCTGGTGCTTTAATTAACGTATCATGAGTGTCAATGCTTGGAGCTCCCACTTCTTCCTCGTCATTCTCACTATACTCTGGTTCTGTTTCGTCAGCGCTTGCATCTGGTGTGACAGCTGGGACCTCATTCATCCAGGAATTTTCATGTGCTGCTAGAATATAGTGGATAATGTAACCATCCAACCTAGTGCCCTCCACTTCGTTAAGATACAATACCGATTTTCCGGCGTTGGAGATGGTCATAATTTCTGGATCACCAGAAATAGTCACAGCACCCTGATCAGTGAGAAGCTTTACCTTCTAATGTATAGTAGAGGTTACTGCACTATTTTCATGCAGCCATGGTCTTCCTAATAAGAAGTTAAAACAGGCTTGTATGTCAATGACCATGAATTCCACCTTCCTTGCCAAGGGACCACATTCAATGAGGAGGTTGATCAAACCCAATACTTCTCTCTTAGCATTATCGTATGCTCTGACCACCTTGTTGGATGGTACCATATCCTCTTTTGAATACCCAAGCCTTGTTAGCACACGCAGAGGGCAAATATTGATTGCGGAGCCATTGTCGATCAACACCCTAGGTATCTCCCATCCATTACAGCGTATAGTGATGTGTAATGAATTGTTGTGGTTGATATTGTCAGGGAGATCATTATCTGTGAACATGAGAGTTCGATCTACCCCATGAATGAGCCCCACCATCTAGTCAGTTGTTATAGAAGCTAAGAGCTTACAGAGGCTTCATTAAGATGCTTTAGAACAGCTGCCTTATGAGGCTGGGAATGCATTAACAATTTGCAGATGGAAACATTAGCATTTACTTCTTTCATGCGCTTGATAGCATCATCTTCCTTGTTACTTTCCTTAATCATTGGCTCTTTGCCCTTTTCCTTCCTTCTTAATACCTCCAAAGGATTTTCATCCTCCTACTGGGATGGTTTAAATGGCTGCCTGCTCTAGTCAAATGAGAGATATCTACATACTCCACATCACTAAGATCATCGGGACAGATGGGGCGCCGGTATGTATTTGGAGTGGTGGAATGTCCTCCAGTGTTTTTCTCCACAATTGTTAAGACCGAAGGGGCATCTTCTTCAGGATCATAGTCCAAAATGAAGAAGGCACCATCATAATCCAAAGTTCACACATGTCAGAGAATGAATCTTTGTTGAGAGTGAAGTTGGGGGTCTTTACAAGGCATCATTTTGACTTTTTCTTGAGTGGAATAGTCATAGACTATGCACTTGTAACCTATGGTTATCGGCATTTCATACATTAGAGGAACTGTCTTGCGGATTAATTGAACTGGATCGCATCCGTCCGAAGCAGCAGAGATGGCATTAATGGCGAATGAGGGTTTATGATTGGGAAAGGGTTTTTTTGTGATGTTAGGCTGAGAATCATGTGGTATATTGGAGATGGATCCTAGAGAAAGTTTTCTATCATCCACAAGGTTTTGAATTTAATGCATTAGAGTCGTGCGGTTATCAGTATTATGCCCCGGACTTTGATGGTATTCACAGTTTTGATTTGGGTTATAACTAGGGTAAGGATTTTCAGGATGTGGGCGTGGATTCAAGGGTTGAATGAGATTGGCCTTTTTTAACTTGGAGAGAGCTTTTGAATAAGTCATGTGCAAAGGAGTAAAGTTCCTTTGTGGTGGCAACTGGAATGCAGACGATGCACCAATGGCATGGATCACATTAGTTGTCTTAGGGGCTGTTGAATCATTGTTTGGGGCTCTTTTGTTATTTCCAAATTTTGTATTATAAGTAGTGCTGCTAATAGGTTCATCTTTATTGATGTCTTCCCTTTTCACAGCATCCTCAACTAAAGTTCCCATAGCAATCAAAGCTTTGAAAGTCGGGAAATATTGGTATGCCATATGCTTCTGATAGACAGGAAGAAGGTTCTTCACAACGATTTGCAGTTGTTCCTCCTCATTAGGCCTACTCATCATCTTGGAAGCCTTGTTTCTCCATCGAGTGATGAATGAAGAAAATGTCTCATTGAGGTTTTGAGAAGTGGTCTCCAGATCCCTTCTAGTAACATCAATTTCTTCATTATACTTGTATTGGTTTAAGAACTCTCTGACTATGTCAGCCCAAGTGGATTTCTTTGCTTTTTCAAGGTTGAGGAACCAATGTGCTGCAGCACCATCTAAATATTGTTGAAACAGTTGGCCCATTAAGGATTCTTCCACTCCCCAGGGACTCATTGCCCCTACATACATTTTCAGGAAATTGGTGGGGCTACCGGTCCCATCAAACCTTGTCAGATTAGGCATTTTGAAACCATGGGATAATCGTGCCTTTGGTAAAAGAGTTAATCCATGAATATCCATCCATGGTTCAGCCTTAGTCATGCCTTTTAAGACTTCTTTAAGCTTGACTACTTCTTCCTCGAGTTTAGTGCAAATTTCTCTCTCATTGTTCAGAGGCTCAAGATGAAAAGGCGAAGCTACTTCCGACTCCAGAGGAGGAGGAGGCATCTGGGCGCTTTGGCACATTATGCCTAACACAGTTTGCTCAATATTATCCTGTCGGTCAAGCATGGCCTGGACAAGTCCTCGGAGCTTAGTCATTGGATCAGGTGGAGGGGTAGAGTTCTGTTGGTGCTCGTTGTTCGGAATTTCAGACATGTTGTTGAGATATATAGCAGAGAATACAGCTGGTGTAGATAAGGATGATAGTATTACTGATAGAGAATATTCACTATGGTCAGAACTTCGGCGAATCAGCCTAGATCCTGAGCGGGCCCAAGCAGAGTTCCTGTGAAATGAGATGAAACGTTAACACAGAAGTTTGTCCAGACATTGTTTCTTTTTTTTTCTCTTATTTTTTTTTTCATGGAATGAAAGAAATGATATCTTTTGAAAATTCTCTCTCTCTCTATTTTTTTTTTACCACAATTTCCACTTTACCTTGCTAGCTCAATGATGCACTTCCTTTTTGCAAATTTTTCTACCTTTTTTGGTGATTTTCTTAACTTCTAAATGAGTTTCTAAATCCACTTAATTACTAACTTAAACTCTTTTTGTGTTTTTTTCTTCTTTTGATGAACTTCTTTTACTTACTTATTAAGACTTTTACTTAGATGGAAAGATTAAGGAGGAGAAAAGTAGTAGAGAAGATGAGAGTGAAATTGAATTTTTAAGTTGAACTCTTTTCAACTTGGTTTTGAAGTGGAATTTAGGAAGGTATTTATAGGGAAATGAAAGAGGTGAACTAGTGTTTCAAAGAGGTATTAAATCTGATTTTCTTCATCCTTAATCACCCTAATGACATCACTCTAATGACCTCATCCTAATGACATCATCAAATATCTTCGGAAACAGAAATATTCTTATTCTTTTTGGATTTTCTCATAAATGAAGCAAGATCAGATTTTCAAAAAATATTCTTCCCTAAACATCCTAATACGTAAAAAAATTGCATCAAAAAACGTGCAAAACCAACTGATTAGGGTGTTGCGCCTAGCACAGTAAGCTGCGCTAGGCACAGCACCTTGCGCTAGGCGCAAGGCTCTGCGTCTGGCGCAGAGTTAGCTTGTGCGCTAGACGCACAATCATGCGTCTAGCGCATGATTGTGTGCTTGGAGCACACTTGATTCTTCCGGGAAGAATCCGGATTTCCCCCCTCTTACACATGGGATTTGATTCTTATTCTCACATCTTTTCATGATTCTTATTCTCTAACTAATGGATAAAGAATGTGTTTAGTGAATAAAGAATATATTATTCTTTATCCAATGAACAAGGACTTAACCATCAAGAAAAACTGATTAATGCCGGTTTTGGGATACGACTAAACTCCCGACGCCTAATCGCGACTCGTTTGTATTTTTCCGAAAGACTAACTTACGACAATTAATGAAAACTCGTCAAATTAATAAAGACGAGCATGATTATACTATGAATCATTTTATTAAAACGGTGGTTGTATTTATTGACTACGATTCATGAAAATTATACTTCTAAGCCGAAATTGTATGACTAATACGCAAAAAACGAAACATCGTGCGATGGAATGAAACTCGCGCTCTACGATGCAAGACGATTTTGTTATTTTTATTTTTCAAAAAAGTTATTTATCAGAAAAAAGGGGTTCAAAATTTGGTGTCTGCAGAATGCCCCACATTGGTCGAATTTCGGAGAAAATGATGGCCAATGTTTGAAACGACAAAAAATTTTGATAGAAAATCTCTTTTGAGATAACATATGCTTCATAGAAAATAGTTATTATCCGTGCTATTTTGAAAACACGACTTGCGATTTCTGTTGACACTTTAAGTAGAAAATCCCAGTTAATTTTCTAAAATAGGTCATGCGCTTTAACGTCGGCTTTAAATAGAAAATCCCAATTAATTTTCCGAAATTGAAAATGCGACTTTATTGTCGTCTTAGATAGAAAATCCCAATTAATTTTCTAAACATTGAAAATGCGACTTTAGCGTCGTCTTAAGTAGAAATCCCAATTAATTTTCTCAAAATTTTTAAATGCGACTTTAATGTCGTCTTTAAATATAAAATCCCAATTAACTTTCCAAAATGCGATTTTATTATCGTCTTTTTGTTTTCTGAATTCGTCTTTTGTTAACGTGTGAAATTCCGACATTTAACAGATCGACTCCAGTTTTTACAGTTTTCCATGGCCTTGATGACAAACAAGTTGTCAAGTCACCATTACTTACTTTTTATGACTCCATGTGTTATCATGTCACCTTAAATTAGGACATTGTCAAGTCATGTCACCTTGGAGTGATGCATTGTTAAGTCATGTCACCTTAAAGGGTTGATCAAAGGTTATTACCTTCTAGATAAACCATGGTGGAGCAAATCTTAATGTGGCAAAAAAATTTTTTTTATGCATAATGCTTATTTTCTTTATCATAAAATGATGATCACTATATAAAATAGATTGATCAAGGTCATTATCTTGGATGATCATTAGGAAAAGAGATTGTATCAACGTTATTGATTCATCATTGACACAGTTTTTTTTTATGTTCGGTTTTAGCCAAAAATTGCCATACCACAAATGCTTGGTCATTAGCCATTGTGAAGGATGCTCCTTATTATCCTATGGACGATAATTAAACTCATTATCCATGGCATAAATCATGGATGATCATCTTTTTTATCTATAAATGGGGCATAGTTCTTCATTTCCAAATGCACCACTTCCACTACTCCAATCTTTTCTCTAAATTTTCCTTTCACAAAAATGGTTCTTACTTAAGAAGAAGCTATGAAATGCGAAGTGAGGAGAAAAAATAACTCTCGGGGATCACAAGAAACTTGGAGCAACCAAGGCAATCCTTTTCCTCTTCCCGCTTCACTAAGGTGCTTATGCTTTTGCTTTAACTTTCTATTTGTTATGACATGATTCATGCTGTTTCCAAATTTTGGGATGAAACTCACCATGTCATCCGCTTTGGAGACCGGGAGATTGTGCCCCTTGTTGAAGAGGTCGAAGGTTTACTAGGCTTACCATCCAATGGTCCTGTTATCACGCCTAGATCTCCTACCAGGATCTCGGGAGATTTATCAATGATTTTACATCTTCCCGAAAATGTTCATGGAAACTACCTACAATTTGGTGAGGTATTTCTTGTCAACTTATTATTGACTTTCCAATTTGGCACTTGCCAATTTTCTAACAATGCCAACTATAGGATTGCTAGAGAAAATGCTTGTATTCTTATGATTTTGGGAAGTACCCTCAATAAATTGTCTTTAAATACATGCCATGTCCGGTGTATTTCACTTATTCCTCAAATTGTTAGCGAGGGTCGTCTTGGACCACTTATTTTGGGGGAAATGTTCCTTGGCATAGATGAACTCAAAGAAGCCCTCAAAGCTTGGTGAAGGGATGTCCATTAGCCCTTCATTTATGGCTATTACAAAAAAATTCTCGCATGAAACCCCACAAGAGTCTTACTTACAAAACTAGTCATGTCCGGGAGAGAGGTCTTCTTCCTTTCTTCTATCAACTTAACAAAAATGGTGGGTGGGAGGATTTTTTCCTACATCAAGACATAAAGTGGGTCACAAGCCACCTTGGCATTAGTGCAATTGTATATTGCAATTCTGGTTGCAGAGGAGTACAATTACCCGGGCTTTGCCAAGTCACTTTCTACCTTCCATTGAGATGTCTAAGGCAAATTGGTTGGAAGCAAGAGCACATTCCTGCCCTCCAGGTTCTTCCATATTGTACCACTTATGAGGCTGATATGAGTGGTATTCAGATAATGCCTACCATGTGGCAGGGGGCTAAAATTATATCAGCGCTACCGGAACCTTCCTTTCCACTGATTGATGAAGATTACCTTCAATGGCTTCTGGCATATATTGGTCAAGACAAAGGTTCAGACGGGCCTACCATGAAAAGGATAAGGGTTTGAGAGAAATATCATGTTGTTTTGTTTTGTTTTTTAAAAAAAATTGTAGGAAATGAAGGCTTTATGTCTTTTTATGTATGGGATGAATAAAAGATCTGTTTGAGAGAATTATCTGCTTGTGAGAAATTCAATGTGAACACAATTCTAAACACGTGCACACTTTAACATTAAATATGATATGCAAATCATAATTAACTAATCATATGACTGAATAACATATAAACCTTAACAATCAAATACATGTTTCATCATTTTTTCCTTTTTCCTTTTTTCCTCTTTCTATTTTCCTCTTTTCCTTTTTCCTTTTTATTCGTTTAATTTTTTTTTTTTTTTTTTTTTTTTTGCATACTTCATATGAACATCTTAGAAACTCATGGCATGTTTATTAAGAATAACCAAATAGGATACAAAACCCACAAACTGCTTGGTTACTTGATCATGACAATTACAATTACTTTGATGCCTAAGCGTAATATTTCTTCAACTGATCAAGATTAGTGAAATGGGTGAACTCATTTCCATCAAAATCCTTTAGCTTCACTGCTCCAGCCGTGGTGACATGCTTGACCAGGAATGGTCCAGACCAGTTAGGCTTGAATTTTCCTCGAGGATCATGGAACGGAGCTCTATTTTCTTTTAAAACTATATCACCTTCTTGAATGTCTCTATCTCTAACCCTTTTGTTAAATGCACGAGCAATTCTCCGTTGATAGAGTTGTATGTTATGCAATGCTTGTAGTCGGCGCTCATCTGCGAATGCAAGCTCATCATAGTGAGTTTTGTGCCACTGGTCTTATGAGATTTCACTTTCTGCTATGTCTCTGAGAGATTGTATCTCCACCTCATCTGGTAGGATTGGCTCCATCCCATAAACCAAAGAATACGGGGTTGTTCCTGTTGGAGTCATAATTGATATCCTATATCCCCAAAGGGCATATGGTAGTTTGTCATGCCATTCCCTAGTCTTTTTAGTCATCTTGGCAACAATAGTCTTGATCGCCTTATTGGCTGCTTCCACCGCTCCATTTGTTAGGGGACGATAAGGTGAGGACTGATGATGCTTAATTGCATATTTTGCGAGAGTGGTCTTCAGATGACCATCAAATTTTGATCCATTATCAGAGATGATTTCGAAAGGTATGCCATACCGACAGATGATGTTGTTAATCACAAATTTCGAGACTTGCTTTGCCCCTAGCTTTGAAAATGATGCAACTTCAACCCACTTCGAAAAGTAATCAATTGCTACAAGAATATACTGATGCCCATTTGAAGCCTTTGGATGAATTTGTCCGATTATGTCTATGCCCCAATTTGAAAACGGCCAAGGAGAAGTCATATTATGTAATGACATAGGTGGCATATGATTGAGGTTAGCAAATATTTGACATTGCTTGCAGGCACGGACAAGGCTTATGCAATCGCCTTCTAGAGTGCTCCAATAGAAACCTGCTCGCAAAATTTAACGAGCCATTATTCTTCCATTCATATGGGGTCCACATTCCCCTCCATGAACTTCGTCCATGATGACTTGCTTTTCGTTGTCATTTACGCAGAGTTGGAGAGTATCATCAAACCCTTTGTGATACAGTCTGCCTCTTAGTATGAGAAAATAAGCAGCTAGCCTTCTAATGGCTATGCGGTCCTTCTTGCCACTTCCCTCTGGATATTGCATTTTTTCCAAAAAGTTCTTGATATCCTTGTACCAGCATCATCATGATCATCTTGTTGAGCCAGTATGGAGACAATTTGTGCTACCGTCACTGTAGGCCCCTTCCTTTCTTCAATTAAAACTGAGTGGATCTTTGTACCATTTTCCCATGTTAAATTAACAGCGAGATTGGTGAAAGCATCAGTAAAACTATTTTGTTCTCGAGGAAGATGTTTGAAGCTGATGTCGTCAAAATAAGGGATCAACTCTTGAAGGTACTCAGTGTAGAGCTGAAGTCTCTCATCTCTAACCCTCCTAATTCCTATTATTTGAGATATGATGAGATTAGAATCTCCATACACAGTGAGATGTCTTGCCCCTGCTACCAAGGCGGTCTTTACTCCATATATACAAGCTTCATACTCGGCTGTATTGTTTGTTGTTGGGAAATCCAGCTTGACAGCAAATGGAATATGGACTCCATCAGGATCTACTAACAGAACACCTGCTCCATTACCTCTCCTATTAGAAGCTCCATCAAAGTACATGCACCATTGTGGATTGTCAATGAAGCATAAGTACTCATCAGGGAATGCATCATCATACTCATCTCCTGACACTGGTCCTTCTCCTAGGGCTTCAGATATGGCTCGTCCTTTAACAGATTTCTGGCTGATACATAGAATATCAAACTTAGAAGCATAGCATGCCATCTTGCCAATCTTTCACTAAGAATGGGTTTTTCAGATAGATACTTGATTGGATCAAGTCTTGAGATCAGATAGGTAGTATGAGCTTGAATGTGATGCCTCAAATTCTTCGTGGCATAGACCAAGGAGATACATGCTTTTTCCATTGGGGTACATCTTGTCTCATACTCAAGGAATTTCTTGCTGAGATAGTATATGGCAACCTCTTTCTTTGTTCCCTCTTGATATTGGGCTAAGAGAGCTCCCATAGCCGTTTCTGTGATGGTAATGTACAAAATCAGAGGTTATCTTGGTATAGGTGGCATTAGAACAGGTGGCTTTGAAAGGTATTCTTTCATAGAATCAAAAGCTTCCTGACATTCTTCATTCCACTCATGGGATGCCCCTTTTCTAAGCAGCTTAAATATAGGTTCACATCTCATAGTGAGTTGTGAGATGAACCTGCTGATATATTGAATTCTGCTGAGAAATCCTCTTACTTCGTTTGGAGGAGGTAGCCCTTGAATAGCTTTTACCTTTTCAGAGTCCATTTCGATGCCGTCTTGACTGACAGTGAATCCCAACAACTTCCCTGAAGTGAAGCCAAACACACATTTTTAAGGGTTCAGCCTGAAATTGTTTAACCTGATTCTTTCAAAGAAGGACCTTAATGTAGGAATATGCCCCTCACGATCTTCACTTTTCATAATCATGTCATCTACATAAACCTCCACAATGTCGTGGATGAGGTCATGAAGGATAGTGGTTACAGCCCTTTGATATGTCGCTCCGGCATTCTTGAGACCAAAAGGCATAACTTGGTAGCAAAAAAGTGTCCCATGGAGCGATCAATGATGTCTTTGTCATGACTTCCTGAGCCATGAGTATTTGATTATACCCTGAAAATCCATCCATGAAGGAAAACATTGCATGACCAGCCGTACTATCAACAAGAACATCGATGTGGGGTAGAGGAAAGCAATCTTTTGGTGATGCAAAATTCAAATCTCGAAAATCAATGCATATCCGAACTCTCCCATCCTTTTTGGGTACAACCACTATATTAGCGAGCCAACTTGGATGTTTACAGCTTGGATGAATTTGGCATCAAGCTGTTTCTGGATTTCTTCTTTCACTTTCAGACTAACCTCTGGCTTCATTCGGCGGAGCTTTTGCTGCTTAGGCTTGCTTTCAGAATGTAATGGAATGCGATGTTCCGTAATTTCTCTATTAACACCAGGCATATCAGCATAAGACCATGCGAACACATCTACATACTCTTTTAATAATGCAAGAAACATAGACTATTTAGTTAGGGAGAGGGATGATCCTATTTTGACTTCTTTTACAGCATTTTCTATACCAATATTAATTACAATGGATTCTTCCATGGGTTTTATGTAAGTTTCAGTTGTATCAAGTGATTCATCATTATTAAATTCACTGTTAAATATAACATCTTGCAAGCAAATGTATTTAGATAAAGGTTCACAATCAATTTCCTCACTATCAGAGTCCTCTGACTAGGTATGTAAGGTAGATTGGCTGAAGGATGTGCTATCAATATATATGATATCCATCTGAAGGAGGTGAAAAGGTATTTTTATGAGATGGATGCGGAGGATGGTTACCTAAAAACATTTTAAATTCTATAGGCCTTACACTCAATACTCCACTTATGTTCAATGCTTTCGCCAAAAGGTATCATCAAAGACACTGGGTCAATATCTGCTTGCCTAGATGACTCAGAAGCGAAAAACTCCTTAAGAACTCCATGTTCCAGATTATCCACCCAGTCATTTTCTTTTTTCATGTTTTGTTTTTGGACAAACCAACTTTTGATCAAGTCCAAATTCCTAGCCTCATAGAAGAATATCTCCAATCCTGGTAAAATCTTCTGTTTTTTCCTACTAAGCCAGGGTTCCGGCAATTTGTGGTATGGCTCAGTATCTCCTTGCAGGACGAACTGACCATTGAGGGTAAAATAAGGTTTTTTGGTGTTTTGAGAAGTGCTGCCCGGATCATATCCTAATCCATGTCAAATCTGCTTGTCTACTACGGGGATTGGTTGCTTCATTCCCCTACCATTACGCCCTAATCCAGCTCCTTAAATATAATAACCCATCTTCATCATAATTTGAAACCCTTTGGACAGAGGTTGCATGGCAATCCCTACAGGCTCTTTGACCGCGTTCGTGGGTAGGGCTGAGGTGTTTGTTTTCTGACGGTAATTGGTCATCCTTAGAGAAGGGACAAATTTCTTCTTTTTGGACCTAAAGGTAGAGAAAAAGAATTATAAGAAAAGAAAAGAAGGCTACATATTGCAGAATGCATTGCAGAGTAAAGAAACTTTTTTAAAACAACTTTCCCATATTTTGACTAGAATGGTTCCCCTTCGCAATTTTGCTTTTTTTTATTATTTTTCTTTTACTGTATTTTGACCTTTTTAAATGATTTCACTGCCATTGGGGTTGAAAACAAATTTTTCATTCTTCCATTCCCTGCTTAATATTTGAACAAAGACAGAAAATATAGAGATTAGGGCTTGTATCCCCATTGATGCGTCAATTCAGCATTCTGAAATTGCTCCTGTGATAACTGACATCTTGAATTCTGGACATATTGCCTGAAATACAATGGTTAATATATTTGAGTCGAACCCGAAAGTTGCCTACATATCCCCATTGCTCCAAGTGCATTTTATGGGGAATCAGACTCAGCGTAGTTCGTTTTTTTTTTTTTTAGAAAGAACTAAAGTTTTTTATTTAATAAAGCAGCTGCACTCATATTGAGCTACCTACGTACCCCAGATGTTACATAGGTGGAGTGATCTCGCAGTGCAAGTGTAAGTGATAATGGGGATTCAAGCTGCACGTAGTTCTCTGATACTAACAAGCTGAAAGAAGATTTTTTTTTTGAAGGGCTAACCCCCTACAGGACTTTTACCGAAGACTTTTCTCTTTCTAGAAGATGATCATGTAGCTTTGCGGTAGACAAGAGCTATGTTGGTGATTTGCTTGATGCGATAGCTGAGAGCATGACATTGGTTTGTGCCGTGACCATGCAACTGATGATATTGGCAGTACTTGTGAAGATATGACCCTACTGGACTTGCCCTTAGGCGTATGGGAAGTGGATGAATCTTACCTTGCTCAACCAGTTTGCGAAAGATATTGACTTGGGATTTGCGGTCGCGAACGTGATGACACCATCTTTGCAGGTATTTCTTTGTGGGTTGGACTAATGATGCCTCGATCAATCAGGCTTTGCACTTTGTAGTAAAGGTCGTGGCATTGATCAGTTTCATGCCCAAATTGACTATAAAAATAGTAAAATTTGCTCATGTCTGTTCCAGAAAGGGGTAAACAGTGCACATGTACTGGAACTTGAAGTATACCTTGCCTCCGAAGACGATCATATACCATACTCAATGGTTCATCCATCTTAGCATATACCCTTGGATTTGTGTTGGGAGTTTCAAGATCTTCCCGAGGTCGTTTTCTTGCAACTTCAGAGTATCAATTTCGAAACCATGTTGTTCCATGTGGCTGAGGGAGGTGTATTTGATAGTAACCATGTGACGATAATAGAAATCATTTAGGTGTTGCAGCAATATAAGCATGAATTTCCGATCAGTAACAGGAACACGAAGCTGGGCGCGAATGTAAGCGCATCTTAAACAAAAGTGCGAGAAAGTTTCCAAACCGCCTTGACGCAAATAGACTAGCTTGAAAATCTTGACATCAGTTTGTTTATGCTCGAGAGCCCAATTAACAAAGGGTGGGCTAGCATTTTCCCGACTAGCCCTATCTACACAATCTAAAGAATAGTACCAGTCCAAAGCTGGTCTTCTAAACTCTTGCCAAACAGCATGGGGTAATCTTCCTCGAATATGCCCCATGGATGCAAGGCATTCACAAATCCCACTAAGTGGACAAAAGGATCACCGTTCCCATCAAAATTTTTGAATTGGGGTAATTCACGATAATGATCTTCATGTTGATATCCTGGAAAGAGAATCAGTGATTTAGTGTGAACCTATCGAACAGGGCATACTATATTAAAGTCCAGGTCAAAATCGTCTGTCCTAGATCTCTTCTTTGAGTCATGATCATCATTGTCTTGAGGATTGTCGATACAGGATTCCTCTAGTGCTTCAATTGACGTATCATGAGTGTCAATGCTTGGAGCTCCCACTTCTTCCTCGTCATCCTCACTATACTCTGGTTTTGTTTCTTCAGCGCTTGCATCTGGTGTGGCAGCTGGGACCTCATTCATCCAGGAATTTTCAGGTGCTGCTAGAATGCAGTGGATAATGTAACCATCAAACCTAATGCCCTCCACTTCGTTCAGATACAATACCGATTTTCCGGCGTTGGAGATGGTCATAATTCCTGGATCACCAAAAATAGTCACAGCACCCTGATCAGTGAGAAGCTTTACCTTCTGTAGACATTAAATTTTGAACCCCTTCTTCGGATAGAACCCTTTTTTCGGATAAATAAAGGTTTTGAAAAATAAACAAAACAAAATCATCATGCATCGTGGAGGGCGTTCCCCGGAGCGCGAGTTTCAATCCATCGCACGATTTTTTCGTTTTTTTGCGTATTAATCATATAGTTTCGGCTTAGACGTATAATTTTCGTGAGTCGTAGTCAATAACTACAACCACCGTTTTAATAAAATGATTCATAATATAATCATGCTCGTCTTTATTAATTTAACAAGTTTCCGTTAATTGTCTTAAGAAAAACGAGTCGCGATTAGGCGTTGGGATTTTAGTCGTATCCCAAAACAGGCATTAATCAGTTTTCTTGATGGTCAAGTCAGTGTTCATTGGATAAAGAATAAAAATATATTCTTTATCCACTAAACACATCCTTTATCCATTAGTTAGAGAATAAGAATCATGAAAAGATGTGAGAATAAGAATATTTGTGTTTCGAAAGAGATTTGATGATGTCATTAAGGTGAGGTCATTAGAATGATGTCATTAAAGTGATTAAGGATGAAGAAAATCAGATTTTTTTCATGAAAAATCTGATATTCTCCCTCTTTGAAACCCTAGTTCACCTCCCTCATTTCTCTATAAATACCCTCCAAAATTCACTTCAAAACCAAGTTGAAAAAAACACAATTCAACTTCACTCTCATCTTCTCTACTACTCTTCTCCTCCTTAATCTTTCCATCTAAGCAAAAGTCTTAATAAGTAAGTAAAAGAAGTTCATCAAAAGGAAAAAACACAAAAAGAGTTTAAGTTAGCAATTAAGAAGATTTAGAAACTCACTTAGAAATTAAGAAAATCACAAAAAGGTAGAAAAATTTGCAAAAAGGAAGTGCAACATTGAGCTAGCAAGGTAAAATCGAAATTCTTATTTATCTTGATTATCTTCTTAATCATCTACTAACCATTCTCCTTGTTTTCTTCTTATCATTTTTTTTAATATTTGGAGTGATTTGGGTATGAGGAAGTTCTAATAGGTTCCCAACGTTAAATCACCCCACCTAGAATAGTCACCTCTAATGGGATGACTCTTAAGAAACAATGTGATTATGTGATTTTCCTTAATCAAGTTGTTATTTATAACAAAAAATGTTTTCATAAAAAAAAAATTCAAGAAAAGTTGTGTATAAACATCTTCATAAAAAAAGAATGATGTTGTAATTATATTCAGTTTTACTTTCCTATATTATTTCATCTTTTCGTCGGCATTAACTAATTAGTTCATAGGATTTAATATTTTTCCTATGAAGTGCAAGATGTTTTCAGCAATTGGGCTTTGGAATTTCTAAAAAATAAACTTTGTGTAAATAATTAAAAATCATACAACTTTGCTGTGAAAAACTGATTTTATCCAGCACTACCTAGGTTTGTTCTGTCAATAAAGTTAAAAAAGAAAATCATTTAGACAAAACTAAAAACATCAAGTTTAAAGTAAACATCAGTGGCTTTCCCAAAATATAAAAATCATATTCATATGAATTTTATACAATTTTACATCATTTTTACAAAATAATTCATGTAAATCACTAAATTTCATAATACTGATTTTCTCTTCAGTTAGGAAAATAAATAAAAATTGGTCTTAAAAATGTCCAATTAAAGTGAAAATTTTCAGTCTAGTCTTTCCAAGTATCTAGATTGTTCATACCAAACTTCACTTCGACATAAGATAAATAATTTAGGTTTTAAAGAACAAATTGAATAAAGGTCCTGTTTTGACTAGTTTTGACATAAAATTCCCCATAATTCAAATGGTCACTAAAAACTTGTGAAATTTTGGTACAACATAAAGAACTCACTGATCTATCCATAGATGTATCATATTCTCAGTTGAACACTTTGTACAGAAAGTTATGAATTTTGTAAGTCAGTACAAGAACAAAAAGGCAATCTGGAAAATGAAATAAAGTGATTAATTCAACTTTCATTAATGTGGTGAAGATCAAGGAGCACCATGGTGAAGAACAAGATTGAAGAGTTGTATAGATCATAGTTTTTGTACATATTGTTGTAATAATAGTTTCTTTGTAAATAGTTATTGCATCACTCAATTAGTAAAAAAAAACATGGAGATGTTTATGCATAATTTTCATAAATAATTCCACAACTATTTTAAATAAAATGAGCAACCAATGTTACAAATATTGCATGTTGGGCCAATATATCATAGTATATGAATCAAATGACCCAATCTCAATTAAGAGGAAAAATTGCAAATCTAACTAAGTTGAATTGTATGATGATCCATCTTACATTTTAAAAATATGTTCTCCATATTCAAATGGATTAATCATATAATTTGACATAATTAGATTGGTAATTATGACCTCCGAATTGATTTTAGGCCGTTTCACGTGTCTCACTTTAAATGGTCAAATTCCAATTAGCCAAACACAAATCTCCAAACTCAATCTCAAATTGATCATTTCTCTCCAAATGACCTAATAATCTTCAATTAAGATTATCTCTCAAAAGCCTTCAATTAGGAAGCGAACCTTCTAAGACCTCTCGAAAATCATAAACGTAATCACTATTAAGGTGGTTATTTCAATCCTTGATTAATCGCTAATTAGAGCAGTTAACTCAAGCTTCCTTTAATCACTATTTAGGGTGATTATCTTCAATCTCATTTAATCGCTAATTAGAGTGGTTACTTCAAACCCTAATAATCGTTAATTAGGACGATTATTCTTCTCATTTACTCACTAATTAGAGTGATTATCTTAAACCCTAATAATCATTAATTAGGATGATTATTCTTCTCATTTAATCACTAATTAGGGTGATTATCTTAAAACTTGGTTAACCACAAATTAGGGTGAGTAGCTTAACCTTTCATCATATTTAATCACTAATTAGAGTGATTATCTTAAACCTCAACAATCATCAATTAGGGTGATTATTCCTAATCATCATTGTTAATCACTAATCAAGGTGATTATCTTTCATTGAATAATCACTAATTAGGGTGATTACTTATTTTCTTCCTTATTAATCACTAATTCAGGTGGTTATCTTAATCCTTCATATTTAATATCTTAACCTCCATTTTCAATCACTAATTAAGGTGATTATCTTAATCTTTCATATTTAATCACTAATTAAGGTTATTATCATAACCCCATTTTAATCACTAATTGGAGTGATTACCTCATTTCAAATAGATTTGTTTAATTCTAAAAGTGAGTTATTCATAATCTATTCCCCTCTCTTCTTCCCCCCAGTGGAATTGGCCATTTAGGGTGAGACATAAGCTCGAACTACGACAGTTTTGATCCATGAGTAGATTCCAATCCCGCAATGATTGGTACGTAGTGCAACTTCAGTGCTCAAACCTACCATGTACAAATGATATATTGGTCCTCAATAAAAATGGTTAATATGTATATGTGTAAATTATGTGATTTTCTTTCTTTTTAATAGCTATGATTACTTTGAAATGAAAAATAACGCATTTAGTAAGAGCCTTTTCTTTAGAACGGAAGAGGAGATGAGTTCTAGACGTTCGCACCTCTTAAACTAAACCCCGAACCCTATCTCATGGTATGAAAGACCAATTTTAAAAAAGCCTTATCCATATGAAGTCATCATCGTTTTAAATGATTTTTCTTGAAATTGATTTTAAAACGATTTATTAAATAAATCTGTCCATATTCAGATATTAATAGGATGGCGATTTCCAAGTTTTCTAAAACTCAAAGTCCAATGAGAGACTTTCGTGGGATTCAGACCGTTAATTAAGACAGTAAAAAATCGGATACCACAGGCTAGCGACTCCACTGGGGACTATACTTCCATTTGAAGTATAAGAGGTTTAAACCTGAACAATGCTTTATTTTCCATGTGTATATAAAATAAAAAAGCTAATCATGGCTATCACAATTTAATTTTTGTATATAGCATGCTTATGTGAAAATTACGTGTGCTTGGTAGTTTATCGATCCATGCACGTGCACTCTTTTTAACCATTTTCTTATTAGGTCTGATACCTCTGTCTATTGGCAAGGGTCAGAATTTTAGAATGACAAATTAATGAATTAAGGGCGTAAAACCTGCATCCGCGAGATATTGCGACCGGCTCTGTCAGGAGCGTCCACCCTCGATGGACACAATGGAAGTGGCTCGAGGCCGCTTTAACATAATCTCTCCTTAAAAGAATCACCTTTTAGCTGATTTCTAGGACACAAGGTTCAAAGCACAAATGTCCTTTATTTACTTCAGTTATTGGATAATGTAAAAAAAAAAATCTTTCAATATTTCCTCAGTCCGTTTTCAGTCAGTCAATATTTCAGTAATCATTAAGTGCAGCTGAATTGCTGCCAAAATGATTATTAAAATATTAAGAGTATTTTTGTTTATTTATCACATGAGTCATGTAAAAAAAAAAATTTGTGTGTGTGTGCTCACCCATTTAAAAAAAAAAAAACACTCACATTTACTTCATAATTCTTTTTCCATTCAAATTGGTAATTGTTTGCAAAAAAAAAGAAAAAAAAAACTCAATTAATTCAAATTGGTTTTTTTTTTAAAAAAAAAAAAAAAACTTTCTTCTAAAAAATTTTGTTTTGAAAATGAAATCCCAAAAAACAAAAAAAAAATGAAAAATGACAAATCATAATCACGAGTTCCAAACGTGTCATATTTAGGAATTAGAATGTAATTAAAACTGTATAGTTTAAAACAAGAAAAGTCTAGTATTTTAGAATTGACTACAAAAAAAAAAAAAAAAAACCGTGTCAAAAAGATAAAATCAGAAGGGATAATCATTTTCGAAAAAAAAAAGAAAAATTCTTCCATTTCCTGCTAAAAACACATATAAAGAAAAATTTATCAGTCATTGACTAACATTGTTAGTGTGTACATTTCAGCTACTTCAAATTAGTCTAATCCTAAGAGGTGGAAAAGACGTATTCAAACAGGAGAATACATTGGCTGACGCCTAGCAAACTGAACTCAAAAAAGGTTGAGAAGAACCCGAGTACTTCACATTAGTCTAATCCTAAGAGGTGGAACAGACGTTTTCAAACAGGAGAACATATGGCTTGGCACCCGGCAAACTGAAGTCTGAAAAGTTTGAGAAGTACCTGAATCACTTAATTGCTTTTATATTGTACTTTGTAGGTAGAGCTACGTGCGGCTTGATCCCCTAAAAAAAATTATTTTTAATGTTGTAATGCATCTATCTTAGCTTTCTCTACTATGTAATGTACTAAAAGGGGTACGTAGGCAACTCACTTTTTGAGTACAGCTGCAAAAAAAAAAAAAAAAAAAAAAAAAAAAAAGAAAGAAAAATTATGTGAAATTTCATATATCAGAACTACGTTGGACCTGATTCTCCATTCAAAAAAATCATCACCGGAAAAATTTCTTCCCCAAATCCAAATCCACTTATGGAGATACGTAGGCAACCTTCAGGTGCGGCCTCTTTTGCATTTAATACTTTCTATTGTGGTTTCAGCACTTAGATGCAGACCACTACATAGAAGAACGATATATGGGGCATTTTAATTTGCCAAAATGAGGACACATGCCTCGTTATACCTCTTTTCTCTTATTTCTATAGTAGCAGGAAATGGAAGGATATTATCAAATTGATTTTGAAAAATGTTTGTGTATTATCCAAAAAAAAAAAAAAAAATTGAGTCCAAGAGTGGCAGTCTAAAATGTAAATAAAAGTTCAAGTCTAAAAAAATAATAACAAGTCAAAGAAATTTAATGAAAAATCTCAAAACAAATGATAGAGTCAAGGTTTTACAAATTGGGGTAAAAAGAGAGAGAGAGAGAATTTTCAAAAGATATCATTTCTTTCATTCCCTGCAAAAAAAAAAAAAAAAAAAAAACAATGTCCGGACAAACTTCCGTGTTAACTTTTTATCTCATTCGCTCAGGATCTAGGCTGATTCGCCGAAGTTCTGTCCATAGTGAACGTTCTCTGTCAGTAATACTGTCGTCCTTGTCTACACCAGTTGTATTCTCTGCTACACGTCTCAACAACATGTCCGAAATTCCGAACAACGAGCACCAACAGAACTGTACCCCTCCACTTGATCCAATGACTGAGCTCTGAGGACTTGTCCAGGCCATGCTTGACCGACAGGATAATATTGAGCAAACTATGTTAGGCATAATGCGCCAAAGCGCCCAGATGCCTCCTCCTCCTCCTCCGGAGTCGGAAGTAGCTTCGCCTTTTCATCTTGAGCCTCTGAACAATGAGAGAGAAATTCCCACTAAACTCGAGGAAGAAGTAGTCAAGATTAAAGAAGTCTTAAAAGGCATGACTAAGACTGAACCACGGATGGATATTCATGGATTAACTCTTTTCCCAAAGGCACGATTACCCCATGGTTTCAGAATGCCTCATCTGACAAGGTTTGATGGGATCAGTAGCCCCACCAATTTTCTGAAAATGTATGTAGGGGCAATGAGTCTCTGGGAGTGGAAGAATCCTTAATGGCTCAACAGTTTCAACAATATTTAGATGGTGCTGCAGCACATTGGTTCCTCAACCTTGATAATGCAAAGAAATCCACTTGGGCTGACACAGTCAGAGAGTTCTCAAACCAATATAAGTATAATGAAGAAATTAATGTTACTAGAAGGGATCTGGAGACCATTTCTCAAAACCTCAATGAGACATTTTCTTCATTCATCACTCGATGGAGGAACAAGGATTCCAAAATGATGAGTAGGCCTAATGAAGAGGAACAACTGCAAATGGTTGTGAAAAACCTTCTTCCTGTCTATCAAAAGCATATGGCATACCAATATTTCCCGACCTTCAAAGCTTTGATTGCTACGGGTAACTCTAGTTGAGGACGCTGTGAAAAGGGGAGACATCAAGAAAGATGAGCCTACTGGCAGCACCACTTATAATGCAAAGTTTGGAAATAACAAAAGAGCTCCAAACAATGATTCAGCAGCTCCTAAGACAACTAATGCGATCCATGCCATTGGCGCATCATCTGCATTCCAGTTGCGACCACAAAGGAACTTTACTCCTTTGAACATGACTTATTCCCAAGCTCTCTTTAAGTTAAAAAAAGGCCAATCTCATTCAACCCTTGAATCCACGCCCACCTCCTAAAAATCCTTACCCTGGTTATGACCCAAATCAAAACTGTGAATATCAAAGCCCGGGGCATAATACTGAAAACTGCACCGCTCTAAAGCATCAAATTCAAAACCTTGTGGATGATGGAAAACTTTTTCTGGGATCCATCTCCAATAAACCAAATGACTCTCAGCCTAACATCAAAAAAAAAAACCTTCCTAATCATAAACCCTCATTCGCCATTAATGCCATCTCTACTGCTTCGGACGAATGCGATCCAATTCAGTTAATCCACAAGACAGAAATGTATGAAATGCCGATAGCCGTAGGTTACAAGTGTATAGTCTATGACTATTCCACTCAAGAAAAAGTCAAAATGATGCTTTGTTAAAACCCCAGCTTCACTCTCAACAAAGATCCATTCTCTGACATGTGTGGAACTTTGGATTATGATGGTGCCTTCTTTATTTTGGACTCTGATGCTGATGAAGATGCCTCTTCGGTCTTAACAATTGTGGAGAAAAACACTGGAGGACATTCCACCACTCCAAATACATACCGGTGCCACATCTGTCTCGATGATCTTAGTGGTGAGGAGTATGTGGATATCTCTCATTTGACTAGGGCAGGCCGCCATTTTAAACCATCCTATTTGAAGGATGAAAATCCTTTGGAGGTATTGAGAAGGAAGGAAAAGGGCAAAGAGCCAATGACAGAGGAAAGTAACAAGGAAGATGATGCTATCAAGCGCATGAAAAAAGTAAATGCTAATGTTTCCATATGGAAATTGTTAATGCATTCCCAGCCTCATAGGGCAGCTGTTCTAAAGCATCTTAATGAAGCCTCTGTAAGCTCTTCTATAACACCTGACCAGATGGTGGGGCTCATTCATGGGGTAGATCGAACTCTCGTGTTCACAGACAATGATCTCCCTGACAATATCAACCACAACAATTCATTACACATCACTATACACTGTAATGGATGGGAGATACCTAGGGTGTTGATCGACAATGGCTCCGCAATCTATGTTTGCTCTCTACGTTTGCTGACAAGGCTTGGGTATTCAAAAGAGGATCTGGTACCATCCAACCAGGTGGTCAGAGCATACGATAATGCTAAGAGAGAAGTATTGGGTTTGATCAGCCTCCTCATTGAATGTGGTCCCGTGGCAAGGAAGGTGGAATTCATGGTCATTGATATACAAGCCTGTTTCAGCTTTTTATTAGGAAGACCATGGCTGCATGAAAATAGGGCAGTAGCCTCTACTCTACATCAGAAGGTAAAGCTTCTCATTGATCAGGGTGCTGTGACTAATTCTAGTGATCCAGAAATTATGACCATCTCCAACGCCGAAAAATCGGTATTGTATCTGAATGAAGTAGAGGGCATTAGGTTGGATGGTTACACTATCCATTGCATTCTAGCAGAACCTGAAAATTCCTGGATGAATGAGGTGCCAGCTGCCACACCAGATGCAAGCGCTGAAGAAACAGAACCAGAGTATAGTGAGGATGACGAGGAAGAAGTGGGAGCTCCAAGCATTAACACTCATGATACGTCAATTGAAGCACCACGGGAATCCTGTATCGGCAATCCACAAGACAATGATGATCATGACTCAAAGAAGAGATCTAGGACCGACGATTTTAACCTGGACTTTAATGTAGTACGCCCTGTTCGAGAGGTTCACACTGAATCACTGATTCTCTTTCCAGGATATCAACATGAAGATCATTATCGTGAATTGCCCCAATTCAGGAAATTTGATGGGAACGGTGATCCTTTTGTCCACTTAGTGGGATTTGTGAATGCGATGCATCCATGGGGCATACTAGAGGAAGATTACCCCATGCTGTTTGACAAGAGTTTAGAGGGACCAGCTCTGGACTGGTACTATTCTTCAGATTGTGTAGATAGGGCTAGTTGGGAAAATGCTAGCCAAGCCTTTGTTAATTGGGCACTCGAGCATAAACAAACTGAAGTCAAGAAGTTCAAGCTAGTCACTTTGCGTCAAGGCGGCTTGGAAACTTTTTCGCACTTTTGCTCAAGATGCGCCTACATTGGCACCCAGCTTCGTCTCCCTGTTACTGATCGGGAATTCATGCTTATATTGCTGCGAAACCTGAATGATTTCTATTATCATCACATGGTTACTATCAAATACACCTCCCTCAGCCACATGGAACAACATGGTTTCAACATCGATACTCTGAAATTGCAAGAAAAACGACCTCGGGAAGATCTTGAAACCCCCAACACAAATCCAAAGGTATATGCTAAGATGGATGAACCATTGAGTATGGTGTATGATCGTCTTCAGAGGCAAGGTATACTTCAAGTTTCAGCGCATGTGCACTGTTTACCCCTTCCTGGAACTGACATGAGCAAACTCTGCGCTTATTGTCGTCAATTTGGGCATGAAACTGATCGATGCCATGACTTTACTACAAAGTGCAAAGCCTGATTGATCGAGGCATCATTAGTCCATCCCACAAAAAAAATACCTGCAGAGATGGTGTCATCACGTCCGCGACCGCAATCCCAAGTGGATATCTTTCGCAAACTGGTTGAGCAAGGTAAGATTCATCCACTTCATAGACGCCCAGGAGCAAGTCTCGTAGGGTCAGATTATCACAAATACTGCCATTATCATCAGTTGCATGGTCACGGCACAAAGCAATGTTATGCTCTCAGCTATCGGATCAAGCAAATCACCAACATAACTCTTGTCTACCGCAAAGCTACTTGATCGTCTTCCAGAAAGAGAAAAAGTCTTCGGTAAAAGTCCTGTAGGGGGTTAGCCCATCAAAAAAGAAAAAATCTTCTTTCAGCTTGAATCCCCATTATCACTTACACTTGCACTCTGAGATCACTCCACCTATGTAACACCTGGGGTACGTAGGTAGCTCAATATGAGTGCAGCTGCTTTATTAAATAAAAAACTTTAGTTCTTTCTAAAAAAAGGAACTACCTGAGTCTGATTCCCCACAAAATGCACTTGGAGCAATAGGGATATGTAGGCAACCTGCGGGTTCGACTCAAATATATTAACCATTATATTTCAGGCAATGTGATCAGATTTTAAGATGTCAATCATCACAGGAGCAATTTCAGAATGCTGAATTGACGCATCAATGGGAATACAGGCCCTAATCTCTATATTTTATGTCTTTGTTCAAATATTAAGCAGGGAATGAAAGAATGAAAAAAATATGTTTCCAACCCCAAGGACAGTAAAATCATTTAAAAAGGTCAAAATAAAGTCAAAAAAAAAGAAGTAGAATTGCGAAGGTGGACCATTCCAGTCAAAATATGCAAAGTTGTTTTCAAAATTTTCTTTACTCTGCAATGCATTCTGCAATATGTAGCCTTCTTTTATTTTAATCCTTTTTCTCTACCTTAAGGTCCAAAAAGAAGAAATTTGTCCCTTCTCTAAGGATGACCAATTACCATTAGAAAACAAACACCTCAGCCCTACCCACGATTGCGGTCAAAGAGCCTGTAGGGATTGCCATGCAACCTCTGTCCAAAGGATTTCAAATTATGATGAAGATGGGTTATACTCAAGGAGCCGGATTAGGGCATGATGGTAGGGGAATGAAGCAATCGATCCCCGTAGTAGACAAGCAGAACCAACATGGATTAGGATATGATCCGAGCAGCACTTCTCAAAACACCAAAAAACCTTCTTCTACCCTCAATGATCAGTTCGTCCTGCAAGGAGATACTGAGCCATACCACGAATTCCCAGAACCTTGGCTTAGTGGGAAAAAACAAAAGGTGTTACCGGGATTGGAGATATTCTTCAATGAAGCTAGGAATTTGGACTTAATCAAAAGTTGGTTTGTCCAAGAACAAAACATGAAAAAAGAAAATGACTGGGTAGATAATCTGGAACATGGAGTCCTTAAGAAACTTTTTAATTTTGAGTCCTCTAGGCAAGGCGATTTTGACCCGGTGTCTTTGATGATACCTTTTGGCGAAAGCATTGAACATAAGTGGAGTATTGAATGTTAGGCAAAAGACGGGCCTATAGAATTTAAAATGTTTTCAGGAAACCATCCTCCACACCCATCTCATGAAAATAGCTTTTCACCTCCTTCATATGGGTATCATACCGATAGCTCATCCTCTAGCCAATCTGCCTTACATACCCAGTCAGAAGACTCTGATAGTGAGGAAATTGAATGTGAACCTTTATCTAAATACATTTGCATGCAAGATGTTATTTCTAACAGTGAATTTAATAATGATGAATCACTTGATACAACTGAAACATACATAAAACCCATGGAAGAATCCACTGTAATTAATATTGGTACAGAAATTGTTGTAAAAGAAGTCAAAATAGGATCATCCCTCTCCCTAAATGAACAATCTATGTTAATTGCATTATTAAAAGAGTATGTAGATGTGTTCGCATGGTCTTATGCTGATATGCCTGGTGTTAATAGAGAAATTGTGGAACATTGTATTCCGTTACATCCTGAAAGCAAGCCTAAGCAGCAAAAGCTCCGCCGAATAAAGCCAGAGGTTAGTCTGAAAGTGAAAGAAGAAATCAAGAAACAGCTTGATGCCAATTTCATCCAAGCTGTAAAACATCCAAGTTGGCTCGCCAATATAGTGGTTGTACCCAAAAAGGATGGGAGAGTTCGGGTATGCATTGATTTTCGAGATTTAAATGTTGCGTCACCAAAAGATTGCTTTCCTCTTCCCCACATCGATGTTCTTGTTGATAGTACGGCTGGTCATGCAATGTTTTCCTTCATGGATGGATTCTCAGTGTATAATCAAATACTCATGGCTCAAGAAGACATCTTTCATCAGTCCATGGGGCACTTTTTGCTACCGAGTTATGCCTTTTGGTTTCAAGAATGCCGGAGCCACATATCAAAGGGCTGCAACCACTATCCTTCATGACCTCATCCACGACATTGTGGAGGTTTATGTAGATGACATGATTGTGAAAAGTGAAGATCGTGAGGGGCATATTTCCGCATTAAGGTCCTTCTTTGAAAGAATCAGGAAATACAATTTAAGGCTGAACCCTCAAAAATGTGTGTTTGACGTTACTTCGGGGAAATTGTTGGGATTCATTGTCAGTCAAGACGACATCAAAGTGGACTCCGAAAAGGTAAAAGCTATTCAAGGACTACCTCCTCCAAAAACAGAAAAAGAAGTAAGAGGATTTATCGGCAGAATTCAATATATCATCAGGTTCATCTCACAACTTACTGTGAGATGTGAACCTATATTTAAGCTGCTCAGAAAAAGAGCATCCCATGAGTGGAATGAAGAATGTTAGGAAGCTTTTGATTCTATGAAAGAATACCTTTCAAATCCACCTGTTCTAATGCCACCTAGACAAGGAGAACCTCTGATTTTGTACCTCACTATCACAGAAACGGCTATGGGATCTCTCTTAGCCCAATATCAAGAGGGAACAAAGAAAGAGGTCGCCATATATTATCTCAGCAATAAATTCCTAGAATATGAGACAAGATATACCCCACTGGAAAAAGCATGTATCTCCTTGGTTTATGCCACGAAGAAGTTGAGGCATCACCTTCAAGCTCATACTACCTATCTGATCTCAAGACTTTATCCAATCAAGTATCTGTTTAAAAAACCCATTCTTAGTGAAAGATTGGCAAGATGGCATGCTATGCTTTTTGAGTTTGATATTCAATGTGTCAGCCAGAAATCTGTTAAAGGACGAGCCATATCTGAAGCTCTAGCAGAAGGACCAGTGTCAGGAGATGAGTATGATGATGCATTCCCTGATGAGTACTTATGCTTCATTGACAATCCACAATGGTGCATGTACTTTGATGGAGCTTCTAATAGGAGAGGTAATGGAGCAGGTGTTCTGTTAGTAGATCCTGATGGAGTCCATATTTCATTTGCTGTCAAGCTGGATTTCCCAACAACAAACAATACAGCCGAGTATGAAGCTTGTATATATGGAGTAAAGACCGCCTTGGTAGCAGGGGCAAGACATCTCACTGTGTATGGAGATTCTAATCTCATCATATCTCAAATAATAGGAATTAGGAGGGTTAGAGATGAGAGACTTGAACTCTACAATGAGTACCTTCAAGAGTTGATCCCTTATTTTGATGACAGCAGCTTCAAACATCTTCCTCGAGAACAAAATAGTTTCACTGATGCTTTAGCCAATCTCGCTGTTAATTTAACATGGGAAAATGTTACAAAGATCCAGTCAGTTTTAATTGAAGAAAGGAAGGGGCCTACAGTGACGGTAGCACAAATTGTCTCCACACTAACTCAACAAGATGATGATGATAATGATGTCTGATACAAGGATATCAAGAATTTTATGGAAACAATGCAATATCCAGAGGGAAGTGGCAAGAAGGATCGCATAGCCATCAGAAGGTTAGCTGCTCATTTTCTCATACTAAAAGGTAGACTGTATCACAAAGGGTTTGATGGTACTCTACAACTCTGCGTAAATGACAGCGAAAAGCAAGTCATCATGGGAGAAGTTCAAGGAGGGGAATGTGGACCCCATATGAATGGAAGAATGCTTGCTCGTAAAATTTTGCGAGCAGGTTTCTATTGGAGCACTCTAGAAGGTGATTGCATCAGCTTTGTCCGCACCTGCAAGCAGTGTCAAATATTTGCTAACCTCAATCATATGCCACCTGTGTCATTACATAATATGACTTCTCCTTAGCATAGACATAATCGGACAAATTCATCGAAAGGCTTCAAATGGGCATCCATATATTCTTGTAGCAATTGATTACTTTTCGAAGCGGGTTGAAGCTGCATCATTTTCAAAGCTAGGGGCAAAGCAAGTCTAGAAATTTGTGATTAACAACATCATCTGTCGGTATGGCATACCTTTTGAAATCATCTCTAATAATGGATCACAATTTGAGGGTCATCTGAAGACCACTCTTACAAAATATGCAATCAAGCATCATCAGTCCTCACCTTATCGTCCCCAAATGAATGGAGCAGTGGAGGCAGCCAATAAGACAATCAAAACTATTGTTGCCAAGATGACTTAAAAGACTAGAGAATGGCATGACAAACTACCATACGCCCTTTGGGGATACAGGATATCAATTAGGACTCCTACAGCAACAACCCCGTATTCTTTGGTTTACGGGATGGAGCCAATCCTACCAGTTGAGGTGGAGATATAATCTCTCAGGGTCATAGTAGAAAGTGAAATCTCGGAAGACCAGTGGCACAAAACTCGCTATGATGAGCTGGCATTCGCAGATGAGCGCCGACTACAAGCATTGCATAACATACAACTCTATCAGCGGAGAATTGCTCGTGCATTTAACAAAAGGGTTCGAGATAGAGACATCCAAGAAGGCGATCTAGTTTTAAAAGAAAATATAACTTCGTTGCATGATCCTCGAGGAAAATTCAAGCCTAACTGGTCTGAACCATTCCTGGTCAACCATGTCACCACGGCTGGAGCAGTAAAGCTAACGGATTTTGATGGAAATGAGGTCACCCATTTCACTAATCTTGATCAGTTGAAGAAATATTACGCTTAGGCATCAAAGTAATTGTAATTGTCATGGTCAAGTAACCAAGTAGTTTGTGGGTTTTGTATCCTATCTGGTTATTTTTAATAAACATACCATGAGTTTCCAAGATGTTCATATGATGTTTGCAAAAAAAAAAAAAAAGATAAAAAAAACGAAAAAAACAAATGAAAAAAATTTGAAAAAAAAACGAAAAAAGAAAAAAGAAAGACGGAAAAGGGGGAAAAAGGAAGAAGGAAAAAATGATGAAACATGTCTTTGATTGTTAAGGTTTATATGTTATGCTTTTATGTGTCATATGATTAGTTAATTATGATTTGCAGGTCATATTTAATGTTAAAGTGTGCATGTGTTTAGAATTGTGTTCACATTGAATTTCTCACAAACATATCTTTCATTCATCCCAACTGGGGTACTTCATTTCATACATAAAAGGACATAAAGCCTTCATTTCCTACAAACTCAAAAAAAAAAAAAAAAAAAAAAAAAAAAAAAATTAAGCAACATAGAAAATAAACATGACAATTCCCTCAAACCCTTCTCCTCTTCATGGTAGGCCCGTCTGAATCTTTGTGTTGACCAATACCTGCTAGAAGCCATTGAAGGTAATCTTCATCAATCAGTGGAAAAGAAGGTTCCGGTAGCGTTGATATAATTTTACCCCCTTGCCATATAGTAGGCATTCTCTGAATACCACTCATATCAGCCTCATAAGTGGTACAAGATGGAAGAACCTGGAGGGCAGGAATATGCTCTTGCTTCCAACCAATTTGCCTTAGACATTTCCATGGAAGGTAGAAAGTGAATTGGCAAAGCCCGAATAATTGTACACCTCTGCGACCAGAATTGCAATATACAATTGCACTAATGCCAAGGTAGCTTGTGACCCACTTTATGTCTTGATATAAGAAAAAATCCTCCCACCCAACATTTTTGCTAAGTTGATAGAAGAAAGGAAGAAGACCTCTCTCCAGGACATGACTAGTTTTGTAAGTAAGAATCTTGTGAGGTTTCATGAGAGAAAATTTTTCTAATAACCATAAATAAAGGGCTAATGGACATCCCTTCACAAAGCTTTGAGGGTTTCTTTTAATTTCATCTAAGCCAAGGAACATTTCCCCCAAAATAAGTGGTGCAAGACGACCCTCGCTAACAATTTGAGGAATAAGTGAAAGACATCGAACATGGCATGTATTTAAAGACCATTTAGTGAGGGTACTTCCCAAAATCATAAAAATGCAAGCATTTTCTCTAGCAATCCTATAGTTGTCATTGTTAGAAAATTGCCAAGTGCCAAATTGGAAAGTCAATAATAAGTTGACAGGAAATACCTCACCATATTGTAGGTAGTTTCCATGAAGACTTTCGGGAAGATGTAAAATCGTTGATAAATCTCCCGAGATCCTGGTAGGAGATCTAGGTGTGATAACTAGACCATTTGATGGTAAGCCTAGCAAACCTTCGACCTCTTCAACAAGAGGCACAATCTCCCGGTCTCCAAAGCGGAAGACATGGCGAGTTTCATCCCAAAATTTGGAAGCAGCATGAATCATGTCGTAACAAATAGAAAGTGAAAGCAAAGGCATAAACACCTTAGTGAAGCGGGAAGAGGAAAATTAAAGGATTGCCTTGATTGCTCCAAGTTTCTTGTGATCCCCGAGAGTTGTTTTTTCTCCCGACTCTGCATTTCATTAACTTCTTCATAAGTAAGAACCATTTTTGGTGAAAGGAAAATTTAGAGAAAAGATTGGAGTAGTGGAAGTGGTGCATTTGGAAATGAAGAACCATGCCTCTTTTATGGATGGAAAAGATGATCATCCATGATTTATGCCATGGATAATAAGTTTGAGTATTGTCCATAGGATAATAAGGAGCATTCTTCACAATTGTTAATGACCAAGCATTTGTGGTATGACAATATTTACTCAAGCCAAACATAAAAAAAAAAACTGTGTCAATGATGAATCAAGAACGTTGATACAATCCCTTTTCCTAATGATCATCCAAAATAATGACCTTGATCAATCTATTTTATATAGTGATCATCATTTTCTAATAAAGCAAATAAGCATTATGCATGAAAAAAAAATTTGAAAGATTTCGGAAAAAACAGATAAAATTTTACCATATGAGGTTTGGTCCACCATAGAAAATAATAACCTTTGGTCAGCCCTTTTAAGTGATCTGACCTGACAATGCGTCACTCTAAGGTGACATGACCTGACAATGTCATAATTCGAGGTGACATGATAACACATGAAGTCGTAAAAAGTAAGTAATGGTGACTTGACAACTTGTTTGTCATCAAGACCATGAAAAAACTGTAAAAAACTGGAATCGACCTGTTGATTGCCAGAGTTTCTCATATTAACAAAAGACAAATTCAGAAGACTAAAAAAAAGACAATGATGAAATCGCAATTTCAAAATTTAGAAAATTAATTGGGATTTTCTACCTAAGACGACATTAAAGTCGCATTTCAAAATTAATTGGGATTTTCTTCCTAAGACGACATTAAAGTCGCATTTCAAAATTAATTGGGATTTTCTACTTAATACGACGATAAAGTCACATTTTCAAAAGAAAATTAATTGGGATTTTCTACCTAAGACAACGATAAAGTCGCATTTAAAACTTTTAGAAAATTATTTGGGATTTTCTAATTAAGACGATGATGAAATCGCATTTTCAAATTTTAGAAAATTAATTGGGATTTTCTACCTAAGACGACATTAAAGTCGCAGTTAAAACTTTTAGAAAATTAATTGGGATTTTCTACTTAAGACGACAATAAAGTCGCATTTTTTATTTTAGGAAATTAATTGGGATTTTCTATTTAAAGACGACGTCAAAGTCGCATCTCCTACTTTAGAAAATTAACCGGGATTTTCTATTTAAAGCGTCAATAGAAATCGTAAGTTATGATAACTATTTTCTACGGAGAATATGTTATCTCAAAAGAAATTTTCTGTCAAAATTTTGTGTCTTTTCAAACATTGGCCATCATTTTCTCCAAAATTCGACCACTGTGGGGCATTCTGTAGACACCAAATTTCGAACCCCTTCTTCGGATATAACCCTTTTTCGGATAAATAAAGGTTTTGAAAAGTAAAAATAACAAAATCATCATGCATCGTGGAGCGCGTGCCCCGGAGAGCAAGTTTCAATCCATCGCACGATTTTTTCGTTTTTTTTGTGTATTAATCATACAGCTTCGGCTTAGAAGTATAATTTTCGTGAGTTGTAGTCAATAACTACAAACACCGTTTTAATAAAATGATTCATTACATAATTATGCTTGACGTCTTAAGAAAAATGAAAAAAACGAGTCACGATTAGGCGTCGAGATTTTAGTCGTATCCCAAAACCGGCATTAATCAGTTTTCTTGACGGTCAAGTCATTATATTCTTTATCCACTAAACACATCCTTTATCCATTAGTTATAGAATAAGAATCATGAAAAGATGTGAGAATAAGAATATTTGTGTTTCCAAAGAGATTTGATGATGTCATTAGGGTGAGGTCATTAGAATGATGTCATTAAAGTGATTAAGGATGAAGAAAATCAGATTTTTTGGATGAAAAATCTGATTTTCTCCCTCTTTGAAACCCTAGTTCACCTCCCTCATTTCTCTATTAATACCCTCCAAAATTCACTTCAAAACCAAGTTGAAAAAAACACAATTCAACTTCACTCTCATCTTCTCTACTACTCTTCTCCTCCTTAATCTTTCCATCGAAGCAAAAGTCTTAATAAGTATGTAAAAGAAATTAAGAAGCAAAAGACTAACTTACGACAATTAATGAAAACTCGTCAAATTAATAAAGACGAGCATGATTATACTATGAATCATTTTATTAAAACGGTGGTTGAATTTATTGACTACGACTCACGAAAATTATACTTCTAAGCCGAAACTGTATGGCTAATACGCAAAAAACGGAAAATCGTGCTATGGAATGAAACTCGTGCTCCACGATGCATGACGATTTTTTTGTTTTTATTTTTCAAAAATTTTATTTATCCGAAAAATGGGGTTCAAAATTTGGTGTCTACAGGTTCGTGTTCTTGAAGATAACAACACCGGTTAAGTCCAACGCTAGTCTTTAGCCATGTATACCCATCGAGGGGGACATAGCTCCATACCATCGTGAGCCCGCCAATAGCCCGCATATTAGCCATGGAGCGGGATGTAGCTCTATACCGTCGTGAGCTGGCCAATAGCCCACATACAGCCCTGGAGCGAGTCGAAGCTCTATACCGACATGAACAGGCCATAGCTCATGATATCCTTTTCACATATCCTTTCATTTTGCAAACTTATATTTGGTTTGCAAATGTTTTTCATAGATATATGTATTTCTGCAAACTCATGCTTGTTTTGCAGGTATCGCTTTCATTTTGCAAACTTATGCTTGTTTGGCAAGTAGCGCTTTCATTTTGCGAACTTATGCTGGTTTTGCAAATGTTTTCCATATATATCTGTTTCCACAAACTTCTGCTTGTTTTGTAGGTACCACTTTCATTTTGCAAACTTATGCTTGTTTTGCAAATGTTTTTTTTCATACATATTTGTTTCTGCAAACTAGTGCTTGCTTTGCAGGTACCGCTATCATTTCGCAAACTTGTTCTTGCCTTGGGAATTGATACTTTTCATATACTTCCTCCGTTTCATTTTACTTGCTACACTTCTCAATTCACGGACTCCTAGGCAATTTTTGGAGAAGAGAGAGGTAAAGAGTAAAAAGAAAAGAGACCCATGTGAGAGGAGAGAGATAGAGAGAGTTTATTGCCCAAAAAAGAAGTGTAGCAAGTAATGTGAAACTTCCCACAATGGAAAGTGTAGCGAGAATTATGAAACGGAGGAAGTATGTCTATTTCTGCAAACTTACGCTTGTTTTCAAGTACTGATGTTAGAAGAGTGGTTTTAGATTGCAGAGCATCTAGAATCATTCTTCGTCCCGACTTTCGGTTTTACAAACCTCAGTCAAAGTGGGGGCTTATGTAGACACATAATCGTGTCTCCCCAATTGAGGGCCCAATGATGAAACATACCGCGGTCTTAATTGGTCCGACCCAAGGGAAGAGCAGTTCGAAGAGCCAAGCCCAAAACTTTTTTTAAAAGTATAAAGCTTATTTATTTACAATAATGATCCAAAATCCAATTTTAAAGCCCAATTAATTATTCCCTATAATTGATTGTATTTTGAACCCAATCTTTTGAAAGGCCCAATTAATTATTCATGATAATTAATTATATTTATCTATTACTTTAATAAATATTTCAGAAATAAATAAATATTTTTAAAGATATTTTCTAGTAAAGGATTTTTAGGTTAAATAAAATAGTTGGTTTTCGGATTTAGATATAAAAAATAAAAAGAATCTCTAGCAAACCGCGTTAAAAAAGGCTGGCCGAATTAGTGGTGCGTCTGGCGCTGGATGTGCGCTTCACGCACAGGCTGGGTTGCGCTCAGCGCACCACTGTGCAGTTGACACGTGGGGGTGCGTCCAACGCAATCTTTTACGCTGAGTGCACTGCACTTTCTTATCTTTTTTCTTTTAATATTTTTGTATAAATAGGCCACTGATTTCCGGATCTAAAAAACACCTTTGCACGCTCTCTACCTTTGAAACTTGCGATCTCTCAAACTCTCATACTCTCATACTTTTACAGTCATAAACACATAAACATATATCTACAAACACATAAACACATACTTTGATCAATATTCACAAGTTTTCGTTGAAAGGCTTCATGATTGCTCCTCCCAAACTTTGTTATTTCCTCATACCCAAGCCACACCGGTATATTCCTGAGGGTCCTTGAATAAATTTCTCTTATTTATTTATTGAAGTTACAAACGTTTTCTTTCATGATGTCGATCTCCAGTAAAAAACCGTTCTTTTATATATTCTAGACCCTATTTCTTCTTTTTATTATTCTTACATATTTTTATGATTGTCCTGCTTATGTTTTCATCACCAACATGTTATTATTGTTAATCAAGACTCAAGGAATTGTTCTAACATTAATCAGATGATTTGGACAACCTATTAGGAACCCCTGTAATTTTGATTGCTTAATAACGTGTCACTGAAAAAATAGTCTTTTTGATGTGTTTAATCAACCAACTTAAACTAATGTTTTTAGGGTGCTTGAAAATATTCTCTGGTTATTCTTTTACATAAAACTTCTTGTGAATCGATATTCGGCATTGGGCGAACGTAAATCATGACTGTGTACCCCCGAACTCACTCTTTGGTTCATGACCATTAATGATGTTATGACAGGAAAATCTACATTGGATAAGTCCCTAAAATGTCCCTATGGCTTCCCAAATATCGAATTAAGTTTATGAGTTTTCCTCTAAAGACTTGTTGACGACTTCAAAATATTTTTTCATAAAACCTTAACAATGGGGTAGTCAAATACGCGCTCACGCCGCATAAGCGAGATAAAATCACGCCTACAGTATCTAATTATAAGTACAAGTTTATGTCATTATAAGTGTAACTTATGTCATTATAAGTTCTGTTTATGACATTATAAGTAAACCTTAACTAAAATGACATAGTACTGACTTATAATGACACAGATATGATAAGTAATGACACTTAATTAGATAATGTTAACAAAGCATTGACTGAATGCTGGGCAGTTAGTTTATGAATAGTAATTTGTACCTATCCCTCATAAAAAATAAAAGAATTTGTACCCTTTCACCAATTCAATGAACCAGATCTTACACATAATTTGTATCATTTGACCAATTCAAAAAAACATTGTACTGTTTCACAATTAAAAAGAAAATTGTAATGTTTTATCACTTCTTATAAATACCCCACCACTTCTTATACATAATTTTTCATTTTCATTTCTAGAATTCTCTCATTTCCATTTTCTTTCTTCTTCCTAAAATATATTATCATTTTCTTGAAAAATCCAGCCATGGATTCATCATATTACGAAGATTTGAAAAATATAATAAAGTCTAGCAAAGAATTTTGTCAGGAAGTTACAAACTATCTTGAAAGTCTGCGAGAATCAATGGCAAAGTTGTACAAAGTCAAAGAGCAAGGAAAAGATCCAATGCCTACCATCCGAAAAATAGCGAACATCAACAACCTAGTTAAAAGAAATAAAGTTGATATTATTAAGGAGTTAGAATTGGAATTGAAGCAGAAAGTTGTTGAGGAGTTGAAAGCAGAGTTGGATGAGGACTATGATTAGATTTTAGTTTTCATGCAAAAATCTCTTATATATTACGTTTTTCTAATGTACTTTGCACTTTAATTATGTATTAGGATTCCTTTCTGTTAGGTTTTTTTTCATGTACTTTGTGGTTTCTATTTTATTAATAAAACTTTGAAGTTTAGGATAATATTTTAATTGTCATTGTTGTTTGTTCTTTATGAATATATTGAATCTATAATGACATGAAATTGAAGGAAACTGACATGGAAGACTAATATAATGACATAAAATTTCAGACAAAAGAATGAAATATTAAAGTTTCAAAATGATATGAATTCACACTAAATTGATATAAATTATAAAAGAGTCTTCTAATGACATAAATTAGTGTTATAATGACATTAAACTGAGTTAATTATAATGACATTAATAGTGAAGTAGATAATGACAGTTATAATGACATATATATTATTTATGTAATTATAACTCCTAGGTATGTCATTATACGTGGAAAGTATAACATTATAACTCGATGTTAAGACATTATAAGTTTATAAATTACATTATAACTTTAAGTTATGATATTATAACTCTTAACTATGTCATTATATAGTTTACAAATGACATAAGTAGAGTTTTAATGCTCATATTCAGTTGTGTGTTATTATCTTTATAGTTCAAGTTTATGTCATTATAACTCTTACTTATAAAATTTTATATGGAATCCATGTCATTATAACTACGAGTTATGAGTTATGACATTATATGTCAAAACCGTCAAAACCGTTTCATGTAATTATAACTACTAGGTATGTTATTATACGTGGAAAGTATATCTTTATAAGGAAGTTATGACATTATAAGTTTACAAATGACATTATAACTCAAAGTTATGACATTATAACTCAAAGTTATGACATTATAACTCCTAGGTATGTCATTATACAATTCACAAATGACATAAAATGCAGTATTAATGTCACATATTCAGTTGTATGTCATTATAACTCTTACCTATGACATTATATGTAGACAGTATGTCATTATAACTACAACTTACTTGTTTTATCCATCTATGCCTCAGTATTTGCTGCTTTAGTCCATCTTTTGACGATGAATTTGTCAGGGAGGTCGAATATGTTGTTGATGTGCACGACTCTCAGTATATGGTAGCATAAAAGTCCATTTTCTTGGAAGCTTAGACAAGTGCAATGGAAATATTCCTTTTCACCTTCCTTCTCATGACGATATATTACTCTGCTTGACCGTTGATAGTCACTAGTCCTTGACATCTCATAATTGTTCAAGCTGCCCGCTGAGGAAATTGGTCGGGCATAGCTCTATAAAGATGCTTTAAACTCGTAGTTGAAGTCTTTGAACAGATTTTATGTGTACACATGAGCTGCCTTTTTCACCAACTGACATGCATCATGTGTATCGCTTGCTTTTTGGGTTTTTTTTTTAATTTGTCGCTTGTTTCAGTGCTTTGCCAACGCTTAACCGTTTTTTCAAATATGTGGAAGAACTCAAACAAGCTTGTTGTCCTATTTGCCTTGAACGATATTGCATGGTTTGTCACTTCAACTCTTTTTGATGACATAATGTCCGCTGAGAAAATATCCTTGCTGAATGTCGAAAACCACTTTTCACGCAATTCATATAATCTGTCAAACCAAGTCTTTTCTTCCAAACCATATTTTTCTACCATATGGTCCCGTAAACTCTGAAATTCATATTTGTCATCACAACATATGATCAAGCACTTATCAAACATTTTTTAAAAGTCCTCTTTGCTTTCAAATAGGTTACCAAAATTCTTTTGAAGATGCCACAAACACAATCGATGTCTAGAATTTGGGAACACTTACAATGTTGTGTGGAAAGTGAAATGAAACTGATTATAAAATATATATATATATCATACACATAATTACATACATCCATAATGACAAGTAATTGGACAAAGAAATGTCATAACAAATTTATTTTGATTGTGTCATTATAATTGTACTATATGTCATTATAAGTCATTTTTTGGTCATTATAACTTTTGTATGCGTCATTATAAGTTGAGAAATTGTTATTATTTATTAGTACGTTTTATGTCATTATATATGCATTTTGTGAAATCTGTGTCATTAGGACACCAGTTCATGTCATTATATGTGAAATCTATGTCCTTAAAACTCCAGTTTATGTCATTATATATGAAACATGCGTCATTATATATGCATTGTATTAAATATTACTAACATAATACTCATTTAAAATGACACGAATAAATCTACATAATGACAAAAAAACATGTTATAATGACACCCAATTTAACTATATTAAACTTTAATGACATAACACTGAGTTAAACATTTTTTGAAAGTTAAACTGTGTTATATAGTTTAGATGATCCTTCTTTGCGTGGTCAAGATTTTCTTCTCCTCCAACTCCAGTACATAAGTAGTTGTATGAATCCATTGGTTTTATCCCAGTTTTTGTCATTTTTTTATGATTTCTCAAATATCATGACACATATCTCTTTGGGACTTCAAATGATGTGCAACCTAAGGCTTCACAAGCCCATGATTGTGTTGAAGCTATTATGATTAGTCACTACATAAACCCTGCACTTTGTAGCTTGAATTTTATGAACGCCTTGCAGCCGGTTCTTGTGATATTCACTCTCCATGGTGTTCTTTTCCTTTTATCGGTCGCCTCTGTCTTAATATCCATTGTTACTAACTCAGTTATATCTGTGTGTTCATGCACTAGTGGAAAAAACATCAAGTGCTCCGGTTAAAAACGCTACAAGTGCTCCGTATTTCACCCGTAGCAGACCCCATACAAGCACTTGAGCATTTTTCAAGTGCTCCGGTTTTTAACCGGAGCACTTAATTTTACAAGTGCTCCGGTTGCATTAACAACCGGAGCACTTGATGCATTTTATATGCTAAGAGTATTTCAAGTGCTCCGGTTGATAATAGACAACCGAAGCACTTGTGCATCATGTGCTCCGATTGTTTATTATCAACTGAAGCACTTGTGCATCATGTGCTCCAATTGTTTATTATCAACCGAAGCACTTGTTGTTTTTTTTTTTTTTTTTTAAAAAAAAAAACCAGCGCTAGTTATATTATTAGCTTCCTAGAGTATATATTACAATAGAGCGCTAGCTGCAACATTTACTAAACACATTTACGTAACTTGCAGCCGCATTTTCACCACCACACTTAACCTCCTATTGCCCCTCATATATCACCAACATAATATGTACAGTGATACAAAAAAGTGCACATGAAATTCAAAATCCAACAAATAAACATTCAAAATTAAAATACGTACTATTATTATATAAAGTGTAGAATTGAGTTACAAAACATTACCGTAGATTTAAAGTACGCGTTTGCAACATATTTAGAATTCAAATTCATAGACAACAATCGGTAACGAAGGAAACAAACTTGTCTCGAACTTCATATGTGATTTTAGCTTCTTCATGTCAGCCTTGTCTCTTTCGGACACTCCAGCACAAGAACAGCAAAAGTAGAACTCATACAATTCTTAAGTCTCCGGTTTCTTTCTTGTTGTGTACTTTTCTGACGCTGGTCCAGTAAGTTGTTGTCCAAGTAAGCAAGTTGCAAATCCTTTGTTTTGTTTGTTATTTCTGATCATTACATTATCTTTATTGCCTGATATATCATCAAGTAAAACATAGAAGTTATAATAATGATATGTAACATATCTATAATGACACATAACACATATATAATGACATAAAACACATCTACAATGATATATGTATCATATCTATCATTATACACTAGTGGAAAAAAAACGCAAGGGCTGCGGTGCAAGGGCTGCGTTTTTTGAAAAACGCAGCCCTTAATAGTGAAGGGCTGCAGTTAGCCCAAAAACCACAGCCCAAAAACTGTAGCCCTTTTAGTGAAGGGTTGCGGTTAGCCAAAAATCGCAACCCTATAATGATGAAGGGATGCGGTTCTTGGGCTAACTGCAGCCCTTTATGGGCTTTTTTTTTAATTGTGAAATGTAAAGCGGGTAGTAGAGTTTCTCACAAACACAATCTTACAAATCTCACGCCAACCACTCCTCCTTCTCCCTTGTCTCTCACCCTCCTCCCTTCTTCCTTTTCTCTCACGCCAACAGACCACAACAACACAACAACAGCGGCAACCAGCAGCGACGCAACAATACCAGCAACAACAATTCGAACCAGCCACCAGCCCAGTCCTTCTCTCTCCTCAACAACAATGGCGGGAGAAAATCTTCTCTCTCTCTTCACTTCTTGCAGTAATGGGCCAAAACCTCGCCTTAAACATCGCCGAAAAAGGTTTTCCCAATCTCCGTCTACAATGGCATCTCTTCCAAAGTCGACGAAACAACAACGTCGCCGGAATCTTCTTCAACTGCGCCAAAATCGAAGGCGATCTTCCTCTAATCGGCCACTACAATCCTCGTGATTTTGTCCTCTCAAACCAACGTCGTCGGAATCCGGAATTTCAGGTTTTTTATTTTAAGTCTTCCTCACGCGCACCAACAACGAACACCATCACACCATCACACAACATCTAGATCTAGGGTTTGGTCGAGATTTTAGTTTTTATCATTTTTTTTTTGTAAATTATTTGTTATGTGTTTGTGACTGTTTGTTTTTGTATTTTATTTTATTTTGTGGAATTAATTTGATGTTCTTGTTGATTCGTTAATTTATAATTCCGTTTCGTTTTGTTTGTTTTTTCAACTGTTTTATGTTGTTGATTCTTTTTTTGATTTTCCCAAGTTTATATTGTTAATCTAGGAATTTCTTGATATATTTAGGAGTAAAAAAGTGCAAAAAAAAAAATATATATATTTTTTATTTTTTTGGGTCAAAAGCGCTGCGTTTATGGTCAAAACCGCAGCCCTTTGTACAAAGAAGGGTTGCAGTTTTGGGCCTAAACCGCAGCCCTTCGTTGTGAAGGGCTGCTACGGAAAGGGCTGCTGGCCAAAAACGCAGCCCTTAGGGCTGTTTTGACCACATCCCTTACGTTTATCTCCACTAGTGATAGATGTGTTTTATGTCATTATATATGTGTTCACTAGTAATGACACAACTTACTAGTATTTGCTTGTATAATACTACCTCCGTTTCTTTTTAATAGTTACACTTACACTTTTCACGCATGACGATGCACTACTTTGAGCCTTTATATCTCTAATTTTATATTTGTAAAAATATAAAAAGTCGATATTCTAAAACTACATATTGAGACGAATCAAACAAGACCCCACATGACTATATTTTCTCTTAACCATAATTCACAAATGATAGTCAAAGGAAAATTTGTGAATAGTGTCAAAAGTGAAAGTGTAACTATTAAAAAGAAACGGAGGTAGTATTTAAGAGTTATATTTATGTAAGTTATGTCACTATAATAACTGAAATATATGTCATTATATATTCAATATGTGTCATTGTTAGATATTTTATATATTTTATTAGACTATGCAGTCAATATTGAATATGTAATGACATGAAACTTACGCATAATGTTATGTACATGTATTATAATGACATACAAAGAGGTAATAATGGCATTCAATTTATAATGACATGAACCATTTTATGACATTAAATATACATTCTTATGTTAATCCTATGACATTACAAGTGTATTATATGTCATTATAACTGTGTTCAATGTCATTATTAGTGCACTATGTGTCATTATAACTTAAATTTCTAAGAATGATTTATGATATTAAATGTACATTTTGTGTTACTCCTATGACATTAGAAGTGTAATATATGTCATTATAACTAAGTTCAATGTTATTATTAGTGCAATATGTGTCATTATAAATATAATACTCCCTCCGTTTCTTTTTAATGGTTACACTTACACTTTTCACGCATGCCAATGTAAAACTTTGAGGATATATATCTCTAGTTTTATATTTGTAAAAATTATAAAAAGTACATATTAATAAAATACATACTAAGACGAATCTAACAAGATCCCACATGACTATGTTTTATTCATGTATAAATCAAAATAATGGTCAAAGTGTAACTTGTGAATAGTGTAAAACGTCAAAGTGTAACAATTAAAATGAAACGGAGGGAGTATGTGTTATTATAACTTAAATTTCTAAGAATAAAAATATATTATTGTGTTAATCCTATGGCATTACAAGTGTAATATACCATCTCTGTTTCACAATACATCCACCGTTTGTTTATTTACGTACTCCAACACACTTCTTTGGATATTAATATCTCTAATTGCGCATAAGTAAAAATTCTAAAAAGTTTATATTTGGAATCCACGCATTGAGACGAATTTAACAAAATCCCACTTGATTATGTTTTTTCTTACATAATGGTGAGAGAAAAATTGTCAAAGTTGGTTGATGAATAGTGCCTAAATGAGAAATGGTGCATGTATTGTGAAACGGAGGTAGTATGTCATTATAAATGCTCTCAATGTCATTATTAGTCCAATCCGTGTCATTATAACTTAAATTTCTAAAAATATTTTATGGCATTAAATGTACATCTTGTGTTGATCATATGACATTACAAGTGTAATATATGTCATTATAACTGCGCTTAATGTCACTATTAGTGCAATCTGTGTCATTATAACTTAAATTCTAAGAATATAATCTGTGACATTAAATATACATTCTTGTGTTAATCCTATGACATTACATGTGTAATTCGTGTCATTGTAAATCGTTGAACTTTCAATGTAATGATGTAGATTTTAAAAATTTTGATTTATAGTGAGTTTATCTGATATTTAACCTTTTGATATTACACCTTCTTGTTTTTTTGTGAAATTGCTCGTTTCATCATCGTCTTCATTAAAAGGTACACTTGCTCGATTTAATATTTGTCGTAAGATTGTATGTGCGTTCACGGAATCGTTTGAAGACGAATTTGGATCATTTCGCTGAATTTGTAAGATCGACGAGCTAATTTCCGCCATTGTTGAGCGAGTTTGCAGTAGATTTTTAGGTTTTAGTTTTCTCGTGTTTAGCGAGTTGTTGCTGTGTTTTCTCAAAAATTGTTGTTTTATATTTCCGCGTGTTTTTTCTCGCACGTTTGAACTTTGTTAGACCATAAGTTAAGGTGTAACATGTTACACACAAGACTCATTCTAGAAAAAAGAAAGATATTTGTTACTGATACCAAAAAAAATCATTAGACAATAATTTAGAGAAAAAAAAATTTGGTAGTTCCCCAGAAATTTTCCACAACTCCCATTACGTCCTGTACAACAATTTATGGTTTCTTATAACATCAGTTAGTGTTTATGCTCTCAATCAATTTCATATTATTTTTTTTATTTTATGCCAATATTGATTTTGTTTAGTAAACAAGCATTCATGGCAATCCTTGGAAATGAACATATAATTAATTATGACAATAATATTTAACGGATTTGGACAACCATATGAGAGAGAGAGAGAGAGAGAGAGAGAGGGGGGGGGAACGGGTGCAAGAATGAAGATCACAAGAACAGTAATCAGGAGGCCACCTAAGGAACAGGAGAAGACAACGTATAAAGAATCATATTCATCTAAAGTTGAGGTATAGATTGTTCAAGTTGTTGATCCAGCCTCATTTGTACAATTTCTTTTCCAGATTGCCAGGAACTTGCCTTGAAATTTAGGCAACCTGCACTTCCTCGCAATCTATTCTACCAGTAAGAGCAAACATTTCCAGAAGCCTCGGCTGATCCATGATTATTCTTTCAGTCACCACTTCTTGACGAACTTGGCCTTGGCAATTGTGGACCTATTATAGGTTTCTGTAGCGGCTTCAACGCAGCCATGATCTCAGTAAAGGTAGGTCGCAGTTTTGGATCTCTGGAATATTGAATTCACAAGAAATAAGATAGTGCAGGAGAATGAATAGACAATGAGAAAATGATACAACTGCTCCACATTGAACAGGACAACATAGGACATAAAATAGGTCTTCCTTACAAACCTTTATATTATATAATTGGCGAGCTTCTGCAGATCACATTTAACCTTTCAATGACTAGTCGAACAGGACAACACAGTTCAAATTAGTTTGATGGTTCACAAATGAAGAGAGCTTTTTCCTTTTGGGCGATGGTTATGTTTTAGCGCTCATACCATTTCCCCCATTCAAAAAGCCATCAATTATATTACAATTTTTAAATTACAAAGAATTTTACAGAAGAATGACTGCAAAGAGTAGGAACAAAAATGAAAAGGCTTCTAAGATACATTTTACCAAAAGATTAAGAACGGAAAAAAAATCTACGGGTCTTGGAAACTGGACAAACTCATTTATATTGTCATGACAGCGCATCACAGAATACCAGTCAATTATTAAGATTGCTCTTACCAATTGATTACTGCAGTTTTAGTTTCCCAAGACAGCAACAACATAGTAGATGACAAGATACTGATACAGCAGCTGACTGCAAGTAAAACCTGCCAAATGGGTTGGCACATTGGTTTGAGTTCCGCTTACTTCAACTAGGCTCAGATCAGCTTTTAATTGTGTTTTGCAGGTTGTTTCGGATTTTGGGTTGTAAAATCATATTCAAGAAATCTTTGAGGTGCGTTCAAGTTGGCCTTTTAGGTTCAGTTAACTTTTGTCAAGTCTAATAGCTAAACACTACCACCAAGCATTGCTAGGTCTAGTGATAAATGTTTTCTATCTCACAATTGTGAGGTTGTGAGATCAAACCCCGCTAGAGGCCCTATTGGACCAAAACCTCGCATAACCTCCCTTTGACCTCCCTGAGGCCTCAGACAATATCCTTTAGACCTATCTCCAGACAGGGCCTGAATGCTTCACATCACCCGTAATATTGTTACTATCACTTTGTTTCCTACACAACTCTAGAGACTAGAAATTCATTAAATGTGCAATAGAACTTTCAAACACAATAGTTAAATTTGAACCCCCTTGTTTTAATTGTGGAATATCCTATGCAATCAAATACTATCTGTATACTGTCAGGCTCTGAGGCAGTATTAGGTTAGACAGGAGAGAAGTTGTAATACAGCTTCTCTCCGTTGATTGAAAAACTCTGAATACAATAGAAAATGAAATAATAATATCTAACCTGATCAAATATAGGCAAATAAGGAAACCAGAATAGGTAGCAAATACTTGAACAAAGGAATAGAATAATAAAAAAACGCCTCAAGTAATGCAAAGTGTTTCAGTTGAAAAAAAAGTTTTGCATCCATATACTCACGTTTGCCAACATTTTCGAATGATATCAGCAATTGCAGGATCCACACCATCTGGTATGTCCAGACGCCGATGCTGAAAGCCAACGGCACCAACCACCTGCATAGGATTCATTCCACCCCAAGGCTGCTGGAAAGTGCAAAGCTCCCAAAGTATGACCCCAAAGCTATATACATCGCACCTAAAGATATAATTCATCAAATGGAGTATTGATTCTTATAACATCAATCAGTACTACCCTTCCAAGAGCATGTCAATATTTAAGCATGATAAAAATTATGGAACAACATTCCTTATAAATTACTCCACCCACTAATTTAAGAGGTATAAATGGGTTAAGGGCAGCACAATCATCAAGTTCTTGATACAATTAGAAAATTAGTGAGACTAAAACACTTGAAAGTTAGGGAAATTTCATGGTGCACCCCTGTTCGTTTAAAGAATGCACTAGGTACCCTTGTGGGTTATAAAATCCACCATGTAACCCTATAGTATGGTGAAAGTCCACAAATGCCCTTACTGACGACAGTAATTGCCGTTAGCATGATATACTGTTACCCTTGTTCGCAATTTAAAGCATTTCCTAGACTATCTCTCTCTCTCTCTCTCTCTCTCTCTCTCTCTCTCTCTCTCTCTCTCTCGCTCGCTCTCTCTCTAATTAGGTGGTGGACATATGCCTTTGGAAGATGCAAAGCCATTCCAGAAGGTCTTCTTAAACCTCCATCCTCCTCTTATTTATAGATCTTCTTCAACCGCCATCTCTCTCTCTTCCCATTTTCTCTATTTCTCTGGGCTCTGACATAATTTTATTTATTCCATCTGCCTTCTTGTTTCACCGACCACCAGCCCTCACTTCCTCCCTCTCCCTTGTCCTCCCCCCAACACAGCCTACCTCCACCACCTCATCTTGATTATGATGAATGGAAAACCTTGTGCAAAATTTAATTAGTCTTTCTGTCTTTCACCTCCTCTCCGTCTCAGATCTTCAAGTTTTCTGAAACTTTTTGGGGAGCCGAGTTATGTATGGTGTGCGAGGTGGCGGTGTAATGTGATTTTCTAGGTGACGGTCTGGCTTGTGGTGGTTATGAGGTGGTGGGGTCAGATTGACCTCTTTTAGATCAAGTTGTCTTGATAGGGAGGCTTGAGGAGAGAGTAAGATGTAATCTTTATCCTATTATCCCCTTATAAAATCTCCAGTAGAAGTTCCTCCATTAAATTTTACACCTTTAACTAGTTTAGAATTAATTGCGCTTACGGCAGTTAATGCCGTCAGTAAGGGTATTTATTGACTTTTACCACACTATAAGGGTGCATGGTGCACTTTGAAACTCACAACGGCACCTGGTGCATTTTTTTAAAAGTACACGCCACACCATGAAATTTCCCTAAAAGTTAAAACGATATGTATAAGTTATAAATGCATATAGACTTTAATACTCTACTATTTTCTTAAGACAAGGACATACTTTTCATCAGACGGTTCATTTCGAAGCACTTCTGGGGCCATCCATTCAGCCTGCAGCAAAAATATAACAGTCAGTTTTTTAGTTCAATAAAAAATGTGTAACCATTACTCAGAAAATGCAAGTGGAGATTAAAGAACAACCAAACAGAAAACAAACACACTTGTAAAAAAAATTAACGCACACAACAGATATTTCTAAAAGCAGACATTTCAAGAAAAAACATCTGGCTGTAAAACATTCTGATGAATGGTTTTACTACCAAGTCGCATGCACAAAGTAGCAATGTTACAACTAATTATTAAAGTTCTGTCACGTTAAATAAAAAAAAGCACAAAAAAATTTATATACGGTACTCATAGATATACTACTATGAGGTGATAGTATAGTACTAGGGCACGCTCGCATTTGTATCATCATCTGTCAGGATGAAGTCATAAAGCCCAATATCAGAAACGAACAGTTTCCAAGGGACAGCAGATGTTACCTGCATGATTTTAGTTTACAAATCTTTTTAAAGTGGACAAGGTGTTCATAGCAGAGAAAAATGCAGATTAATTACTTATCGCCTGCGCACATAACATGAAAACACCCACCCAACCAAAAAGGAAAACAGTAGCCAAAGGGGTGCACATTAGTCATATCCTGTAAATCTATCTCCAAAATCTTATCATTCTGCTCTTGCTATAAGATCCGGATAGCTAGGAATGTCAGAAAGTCAATCCAAGCAGTACAATGATCATTAAGTCTCTTCTGTTGAATCACAAGCTTAGTTACATGGACTCTTCAATTCACCTCAAGTACCCGTGTCAGATCCTTGACACTCCGACGTGGACATGGACACTTTGACACTTCATTTTGGGCCAAAATCACTGAAAATTTTCATAGAATAGCCGAGTCAGACCTATACCCGTGTCAGACATGGGTATACGAGTCCAGATTACATAGATCACAAGCTTAAACACAATATTGGAATCTCCTAACTATTGAATGTTGAAGTTATGTGACACGGGTATACGAGTCCAGGTTACATAGATCACAAGCTTAAACACAATATTGGAATCTCCTAACTATTGAATGTTGAAGTTATGTAAGAAGAGGTTTATGATATTATTTTGACTCTAATTTACTTAGCATTTATTGTTTCCTACATAAATCTGAATGCAATAATTGAATTTCATATGTACAAGAAACATTTTGTTTGTCTGTAACGTTTTCTCTTCCTCTTTGTATCTAATATTTGTAATTACCCTGTTCGCTTCCAACAAAGTGGTATTAGAGCTACGGAAAGTTGGCAATAAAAGAAGCTTCTCTTGCATTTGATTAGCCACAAGCCCACAACTCATCAAGCACAGCAACTATGACAATTGGTATCGTAAAATAAAGGCTAAACTTGGTCCTCAAGGAGTGTGGTATTGTTATGGATTTGAAGTATCCAAAGATGTGGAAGTATTGACTCAGGCTCGAAAGGAAACATTTGAGGAAAATAGGTCGAAAATTATAATATGCAATTATGCACTCACCGTCATCCTTCAAGGATTGGATGAAGATACGTTTGAGAATATATCAGATGGTGGCACGTCCAAGAATGCATGGGAAACTCTATGTAATTGTGATTTAAGATTGGAAAAAGTGAAGAAGATCTGGTTTCAAACTTCAAGGGTCGGGTTTGAAAAAATTAAAAGTGATTTACGATTACGCCAAACAGCCCACTTCAGCACATGATTAGTGGCGACTTGGATAGCCAAGCTAGTTCCCTCCCCCATGACGTCCTCTGGACTCGTTCATGAATTCTAGTGGCCACCCAGAGCTGGAGAAGTACAAAACTTGCAAGGACAGCAGAGGCACTGGAGACAAAGGATACCACTAGAGCATTAGCGGTGGTAAATCAGATGAAGAGACAAGGAGAAGCTATAGAAAATGTTCACATGGTTGAGAAAAGTTGTTGCTCCTTTAATTCAAATATGAATCTTGTAGCTAAGGAGGAAAGAGCAGATGTGGACACCTTAAATGATAGCTATATGGAACGGTTTGTGGCTAGAGCAGCGTGAAATTTTTGCAACTAGTTCAAACTTTAGGGGATATCTACCCTCAATTTGGTATTCTACTAGTTGAAGAAATATTCTTTCAACATAATATGACCAAACCTATCATCACATCAATATTCAGCGAATGAGTAATTACTTCAAACATGAAGGCTGCATATTATTATTAAATATAAAATAGACACAACTCATATACATTACCTAACTTGAAAGCTCACTTCACATTCTTCTCCCTTCTTTGGTGCGCACATGTTGATTTTCAGTTGCAATATTAATTCTCCTTTTCCCATTTTTTTGGCCATTTTGACAATGAATGTCAGGTAAAGGGAAAAAAACGTTTTAACACGAAGAGTCGCCAGTATGTAACGGATGATGCACTAACAAAGACATGATTTTTATTGCAGCTTATGTGACAACATTTTGCGAAACTCCAAGTTCAAAATCTGCTTGATAACGTCCTTAGCTATTGAAGAGTCTAAAAGAACCGAGAAGATATTAGTGATGACTTGTTTAGATCCTTGAAAGCTCATGAGGGAAGAATGAGGTGTGGAAAGCATGATCATGATGATCTTGTCTTGTTCAAAAAAACTACAACAAAAGAAAGAGGAGCTTACTTTGGAGGAAAAGGTTGTGGCCAACTAAGAGGAAGAAGTCGTCGCTTTGCAGGAAATCGTGGAAGAGGAAGATCTAGAGAAAAAGACTGTAATGGAAGGCTTAGTGATAGGACTCTTTATGTCATGGTTCGAAATACGGTTTTGGTCACGGTCGCGGAAGCTGTTATGGTTTCGTGAAAATAGAACCGATAAATTCAACACGAACCGCATCATGGCTATAATTTTGCACTATATATTACAAAATTAACTTATATATCATTTGTTTTCCCCCATTAAAACCACCATAGTTCTCATGATTGTAGTTTGCTTGCCTCTTCTTCTCTCTATCTATATCTTTTTATGTTGATTTCTTTCCTTACTGGACGGAGGTGTATGGGAAAGAAATCTGAAAAGTAGCGTCTTGATACGGAAATATGGGAAATGCTGTTGGAATTTGCCTTGTCACGGTTGGTTGGCCCGAAATTTCGGCTCCGTTTGAAACTGTCAAATTAGGTTCGCCGAAGTTGAAAAGCGTTCTAATATGGGTAAATGGAATTGATTCGGCCTTATTTTTGAACCATGCTTTATATTACTCATACAACACATGTGGTCACTATTCTTGGGAATGCCAAGTTGATGGAGATGTAGCACAAACAAAACTTATCAACAGAATGAAGATGAGCAGGAGCGTATTTTATTTCTTTCGTTAAAGAAAGAGGTTGTTTGAAGATTATATGATGAAAGATAAGTTTGTGAAACCTGATGAAAGATGCACATATAATATTGAAGAAAATAGGATGGTGGAGATAGAATGAAAAGGAGCCAGGGGTAATTCAACATATAGATGAAAGTTACACGCCTGTTCATTATATTCCTAAGTTGAAGAGTGTTATCTTATTGGTGTTATAAAACTTGTAAAGAATCAATGTAAAAATCGTAATCGAAGATGGTTTCTATGGCACATAGAATGTCATCATAATCTTGTTCAAAAAGATACTATGACTTGTAGCTATATGTTCAAGCTAAATTTGAGAGTATCTGAATCAGTTTATTTTCGTGATCTACCTTGCTGAACATGACGATTGTGGTCAAGATAAAGATACAGTGAACGGTGGTGATGGAAGAGAAAAGTGGTGATGACAGCAACAAAGTGATGGATGATGGTAGGTTGAACGAGAGCAGAATATAGATGCACCTCGTGGTTGTAATTTTTTGTGACGGAAGATATGAAAGCAAGCGGTGACTCGCTTGTACACGGAGAACTAGGACAGAAGGGAGATAGAAAAGGAATTGGGGGGCAGGGGAATGTTTCTATTTTTCCCATATGAACAAAAGATTCTATTGGGAACTCTTTTTGTTCAAATTTTATTGCCTCTATTTCTTTTGTGGTGAATTGTATTCTAAGTTTATGAATCTGTTTTTCTTCTCCGATGAACCTTCAACTTGACTAAACCTATGGCCTTAACACCATGGACCTAGGACTCGGCGATACTGTTTTACAAAATGGACAAGCTGTAACAGATTTTGGAGCCTATGTTTCGTGAAATTTTTATAGAAAGACGCCTTGTTGTCTTTTATGTAACGCTAACTCATCGCAATAGAAATTTTTCCAATTACTTTCGTTCTTTTGTCAAAATTGGCCAACATATTTTACTAATTCAATAAGTAGTTGATGGAACATATTATTCCTAATAATTATCTGTTGACAAATTATATGATCTCACTCACATCATGACAGATTTTATCACATTATGTTGAAATAATACTTTTTTGGTTTCTGACCATTACCGTGACCGATTCCGCAATTTTTTCCCTTGCTTAGCACTCATGATATTTAATATGGGCCGCATCATCCCACCACAACTGCATTGTAAAGGTTTTTGAGCTTAGCACGACCAAGATAGAAGGCCGTGACAGCCAGCCAACCAACCGTGTTCACCACGAAAGTGGCTCTGCTACAGTTACCTCGACTGCGCTCGTGCAATATTTAAAACCATGTTAGCACTCCTGCCCACATCCAGGTTCAAAGCTCAATCCGCATGTGGAAGAGCGTGATTTTGCTATGATAACAATTATATAATACAGACAATTATGCATACAAAATATGGCACTGAAATTTTACATCACCTGGTGCAAGATGATCCACGCAAAAGATCATCTTACAATGTGGCTACATTTTCTTTTCAAAATAACATTAAGTAGCCAGAATATGGATCAGCAGTGTTTTTTAGAGAGTTACATAGTTCTGAAGTATTTCTTTGTTTTATTAAGGCTGCAAAGTTTTTTGAAACAAGGAACAAGGGATTATTACCATAATAAGATCAAAAAATAAGGAAAATTCTCATTCAAACGACAAAAATTCAAGTACAACCACAGAGGACCAGGTAATCGCCGTCAGTAGTTCAGGTGTAAACTATGGGGCCAAACACATTTTGACATCATCAAAAGACAAAACAAGAGAAATCCAGACAGAGAGCACCGTAAGTGTTCACAATCTGTACATCTATAGTGAGCCTTTGCTGGTCATCTTTTTCATTTCCTCAGTAGCTTGTATTCTCTGTATATATACTTGAGCTAATGAGAAGGAAAGATCAGATTTGAGTGATTAAAAAAAAAAGACTTGTGTTTAAGCTTTGTTCTTTGAGTGTGTCTCAAGTTCAAGTGTTTCCTCTTCAAGTTTGAGTTTGTCTTGAGTTGTGAGAGTTAGGGTGAGATTGAGTGAGTCTTGGCTCTAGCCTAACACCCCAAACTTTGAGTTTGTCCTTGAGTTTGGTTATCTATCTTGTTCGTGGGTTCTAAAACTGATCCGTGTGAGTATTCTTGTTCCTTGAAGTTAAAATCATCATCCTTACATTGGAGGCTTCTTTTACACTTACTTGTTGTTGTATGAGTAAAAGGAGTTTATTTTTCTTATAAGAATTGTCTTTAGTCAGGTCCTAGGTAAAGTACCCTTTTGTGAATGTTGATTGGAAGCCATCTGAATACAAAATTATGAGTGTGTAAATTCTGGTTTTCTTAGTTAAGCTAAAACCTAGGCTCAATCTGTCATCCTAGTGACCTAGAAGAATGAGCTAAAGAAACTCCATATTCCTTCATTTTTATTTTCGCACAAGCAACACAAAACAGATCCACAAAAATTCAATCCTTTCTTAAAAAATTTGATTCTTGGAAAGTTCAGTAGTGGATATCAGATCAATATTCGTATTAATAAAGCATGATAATTAATGGACGGAAATAATAAAAGCATCCAACCTTATACTTCAATTTTTTTTTTTTTGTTGGATTAAACGTCAACTTTATGACAGATAGCCGAATGAGAACTTACTGTTCCTGCAGTTGAGCGTGAAGAAAGAAATGTGCTGTGCTTTATACGAGATAAGCCAAAATCACAGACCTAACAAAAAAAGATGCTAGCACATCAAATAAGAGGCCAGAGACAGATACCCAAACTTACAACTCAATATAAAATTAACAAAGCAAAAGAGGAGGACCCAACCTTTACAACCCAATTCTTATCAACAAGAAGATTCGGAGATTTCAAATCACGATGGACAATTACGGGCGAACAGTTATGAAGATAATTCATACCCCTTGCCTGAAATTGAATTTCTAATATCATCATTGAGCGTCATCAAAGTTGGCTGAACAAACTACACAAACATGAGAGGAAGGACACTTACAGCATCAAAAGCCATCCTTAAACGCCTCCTTTCATCTAATTGATTGTGAGGACGGTGTAGCAATCTGTACAAACTACCCCTGCAAAAGAGAGAAAGATTTTCACACCAAGTTGTCTACCACATCTCTGGATCTTGAATCATTTTATTTATAAAATTATTGCTTTTGTCCGGAATAGAGTTCCTTATTACTATGTTTTGAATTTGAGATGTCCCAAAAAGAAGTTATACTTTTATTTCAAGTAAAGTTAAAAGGTTATAAACATTTGTTTTCCGCTTTTCTCTCTGCATCACATCAAACCTTTTTCTCATTTTCATCCCAATTCCCAACAATTTCTCTTACTTTTTTTTCTCACTTCAAAACATTCTTATGTTTCTTAGCTAAGATTTTGTGCCTAAATCAACTAAGAAGTGGGAACTCCAAGCTTCACCGAAAACAAATTGCATACATTAACTAATATCAAGATATATGAGAAAATAGTCGGAGCTGAAATATTAATTGATTGTTGTAATTAAAAATAATAGTTTTCTCATTAATAGTGCATCAAGGTGCCGATTACTTTTTCCAAAAGGGCAGGATAGTTATATATTAACCAGTTAAATTACATGAAAAATGTTGTATACATATCTTTTGAAAAAAAAGTAACATCATAATCAAATGAAACAATTGTAAGAAAATTAAGCTCTCTTCCAATTTTCAATTTTCAGCATGGCCCAAAAGTAAAGATAGATACTAAGATTGTTCAGAAAAATTACCCCCCCCCCCTTAAATTTGAATTCAATGCATAAACAAAATTTAGAAGGAAGACTCTATGGATCCATTACCAACCACTCTCGCATCTGCTCCCCAAGCCCCTTTCTGTTTCTTCAGGGGCAATAAAACTTGTATGAAAAAAAAGTAAGTAAAATTGTGACCACATGCCTTCCAATCAGCTAGCTCTTAGAGTTTCAACTAGAACTCATTCATCAGAGATGAGCAAATTTTGAAACTACTAGCAAGTAGCAATTACAAATTATTAATCTCTCTCTCAAAGAGTTGGAATTTTCACCACAGAAAAACTTTGGGAAAAAGGGAGGGAGCCAATGCACACGTCTAGATACAGTTCTGACAACACAAGTGGAGTGGTGCAAGCACTGAAACAACCAACTGCTGGTTAAGTTTTCACGAGATTGAGATCTTTCATTCGGGAGCATTTCATCTAATGGCTTTTCATGAGATCATGTCTTAAGACTAACAAAAAGTGTCAATAATTTGTTCTTTGTATGAAGGTAGAGATCATTTAGGGATTATGCAGGTGAAGGGTGACATGAAAGGTAAAGCTTGATACAAAAATGATGACTCTGGAATGACAAAACAATTATAAGTCGCAATGAAGCTAAATCATTTCCAAACGATGATTCTCTGTCAGTATAGAAGTCACTCTTATGCCGAAAGCCCAAAATAATGAGAATTTTTATATTAACACAGAACAACCTAAAACCGAGTTGCAAGACGAGAAAATGATCCTGTGTCCTAAATTATGAGGCTTTCATTTTATAATTTATACAAGTACTAAAGGATTATATAGAAAGATACCCAGGGGGTGAGTGGGTGACACTACAAGGCATATCATCCCAAATATATACACTAAACAAATGAAGCAAAAGTTAGCTTGAATAATACAAACTTTAACCGGTTCTTCCAAAATAATACAAATTTGTGGTTATTTTTTTAATATATCAACCTTTATACTACTTTTCCTAGAGTAAGTCGAATTGACTTGTAACCTGTACAATAGGTTTACAAAATTTTAAAATTTTAAAATGTCAAAATTTTATAATTTATACAAGTACTAAAGGATTATATAGAAAGATACCCAGGGGGTAAGTGGGTGACACTACAAGGCATATCATCCCAAATAAATACACTAAACAAATGAAGCAAAAGTTAGCTTGAATAATACAAACTTTAACCGGTTCTTCCAAAATAATACAAATTTGTGGTTATTTTTTTAATATATCAACCTTTATACTACTTTTCCTAGAGTAAATCGAATTGACTTGTAACCTGTACAATAGGTTTACAAAATTAAAATTATAAACTGTCAAAATTCCTCTTTCTCCCTCCTCCCTCACCCCTACCCACCGGAACCCCACCCCCCTCCTACACACCATCACCATCATCATCATACTACCCACCTCAGAGTCCCACCTCTCCGCCATCTACTACTCCAAATCCTGCCCCAACTTCGGCAAAATCATGCAAAACCACCACCAGTAAACACATCTCCCACCCCACCACCGCCAGTACCACCCTCCTAGGTAGCACGGATACGGGTACTGGTACGGGTACCGGGACGGAAAACGGCAAAATTAAAATTTCAAAAAACGGGTACGGCATGGATTCGGCAAAAAAAAATATTACTTTAAATTTTTAATAGATATAATATCTATTTAATTTATGTAAAAAATATTAAATGCATTAAATGACATATATACATGTAAAAATATAAACTAAAAAATTTAAGAAAGGTTTTGTAAAAAGAAGTTATTAAAAAAAAGTCTTCTGTCCAACACCCAAAAGTATTCCTCTCTCCAAAGAAAAAAATAAAAATGAACAAACCCAACCAGGGGCCAGCTGGTTCCACTCCCCCCTTAGCTGTCCCCACTCCTCCTTTCTCTCTCCTCTTTATAACATTAAACCTTCCCTGTCATTTTTTCTTTTACTACCTTACATCTGCTTTCCACCATTGTAATGGCTGATGAGCGAAGTAACCGACCAAATGAGAAAGAGCAGGAGCGAAGAAGACCGGCGACCGGCGAAATACGACCGTCGAGACACGACCGGCGAGACACGACCGGAGAGCCATGACCGGCGATGAGTTCGAATTTTCCCAAAAATCTTTAGATCTGATTTTTCCCCTTTAAAATTTCATGAATCTTGACTGGGTACGTGTCTTTACTCTCAAATACGTCCCCAATCCGTACCCATCTTCATCCCAGCCGTACCCAATTCAAGTAGCCGTACCCACCTCGTCAGATTCGTTTTGGATACGAATCCCAGGCGAATCCGTACCGTACCCGGTACGTACCCGTACCTGGTACGGGAAACGGCCCCTGGGAGGCGTACCCAGGCATCATAGCCACCCTCTGCCTCTTCATCCATGACTGCTTCGTCACCGGCTGCGACACCTCCACCTTAATCTCCTCCACTCCCTTCGACACCACAAAACTCTCCTGCCCTTCCACCGTCTTGGTCCCACCCCAGCCACCCACACTAGTGGCCCCACCCTCGCCCTCACCCAGCCACCCTCGAAAGGTGAACTTGGAAACCTGGTGGTGGTTGTGTGTTGTGAAGGTGAAGGAGGAGAGAAAAAAAGATTTTTGTTTTTTTAATTTAAATTAAATTATATAACCAACCAATGAAATAGTGACACGTATCCCGGTTTATCTGTTTATCAAGTTACATCTAGTTTTGACCTACTCTAGGAAAAACAGGTCTAAAAAGGTTTTATTGTTTTGGGAGAATTGTTGAAAGTTTGTATTATTCTAGTTAAATTTTCTAGAGAATAAACAATAAGGCTTTTATTCTATACAAGCACGCTTCAATGCTTATAAAAGATATTGGTATGGAGCTGCCTATATCATGGAGTCTAAATGCTTTATGACTATATATTGGTTAGTCATTTGTTATATTTAAATACCTCAATAGTTAAAGAGGAAGAAACCTAAATTTAGAAAATCAAGAGTCAAAGCAACATGTCCATTAATCAGAAAAAAAAAAAAAAAAAAAAACCATGATACCCTTCTTTGATGAAAACTTTTAACACCTTCTAATCTGTACTTTTAATCAAACAGCCTCTCACATCTTATCTCTCCGTCTTTTCCTTATTTTGTTTTGCTCCCGATGTCGTCTAACAAGTCAATGGTAACACATAAGGATTTTGATGATAAGAACACATCAGAAAATTCATCCATCACAAAGATGTCGAAGATGAGTCCGAGGTAGGTCAAGTAGACAATTAGACTACAACCCAAGTAAGATCTTTCATCATAACCCTATACCTAAAAATTCTTCATCGTGAAATTCAATTGGATCTAATTCCATAGTTTGGAGTTGCATATACCTATTAGGGAATCCCTGATCACATGCCCCATCAAAGTTATATGCTTGAGAGCCCCAATTATGTATGTGCATAATGTGCTTCATGCAGAGTTGAACAGATTAGTGAACACTTAACCTATACATTAGCATTGCCCATGAAATTACAAAGTCATGGTGAGAAGAGAACATACCTATGAAGAAACTCCGTAATAATTGACAGGTTTGGCGGACGAGTAATGGCTCCCATGAATAGAACAACATTTGGATGTCTTAGTCTTTTCATAATATGAACCTAGTCATGAGAAGGTGTATATTAACCACTGAATATGTAGACCCAATGTAACAAACATTACCCTACATCAGGGGCAAGTTGGGCTTACTTTAGACGCATGAGTTTAGGAATCATCATCTTATATAACAATACAAATCTAAGATGAACCAAAAATTCTCGTCTTTAAAGGAGCTGTTGATAAGAATCGAGATATGAAGCCTGAAGTTCCAAGAAAATGCATCAAGATCCAAATTATCTTACTGATTGAACTATTATTTATATACATTATTGCATTTGGGAAACACTAGGATTAAACTCAAGATAACTGATTATAAAAGAGGTCAGTTGCCCTTTCTTTTGATTGGTTTTCTCCTTAACAAGTAAAAGCAAATAACAGCTCTGCCTCATCTTAGCCTTTTGACTTGTCAGTATTAAGAAGTCCCCTCAAGTCACAAATCCCAAGATGAGTCTATGTTTCTAGTTGAAGAGAGAGGTGAGACAATTAACATACGGCAAATAAATAAGAAAAACAAAGAAAAGAGAAAAGGCCTGTAGGAGTTAGAACTTACAAATTACTAACTCAACTAAACATATCAATATATATTGAGGAGCAACTGATACGGGTTACAACTCAGGGTAACAAAATACTAATTTATTGAATATAATTTTCCTTTCATATGTTTCCTCCTTTATTCTTCTACTGATTCACTCTATTTTCTTTTCTTATATTTTTACAATAGAAATGAACTACATTTATAACATTTGCATTTGATAAACGTTTCCTAGATGACAATCCTTCTCAATTTCATCCACCACTAAATTTATCAATTAATTAAAGTAAATGATAATAATAGTGTTCCTAATTAATTAATGTTTGACTTTCAACAAGGACAACAAGGAGGTGGAAAACAGAATCGAATAGAGGAAGGAAAAAGGACGGAAGGGTGGAGTTTCTTTGCCAAGTCCATCTTCCAGATCTGGCCCCTATTCCATGTCTGCATTAGGATCGTGTTCTTGCACGCAGGTGCGACATAGTGAAGTGATATGAGGCGCTAAGCATCTCAGATTTAAACTTTTGCAGTGCAACAATTAAATCTTACGTTAACTAACGTTGTTATCAGCAAACTCGCATAGCACTGCAAAACCAGTTTTTTATCATCTAAATTGTACATCAAATGTGACCAGCCAAAAAGAATCATGGCAAAAACTGCAATAAACAGACATGACATTCAACTTTCAAAGAAGCCAAAAATTGATAGTAACCTAATTAGAGATTTTGTTATGGGAGCAAGGCAATTTAGAATAACATTCTAAAAAGTGCATGGTATAAAAAGTGGAGGTTATAAGTGAGAAGAAGATATATTACCTCACTTTTAAATTCTTCAAGTGACTCCCCGTAAATATCTTGGTCTAGGAATCTCTTAATAGCTACTTCCTGGAATATTTGTAAATTGTGCAAAAAAATCATAGTTACATATTAATACGGATTCCAAATATACCATGCTGAGAAAACAAAAGACAAGCAAAAATAAAAGTTGAAATAGAAGCAAAAGGGCAGATTGGTTAAATTATATTTCTCTTATTTGATAAGACAATCATTTATTAGGTAGCATTATCTGCAAGGTATTTTGTAAGAGAAATTAACACTCCCTCCATACTAGATTAGCTTGAATCCTTATACGGGCACGATGTTTTAGGAGATAAGTTGTCGTTGTACTATTCTATTATCTAATGTTATTTTGATTATAAAAAAAATAGATGTGGTAATGGGGTATTCATATTTCTATGTTAATGAAGATGTAGATGTGAAATGAGATAGAGGTCTACAAGGAGAGTTACAATAATAACAACATCAGATGTTTAATCCAATTAAAATGGTTGACTGCATGAGTCAAGATTTTATCTTTGAGGTTGTGAACATAAATACTCTACCTACATTCTATTATATCAATTGCCACATGCTCATGCAAATCTAATTTCTTCATAGTGTTTCAAATACCCTCTATCCACGTCATCTTCGGCCTCCCCAACTTTCTCTTAAATTTCTCAATCCCAATCTTCCACTACCTTAACAGGAGCATCCTTTCCATGACATCTCACATGTCCAAACCAGTGTAATTGGTTCTCTCTTATCTTTTCTCAATGTCTAAAACTCAAACCCTGATTCGAATATTCTCGACCTGAATTCCCAATATTCTCATACATCTAACTCAATATGCACATGTTCGCTTCCATCATCTTCCTAATATAGTCTTATCTAAAGGAAGAGGTAAGAAATATAAAAAAAAAAGGAGATTGGAGAGACCATTCTAGAAAAGGAAGTGTTTTCAAACATATCTGTCGAAAAGGAAAGTGTTCGAATTATTTCTGCGAGGGAGTGACAAAAACAGCATGACCATGGCAAACATCATTTGAAGAAAAACCAGCAATGAACTCTTTTAAGCAGCATTCAGCAATAAAAGAAGCAAGGTAACCAAATAGTTTTATTTTGTCGTGATTGAAATGGATTGCCGGTTGGAATTCTAATTACTTTCCTTTAGATTGTATACTGGTTCAAGTTATTTTTCATGACTTCATCTATTTGGTTGATTAGTTAGACAAGTGTAGTTCAAGATATTGTCTGTTGAACCTTGCATTCAAAATAATTCCTCCGTAACAAAATAGATTTTACACTTTGACTTTCACCCTTGTCGATGCAGTACTTTGACCATTAATAACTTTAATTGTGTATTAGTAAAAATTATAAGAAGTTAATGTTATGAAAGCATACATTGAGACGAATCCAACAACATATCATATAGTAACGGTTGATTTTATCTAACACTAAAAAATGCATTGTCAAATGTAGTAGGTGAATAATGCAATTGTCAAAGTGTAACATCTATTTTGTTACGGAGGAAGTATTATTTTTACTAGCAGTTCAAGATAAAGGTTATGCTTCCAGCATTTTTTCTCTTCAAGTAAATCTTAAACTGTCTTCGGAATTGAATATAGTCTCTTTTGCAAATCAGGTTCTCTAGGTAAAAGGTGTTAGGTCAAATTTCGAGTTTACATTCTATTGGCAAGATAAGGTGGATAGCTACACTTTCCCTACTCCATGCCTTTTGACATAGAGAATAAAATATCTCCTTAATCCTGCCATGTCATAGAAAAATTTGTAATTTGTAGAAAATGAGCCCATTATTTCCTAGATGTCGCAAATTTTAGTAAATGAAAACAGTCATCGTGATTCCCATTAACAAACCCAGCTTTTTCTAGAATCCTAGAGCACCAAGTTGTCCTTTAGAGTGTTGTCAATAATTAGTTTTATATTTTTATAGCTTTAAGATGTTAGTGACCCGGGCAAATCTAATATAAACATTCTTCAACCAATTAGTTTAATGGGCGCTCTCATTACCGGGCCTAATTAGTGTAATTAAGAACCCCAGTCATTCATTAGTGACTCTAACCTTAAGAAAATCAAATCATTGGGCTTATTGATGAGCTTTTCCTAAAGTTATGTAATTCATATTCCTTCTATGATACGTTTTGATACATTCTTAACCTTGAAGAAACCCTATCTCAAGAGTTCATTGCTCCTCAATCACAATCTATATAGCACTTGAAAACTTAAGATACTCGCAAACCGATAAACAACTTGCTAACTATCTCTAGTAAATATCGAAATGGACAATGTACCTATTAGTCGAATATCTAAACTCATATTTCTTATGAAAAGCTCCTCAAGTAGCCTAATGGTATGATCATTGGGTAAGTAGGAAATAGATGTCTTCAAGATTTGTTTTGAGACTTCTTTGTTTTATGCAAGTGTTGAAGATACTGCTCTTGTCTGAGTTTACAAAGAAAGTTCTGAATCATTGTTGTGAATGATATTTCGAAAGAGTTTTAGAGGGGAAAGTAGCTCTGTCTCAGTTGATCGATGAGGTGACGAACAGTGCCCCATGGACTGTGCACCTTTCGGGTCTAGAGGAAAACATGCCCATGGGATGATAAACTGGTGATATCACGCTAAACCTTCCGGACTAGTCACGGTTATGGGCCAAAAGTAAAATGAACGGTTGGGTGTGACATCCACTGTCGGAGTGTACGCTTTGTCTCCTACACAGTGTTCTCTTTTCCTCGGTTGAAAATGTGTTCTTGTTAGTTATGAGATTGAATACTTATGCAATATTTCAAAGTTAAATAGTCCGGATTATGTACGAACTTGGATTTCAAGGCTGAAAAGCTCTTGATGTGGTTGAAAGAAGGTATTTCTTTGTTGTGAATCTCAAAATGAAATTATTTTGAAAAGAAAATTATGTGATTGCCGGTGAAGAATCATTTGAAAATGAATAAAGAATGTTACGTAATTGTCATGTATTAAGCTCGGTTTCTTGATAAGGAATTGTATAAGTTTGAAAGTGTTAGTTGAATACTTGCACAATTTACTTCTTTATCTAGTTTCCCAATGAGGAATCGTTTGAAAAAGTACAGATATTAAGTAAATAAAATGTCTCAACATATGAGTTTAGCAAATGATTTTGCTATGGTTGAGCTTAGTCATCTTCAACTAAAAGGCACCAAAAAGCATGTTTTACTCTGTTATATGGGTTTAGTACTCAGCATTGTTAAGGTTGTGCATTGTTTTGTTTTGTCTCTGTGGCCACACGTGTCACTTGGTGGGTAGGTGGCAGTGTCCTATTAGTTTTAGGTTGAAGCAGTGGCAGTTTCTTTTCTGAAGTTGGATGCTTTGATGTGCTTGAAGTTCAGACATGATTGTTTATCTGTATTTTGAAGTGAGGAAGCTAAGTCTTGTAAAATTTGTTAATTAGAGAGTCATATCTTCTACTCAAGAGTTACAAGCAGTAAAGTTGTACTTCAGCTGGTAATTGCTTAATTAATGAAATAGAGCTAGGATTTGAATTTGATATTGTCCGATTATGTTCGATGAGTGTCATGGTAATAGTCTGAAATACCTCGACTAGAGTATATTCCGCTGTGCCTAAGAAAATCAGGGCTGTTAAAATCAAGGTGGAAAGGAAAATGAAATCCTATTTCTGGAAACAAAAGTAAGTAACATGACTGCCTATATACACAAGTATAGATGCAATAGCATGTCCAAGTCAGCAGATAAAACTTACAGTTCCACGCCAATCTCCACGGTAAACTTCCCCATATGATCCTAAAACACAGAAACCACCCATAAGAAAACAAAATCAGCTAAATAGAGCTAAAATACACAATTTCTGAAAGAATAAAGTGTAATGTCCCTTACCAAGTCCGATACGCTCGCCCACAGTGATTTCCTCCCATGCAATCTCGCAATCTGATACATCATCTAGCGGCATATCCGATCTTGCACTATCACCCCCAGCTGACCTATCAGATGTTCTTTCCTCTGAATTTGCACCAGAAGTGTCTTGCTCCTTACAACTACCACATGGCTCCTTACTAGCATCATCTCCTTCCACGCTCCTTGAACCAACCATTTTATTGAAGAAGCCACCATCTCCACGTGGTGTATGAGGAGAAGCCTCTATCTGTTCGTACTGCTTACCAACAGCAGCAGTTGTTGCTACCACAGCTGCAGCAGTGGCAGTTGCAGCAGCTGCAGCAGGGAGTTCAAACTTCGGATCAGGGTTTGATTTGGCCGCTGCAACCACCATAGATGAGGCAATAACAGCAGCAGCTGCGGCTGTGACTGCTGACACAGGAACATTCTTCCCAAACTTTAATGAAGCCACATCAGGATCCATTGCCAAAGGGTTTGAGCTACCTTCGCCCACATCTATTACATTGCCAATCCCGGAGCCTTGTGCAGGCTTAAAATTCTCCAACGGCAGGTTTGCCTTTGCCCTTGGTTGCCCTCCCTGTTGAGGTAATGGAGGTAAGAATTTTGGTTGAACAGAATAATCCAGGTCTTTAGGCTTTCTGGATTCATGCTTCATTTTATTTTCTTGCCTTCCTTCACCTAGAGGCTTCGTGAAAGTGACTGATACATCTGCATGGTCTGGATAGATTTCAGTGAACAGGTTCGGAGGAGCGACAACACCACTTTCGAGTAACACGTCATGGAGTTTCTGAGCTAATTGCGGATTTTCTTTGGCAGCATCAATCATGTATTGTGAAACATCCTTGACCTTCATTTTCCGCACAGCTGGTGAACTAACTCCTTCTGTCCAGGAAGGGGATCTTGCATGCAAAAAAGGATAGTTAATTCTAGATTGAACCACCTCTGTTGGTAACTTATTCCCTTCACTGGGATTTCTGCTGAGCTCTGTTGTTGCATGCAATTCGTCACCAGTCAATCCAGTGAGAACGTTATCAGAAGCTGTAGAAGCAAATCTGTCACCAGGACCATCTACTCCAGCAGGCTGCTTCTTAAGGCAGATTTTGTTATCTAGTGTCCCAGAATCAGATGGCTCGTCAAATGAACTCACTGCCTCACTGCTGCAGGTGCCCATATTGGACTCAATATCCCGAGACTGAGGACTGGCTGAGGAAGGAGAATCGGCATAGTCAACTTGGGTCACTGCCATGTCAGACGGAATCAATGTCCCTGGATCTGCCATTAGATCAACAATGAATTCCCTGAAAGGAAGTTAGATGGTCAGATAACTAGCAACCTATGGGTGAGAATAGCTATATACTTGAGTAGCGCACTTCCAAGTCACAATTAATTATAATTGGTATCAAAGATGCTGAAATTGGTCATCGTGAAGCTTAAATTACAAGTACAGATACAACAGCAGCATGCAAACATGATTTCCATATTCGCTACAATTGCACAGTTTGTAAATATATGCAAAGCCAAAGTTTTTCCACAAAAAACATTTAACAGCTCCAACTAGATCCCCTAATGGACATAATCCAAGAGATAAATTATCAGATTAGGAACAATGGATTCACAAAAAACCACCACTAGCCTTATTCCTCAGAAGCATTTAAGCAAAGGATAATGCATAACACACTGTATGGCATCCATGATCTGTCTGGTAACGTGATGGATTCACCTGATGCAGTCAAGAATGCATTTCTGGAGTATTATAATCACTTACTAGGAAGCAGTGCTTCCCATGTCTCTCCTGTGCAGCCAAGTATTGTTAGGGAAGGTCAGGACCCAAAAGACCTTTCTTTTGGCTCCTTATTCCCATGAAGATTTTAAGAGTCCCTTATTCTCTATTGATGGAGATAAGGCTCCAGGCCCTGATGCTTTGTAGCTCACTTTTATTGGGATACATGGCATATTATTGGTCCTGAAATTACTGCTGCTGTCCTGGATTTCTTTCAGCATAGAAGGATGTTGAAGGCCTTAAATACCACTATTATTGCTCTTATCCCTAAGTGTAAATGCCCTCAGAATGTGAGTTTCGACCCATTTTGATTTCCTGCTGTAATGTGTTGTTTAAGGGCATCACAAAAATGATCTGTCACAGACTGAGAGAGGTGTTACTTCATATCACCTCTCAAGGTGCATCTGTCCATAGCAAATTCATTGTGTAATATTATGACTGTTCAAGACCTTGTTAGACATGCAAAAAGCATATGACAGTATGACACATTGACACTATAGAATGGAGTTTTTTGAGGGGTATGTTGCTTGCTGTGGATTTTGCTATTCCATTTGTGGCTTTGATTATGGAATGTGTCTAACGAAAAAAGGTGGATTTGTTCTACACTCCCAAATTCTCTCGGATGATCAAAGGTAGTAGTTTGTATGGTTTTTTCTGATTCAAAAGAGGTTTGAGGCAAGGGAATCCTCTTCCACCTCTACTATTTGTGGTGTGCACGAAACACTTGTCAAGAATTCTTAAATATATGTGTGAGCTTCCTTTATTCAAGCTCCATCCGAGATGCCAATCTTTGAAACTCATCCACCTATGTTCTGCTGATAATCTCATCTTATGTTGAAAAGGTGATTTCCCTTCTGTTTTTTTTATTACTGAAAGCTTTTAAGCTCTTCTCTGACTGATCTGCGTTGATAGCTAATGTGCATAAGTCAGTTTTTTATTGTTGTGGTATGGAGGAGAATCTAGTTAATAGGATTCAGTGTCTAGCTTTATGAAGCGCAGTCTGCCTTTTAAATACCTTGGAGTCCCTATTTGTTCCTAGAGGATTTCTGCTACTCAATGTGTAAGCTTGCTTCACATGACTGCAAGAATTAGAGTCTGGAGCTCAAGACACCTTTCCTATACTAATAGAGTGCAGCTTGTTAATTCTGTTCTTATGAGCATCCATGGGTATTGGACTCAGGTTTTTGTTCTCCCTACAAGTGTTTAAAAGGAGATTGAGAAGCTGGCTATGTGGCTTGGACTGAACTCTGTTATCCAAAGCTGAATGGCGGTTTGAGCTTCAGAGATGTGAACTAGCCTCGGAAAGTATGTGTGGTCTATAGCCACTAAGCAGGAAAACGTGTGGATAAAATGGGTCCATGCTGTGTACATTAAGGAGGCAAACTGGTGGGAGTACAAGGCTACTTCCGGTAGTAGATGGTATTGGAGGAAAGTGTGTGCTATCAGAGATCTTTTGAAGGAGGTTTATTCTCTGAATGATCTACTTCAGATGAATTCTTACTCTGTTAAGCAAGTATATCATGCTGTGGCTGCTCCAAGGGAGGATGTTCGCTGGAGTCAGCATGTGTGGAACAGTCTCAGCATTCCCAAGCACAGGTTTATTACTTGGCTGGCTGGCTATGAGATCCAGGCTTCCAACTAGTGACTGTGTTATTTGTGGTATTGAGGAGGAAACACAGGGTCATTTATTATTCGAGTGCCATTTCAGCAAGCAATGCCTTGCTAAGATAAAGAATTGGATGGGGATTGGGTCTCAGAGTGAAGACTTGCATAGAATTCTGAGATGGATCAGAAATAGCAGAAGATCAAAGTTCCAAAAGGCAGCATGTTGTGCAGCTATTGCTGGTCTGGTGTATGTGGTTCGGCAGAGCAGGAATGAGAGCTATTGGAATCACAAAGTCCATACTGTGCAGCTTATCTAGAGCTGACAAAGATTGGTTCTACACTTTGTAATTGAGTTTGTTGTGGTTTCTTTTACATACATGTATAGTCTGCTCAAAATAGTTTAAGTTGTAAATTGTTTTTTGAAGTAATAGATTGCTCAATTATCTAGCCAGAAAAAAATGTAAGCACTTGAGACCGTGAGCACCTAGTATACAACTTCAGAAACCGCAGCCCTATGATTTCTCAGCCATGACAGAGATCGAATGATACACAAACCCATTCACAAGCATGTTCTAGAAGCTTCGTAAGATCTTCCAGCTTCAGATACTATCCTAACTTCAGGAAACTACTCAAGATTTCATGAACTTTCAGGTAGAGGAATTACAGAAAAGAAAAAGAAAAAACAATCTTAGAAGTAACTTGTAAGCGAACTAGCTTGTTAGCTCCATTACTCAAATTAATATTCACATAAAGCAGACTTCAAACACAAATTTCTGTTTCCATTCCGGGCTATAACATGCATATATTATCAATTGGAGACCCTAGTGGCTACCAAGCAGTCTCATGAATGTCCAATAAACGATGTAAATAGAAAATTGTTCACCAAAAATTGTGAGGGATTACGTATTGACCATCAGGTGCAGCAGAGAGAATGCATATGCCTAGCCCAGAACCTTCTAATAAGAATGAAATGGTCACAAAATCTTATCTTTGTTTTTCAACCATAGCAAATAAAACTGAATGAGCTACCTACACACTTTGCAAAAAGAAAAGGGGTCAGACCCCACTGAAGTGGTGATGATGTGGAGTCAAAGGCACTTCTACTAGAAGAGCCACTCTCATTGGTTATGGAATGCATGGGGTTCAATCTCATGGCTAAATATCAAGATTTTGTTACCTTGGTGGCTTGCCTTGATGATGAAGATGATTGAAGCTCGTGTATCTTAGTCCTAGTTCTGTTAGGACTAGTCCAAATGCATAGTTTTTTAGTTCTGTTAGGAATTCTATCTCTCTTTTGCTTGTAAGTTTTTACTCTTCTAATTGGGAGAGGTTTTTCTTACTTTAAGCATCCTAGGACTTGTAATTAGAGTAGAGAAAGGAAGCTAAGGGGCGTGTAATTAGCTTGGCAAGGAAGTAAAGGAAGTTTGTTACTTTACTTGGCGTGCAAGGCTAATAGTTTGTAAGGCTTGTTCATTTAGGAGTCTTTATAACCGCCTATATAAGGCCTATTTCACGTTTGATGCAAAGTTAGTTAGAGTTATTTTACACAAATTCTTGATTATTGTCTGTGAGTATTTCATAAGGTTTATTCGACCATTAATCACTATTCAGGATTATTAATTGAATGATGCTAAACAACTTATTTCCAAGATTGGTGTGATGGGGTTGAGGTTATTTGTTTAAGGTTCAGGATTGTTCTTTAATCAATAAAATATCCGTTCTTGGTTCTCTAGTTCGAAGATTTTGATTCTTCGAGTTCTTGATTTCCAAGATTGGCGTGACAACCTTGATTATGGTATCATATTTTCCAGGAGGGTGAGGATACAAGGGATTTGACCTTTCTCTTAAAGATCCAAAAAAAGACACTTAAAGATTTAATCTTTTCTTTTCAAGATTTGATCTTTACGTGATATGGGGTTCATCTTGCTACGTGAAAGTGGTGATCAACCACCATGGTGTGTCATATGGAGAAACTAACCAAGGCTATTGCGGATCTTGCCAAGCAACGGTTTGATTTCTAATTGAAATACAACGCAAATGCCAACAGTACGACTAGGTTGGAGACACGAATGGATGCTATAACTTCAATAATCACCAAGAAGCTGGATAAGAATAGTGCTGACTATGTGGGAGCGTCAGAGGATGAGGAAGAAGAGCGTTCAGTTAGGGGAGCAAAACTTAACATTAATGATGATAGGGTCTTGAATTTAGATGACTTCAGAGGGGATTCAAGTCGGATCTTCTTGAATGGATCCGTCAACTAGAGAAGGTGTGTGACTATAGGGGTTTTGATGACCAAAAGAGATTCAAGATTGCGTCACTAAGACTCATGAAGTAAGTCGGTATTTGGTTGGAAAACTTGAATGCTAAGCGTGCTAGGAAGGGAAAGGATAAGCTTAGTAGTTGGATCAAGTCGAAAGAGATGCTACAGGAGAAACTCTTGCCTGGTGATTTTTAACAAAGGCAATACCTAAAGCTAAGAACTTTGAGCCAAGATACACTTAGTGTACACAAGTATATTGGAGTTTGATAAGCTATCCCTTATGTGTGACTTGGAGGAGAAGAGACATTTGAACATAGCACGTTATATCAAAGGTCTGAACGGTCTATTGCTAAAAAGGTTGAAGTTTCGACTTATAATTCCTTTGATGAAGTGACGCGGTTAGCATTGAAGTTTGAGTCTCATGAGAAGGAGGACAAGCCAAAGTTCTCTTATGGGGGTAAGTATGGCTCGAATTCATCTAAACCATCTTCATCTTTCTTCCCTTATTCATCTTCTTTGAAAAACTATAAGGCATCCAAGAAACATGGTGCGTCTAAGGAAGAAAATAAGGTAAAGAAACACAAGGTATTTGTGCCTAAAGAAAAATTCGAGGAGATGAGGAAGTGCTTTAAGTGTCAAGGGAGAGGACACATAACTAGTAATTGCCCTACAAGGAAGGCTCTCACTATGAGACAATATTTGGCCTTGAATGAGAAGAAGAATTGTATGAATTTGTCCCTGAGAAGATGCACGAAGAGAGTGGAGAGGAGGATGCCTTACCTGATTGGGGTGGTTAGGTGTGTGTTACACGTTGATTATCCTCCTAATAAGGAACAAAAGGGAGAACTTGTTCCATACTAGATGCAAGGTGGGGGAAAATACATGCAATGTTATCATAGATAGTCGATCATGCACAAATGTAATTGCCTCTGAAGTGGTGTCCAAGCTTAACCTAGCTGTGAGAGAACATCCCCAACCATACAAGCTTAGTTGGTTAAATGATAGTATTGGATTGAAAGTGAAGAAGCAAGCCTTGATTGCGTTCTTTATTGGGAGTTATAAGGATGATTTATGGTGTGATGTACTTCCAATGAGTGCTTGCCATCTTTTACTTGGAAGACCATGGCAATATGATAGACAAGTGATCCATAAAGAGGATATAAACGTGTATTATGTGATGGTTGGAGCAAAGAGGGTACGCCTACACCCCTTGTCTCCTAGTTCAGTGGTGCAAAGAAGGTGGAGAAGAAGACTAACCTATTCCTTCATCCAAGGAGTTTAAGAGAGAAGTCGAATAAGAGGATATGGTTATACTTTGTTTCTGAGGTATGCAGCTACTAGTAATAAAACTCCTAATGGTTCGAGGTTAGAAAACCTTACGGAGGAGTAATTCCCGATGATTTGCCTCAAGGACTACCACCTTTGAGGGGAATTGAGCATGCTATTGACTTACTTCCTCGAGTTCCTTTGCTAAACAAGCCAACATATAGATGTGATCCTGTAGCATCTGGGGAGTTACAAAGGCAGATTAAGGAGTTAATTGAGAAAGGGTATGTGATAAAGAGCATGAGTCCATGTGTTGTTCCTGAATTGCTTGTGCCTAAGAAGGATGGAACATGGAGTATGTGATCGGTATTTTCCAAGATTGATCATAAGAGTGGCTATCGAGGATTAGGGAAAGAGATGAGTGGAAAAACAGCTTTCAAGACAAGCAAGGGTTGTACGAGTGGATAGTGATGCCTCTTAGTCTATGCAATGCTAGTAGCTCATTTATGAGGCTCATAAATCAGGTAGTGCTCCCCTTCTTAAACAAATTTGTTGTTGTGTATTTACATGATATTCTTATTTAAAGCAAGAGTGTACAGGAGCATCTAGTACGCCTTAGGAGTTTGGTTAAGAAGTTGAGGGAGCAAAAGTTGTACGGAAAGGTGGAAAAGTGTGAGTTCCTCATCTCCAATGTGGCGTTTTCGGGGAACACTAAATCACACGAGGGTGTTCATGTTGATCCTGAAAAGGTTAAGGCTATTTCTTCTTAACTAGCTCCTACCGATGCTCATGAGTGTCGGAGTTTTCATGGTTTAGCTTCCTTTTACAGGAGATTCATTTGAAACTTCTCCTTTATTATGGCGTCTATCACTGAGTTGTTGAAGCAAGGGGAGTTTAGGTGGACATCTTTGGCGCAAAAGGCTTTTGAAGATGTGAAGGGAAACTTTGTAGTGCTCCTATTCTAGCTTTGCCTGATTTCCACAAGTTGTTTGAGGTGGAGTGTGATGCAAGTGGGGCAGGGATAGGCTGAGTGTTGTTGCAAGAAAAGAAGCCAATTTCTTACTTCAGTGAGAAATTGAGTGGAGCAAAGTTGAATTACTCCAACTATGATAGGGAGTTCTATGCTATTGTGCGTGCCTTAGATAATTAGTCCCATTACTTGAGACATAAGTCCTTCATCCTTCACTTTGATCGTGAAGCACTCAAATCAATCATAGACATGCCAAGTGGGTTGAGTTTCTTTAATCTTTCACTTTTTCATCCAAGTATAAGGAGGGAAAGAGTAATGTGGCGGCGGATGCTTTGTCTAGGCGTACATATATATTAGTTGTGGTGGATGCAAAGGTCTTAGGGTTTGAACACTTGAAGGAGCTATACAAAGATGATGGAGATTTTGGCTCGACTCTTGGTGCGCCTAGTGGTTTGTTTGTGATTCAGGCTGGTACCCTATTCAAGGGAAACAAGTTGTGCGTGCCTAAGTGTGGTATTAGGGAGTTGGTGCGTGAGGTTCATAGTGGTGGCATGGCTGGTCACTTTGGCGTGCAAAAGGCTCTTGACACTCTTCAAGAAAACTTCTATTGGCCTAGTATGATTAGGGATGTGAACATGGTGGTGAGTAAGTGCACAACTTGTCAAAGATCAAAGAGTACTTTTCACAAAGGGCTTAGTACTCCTCTACATGTTCCTGATTGTCCTTGGGATAGTGTGAGCATGGATTTCATTGTTGGGTTGCCTTAGATGCAAAGAGGCAAGGATGCCATCATGGTTGTGGTAGATAGGTTCTCTAAGATGGCTCACTTTTTCCTATGCATAAAACTAATGATGTTTTACATGTAGCTGACTTGTACTTTCGAGAAATCATTCGAGTACATGGTATCCCTAGGAGTATTGTATATTTGTATCTGATAGGGATTCTAAATTCCTAAGTCATTTTTGGAGGTGTCTTTGGACAATGCTTGGAACTAAGCTCTTGTTTAGCGCTAGTCATCATCCTCAAACAGATGACCGTGACAAATAGGACATTGAGGTCTTTGTTGTGTGGTTTAGTGAGCAAAACAAAAAGTTACCGCATTTTAGGCGGGTTTTATGGGATATTTTTTCATGTTGATTTGTTTTTTAAGGCCAAAGAAGAGGTTGGAGGCATTCAATAAGACGTGTGAGCAAGTAAAAACGAGGATTGAAAAGATGAACAACCTAACAAGAATAGAAGGCAACCGAAGTTCAAAGTAGGCGACTTAATTTGGGTGCACTTAAAAGAAAGATTTTGAAGTAAAAGAAAGACTAAGTTGATGCCTAAAGCTGATGGTCCCTTTGAAGTTACTAGAGTCATCGGAGATAGTGCTTACAAGGTTGATCTACCCCATGAAGGTGTAAGTGCCACGTTTAATGTAAGTGATTTGTCTCCTTACTATGATAATGAGAATTTGAGGGCAAATTCTTTTGTGGAGGGGGAGAATGATGCGGATTCAAATGCACTTGTACTAGAAGAGCCAATCTCATTGGTTACAGAAAGCATGGGGTTCAATCTCATGGCTAAACATCAAGCTTCTGTTACCTTGGTGACTTAGCTTGAATGAAGATGAAGATGATTGAAGCTCGTGTATCTTAGTCCTAGTTCTGTTAGGACTAGTCCAAATGCAATGTTTCCTAGTTCTGTTAGGGATTCTATGTAAAGTAGTGTTTTATTGTCTTAGTACTCTTTTGCTTGTAAGTTTTTACTCTTCTAACTGGGGGAGGTTTTTCTTACTTTAAGCATCCTAGGACTTGTAATTAGAGTAGAGAAAGAAAGCTAAGGGGCTTGGCGAGCAAGTAAAGGAAGTTTGTTAGTTTACTTGGCGTGCAAGGCTAATAGTTTGTTAGGCTTGTTATCCTTTCTTGCTCATAGTTATCTTACTTATTTTTATTTATTTAGGAGTCTTTGTAACCGCCTATACAATGCCTATTTCAAGTTTAATGCAAAGTTAGTTAAAGAGTTATTTTACACAAATTCTTGATTATTGTTTGTGAGTATTTCATAAGCTTTATTCGACAATTAATCACTATTAAACAACTTATTTCTAGGATTGGAATCGCTATTCCACCCATTTCATCGAGATAAACAAGACATATTCTATCGTAACTAGTTCCCGCTAAGAAAAAAAGTGCCGCACCAATAAATCCATGAGAAATCATTTGTAAATTGGCCCCATTAAGTCCGGTATCGGTTATAAAACTAATTCCTATAATTATGAAACCCATGTGAGAGACAGGGGAATAGGCTATTCGTTTTTTCAAATTAGTTTGAATTGGATTCCAACTTATCACCTAGCACCCAATTTTTCAGATCCGGCCGTTCGATCTATGATTTATCATTCATAGACATTTTAGATTCTTTGTTTAAGGTTCATGAGTGTTCTTTAATCAAAGAAATATCCGTTCTTGGTTCTGTTATTCGAAGATTTTGTTTCTTATAGTCCTTGAATTCCAAGATTGGCGTGACAACCTTGATTATTAAGCTTCTTAGCTTGGTAATCATATCAGGCGAAGACTTCAAAATAACAGGCAAATGATTTTCACTATTTTACTCAAATTGGAATGAAGAGATCCTCTTTTTTTGGTTGAAATGATAGGTCTTGAGCAATTGGAGAAGCTTACATACAACCTTCTCTCCCTAGAGTTGTGCCAAGATCAAAAACTCCTCAATCCTCCGATCAATAGAAAAGAGTTGGCCCAACTTAGAGGCTACATTAAGCTCACCAAACCATGTAAACTAAACATCTTTAAAAGGCAAGGTAACATTCACATGTTCGTGAGTCAAGACCCCATAATCTACGAGCAATCCTAAAACCATCTTTTAAACCCAACTTCCAATAAGCCGTCGAGGGAAGCACGTGTCCCACAGGTCCCAGAGATCATTCAAGAACCCCAGATGACGATTGTATATAAGACAATAGACAGTGGAAACCAGCACTCATTCCTACTTGACAATGAACAAGACTAACAATGAGTGAGAACCTTAAAGACCAGCTGGCAATATTTCCTATCCTCAAGGAGTAATTCTAGACTCGAGAAATGATTAGCTTGACTAGCAACAAAAAGCACATGGTCAGTGTTGAGAAAATTAAATTCTAAGCCAAAAAAAAAGAACACAAGGAATCTTCTAAGTGGCATTTATGTACTAATATGTGCAACATTTTATATTCTACGAGAGGCAAATACAATTAAGGCAAACCCATAGTGGGCCTTAAAGCACACTTTTAAACAAAAGTATTCATCAAAATGATTACAGAACTCAAAACCCACTTAAAACCATGTGCATTTCCAAGAAAATGAAGTCCTTTGAATGATTAACAAGGGAATCATCTGGAATTTGCTGAAACAGAAAGAGAAAGCTAGATTCCACAGATGTAAATATCCATTATTGAATAATTTGCAACATGAGTTTCACAATTCCATGTCATAACAACACCACCAACATTGCCCAACAAATGCAAATTACGCTCGCACCACTCTAATAACAAGCATCCTCATACGGGTACAAAAATCTATCATTTATGTGAATTGTGAATATATCACCTGAACTAAAAACTTAAATATTCTAAACTACAATATTCGGGAAAAAGATCCTACTTACACTTCTGTAATTGTAAATCTTAAGAAATCACCATAGGAGAACGATAGTATTAATAAGAGTAAAATGTACCTATCATAAGATCGGTTTTCACACTGTATATTTAAGATAGCCTACATACTTGGAGAAACACATAATACTAAAATAACAAAATAGCGAGACTTGACATATTATTACATGAGTAATTCTCAATCTTACCTTTATACCCAATCTGACCACCATAGCATAAAAGCCATTAGCCATGCCAGAGCATGATGTGCCATTGATAAATTCTATATATCTAATTGTAATCAAATTGTCAAGCTTAGAAAAACCCAAAGGTCTCCATTAAGTTCTTTTCTAAACAAACTTTGTTGAAAAGGAAACTAAACAAAAACCATAAGAGGAGCAGCATTGTATTTTAACTTTAGAAAAACTACACACAGAGTGCCCTTACCTTCCATCATCAATCTTAACAAAGTTCACTGCAACATCATCAAAGCCCGTATATAACTGTCCTTTCATTAAACGGCATGGAATGTCCACACTGTCGGCGAGAACCTTCACAAAATATATAGAACAACCAAAAAGAACAGATAACATGTCAAAAGATAATAAACGAATGATGCAAATTCTAAAGAAAAGATTCATAACAAGAGATTTTCTATGAAAGCTACATTTAGGGGAGTAAATAATAGTTAAAATACACAATCAAACTTACTAATTCTTAAAACTTAAATTTAACACAAGTTTATGGAAGTTTTAATGATAACCAACAGATCACTTCTGCAAGCTGTCAAAAACCAGATGAAAAGAACCCAAAAGCATCCAGTCTTAAGCCTGCATTTGCTAACTTATTATTTGTACAAAGGCGCCAAATCTATGGCTTCTGAATTATTTATCTCTCTATATAAAGTGTTGAGGAGAGAGCATTTGATACTTTGCATATAGCAATATCTTATCAGGTTGATCAAGGAGCATGTTATTCCAGTTTAAAGGTCAGATGAACACCGAACAGCATGGCGATAATCCTGTTGACCTAAGATAGGCTTTCATTGCGATGCTATACAAGGTTTACAAAGACAAGGGGCCTTCATTGCCATGTTTAAGTTCTTGGTTGATGCTTAAAATTGCAAGAATTGAACAAGAGTTGGGCTTAGATTTTGGAGCATATTCAGTATGGAATTGGACATACCTAAAGCCTAAAAAATCTTCCTTTGTGATTAGACCTTAAGAAGGAACAAAGCTCAAAAAGCCAAGTTCTAAGTGAGGAGAAACTTAAGAGGCTTAAGATATGGTCTTACGCTCTGATCGAGCCAATCTCATAGATTTATTGTATTTTGACATTGGACGTCTAACTTGATATGTTTCACTAGAATCCGACAACAACCTATATACTCGACATAATTCAAATAGTTAAAGTTAGGCAGTTGGCAACTTGCAGTTCACTTATAACAATTTGGATGTTGTTTGAGGACTCCTTGTTTTGTCTTAAACAAGCTTGAAAAGGCTAAAAACAGCCTGGCGCTGAGTGGCGCATCAATAAATAAAAATCAGATAGCATTTTGATAATCAAATATGAGTACCTTTTTTGATAATCAGAAGCCTAAAATGTGAAAAGCAAGTTGCTGTGAGAAGTAGTCAAGACTGGAAAAGAAGTTGTGTTTAATAGATCCACAACAACTCATTGATCAAGGAAAAGAAGAAACTAGATTCCGGAATAATCTATTAATAGAATAAGAAAAAAGGATTAAAGAAAGTACCTTGAATAGTAAAGCACGATGACGAGCCAGTCCAATTGTTAAAGAACCCAGAGGCAACACCATGTTCCTAATAGTTGACTTCAAACTATAACTAAGACTTTTCCATGCTCTAAACATGTTGTCTGGTTCCCCAACTGGTCCACCCATGTAGTCCGACACCAGAGTAGCTAGTTGTCGCACCAGTGCAGCATCACCTAGAAGAACAGGTTCAGACCTTGCCTTGGCTGCAAAATTGAGAGCCCTCTGTTCAAGTTGAAGCAGATTGGAATCAGCAGCCCTGTTGACCAAAATTGCCTCCCAACTAATACCTTCAGATACTGGTGTTTCTTGAAGATCAACAAGGGAAGGCATCCTTGATGGTTCACAGCCGGTGACCACGCCATATAAGTCATAGAAACCATCGAAGATCTTGTCATCATAGCCAAGAGCATTGTAATTCTGTCAGGCATGGACAAATCTATAATATGAGATAGGTTAGAAAAGAATACAGGAAAACACATAAATTTCACGAGAATAAAGCAAGTTGTTCTAGTAAAAAAAAAAGTGATAAGTTATTTGCTATTATGGTAGTGCATACACCCAAGATCAAGGCATGTTCAAGAAAACCAGATTAATCAACTAGAAGCATGAAAATGAAAACTAGGCCAACCATACAATGTCAAATGATACGTAAAGCTTAGTCTTAGGATCATCCAAATGATCACTATCTTGAATTCTTATATTTCAATTTTCTTTTTCACGCAATAGTATCCGGATGAACCAGATCTCTTTTTGTCCTTTTATCTCAGTTCACAGGGTGGTTGTTTTGTTCTTAGTCCTTCTGTTTGTGAATGAGTAGCACACCCTGGATGTTTTAGAATACAATCATATATTAGTTGTCTCCAAATATACGAAATGGAGATAGACGCAACAGATGTCTAGTTCAACATTTCTGAACATTGAAAGGTGAAAAGCAAGTATCACCATTTCCCAAGAACACTATTTCAATTCAATTTGACTTTAATGTAGAATAGCATAAAAAAATGGAATCAAGAGAAAAATCAAAATAAGACAGGTGTTCTAAAAAATAAGAATTATGTCCTAGCGTATTAAATCTTTGTTGTTCCAAGATGGAATTGTCCTAGGAAGATCAGCCTGCATCCAAATAATTTGAAAAAAAAAAAAAAAAAAAAAGATGCCTATAAAATAGTATCACCTGTAACATGCAACAACCAAGAACGTATCATATGAAACAAGAACCCAATCTTCTCATAACATAAGATGAGCAGGATTAATGTAAGGGGACTCTACAAGCTCAAGCACAAATACTAGCTAGAGGCTGATCTCCAATTCACGATCAACAAAGGCACCGCTGGTTATTTAAGGAGCCAGCCAGTGTAGCTGTTAACTTGTTTGGGTTGAAACAACGACCATTTCATCAAGCAGTGAACACGTAGAGTGGTAAAATTCAAGCAAGAAGCAAGAACGCAAAACCATCAAAATCATGGATTATCATAAGGTCTCCCTTCCGATTCCTCTATTAAAGCTATACACTACCACAGTCTAAAATTTTTACGAGGACTAGGTTTACTGTCTATAGCAACCACTACATTTAAGTTTCGCCACAATAATGCAACTAATATCTAGAATCACCTAACACCAGCACAGCCCTCCGAAAGGACGTCAAGCAAAAAGCCAAAAATGCACATAAGTTATGAGAAAAACCTAAGGGGAAAGCTATCCAAGGACTGATGGAAGCTAAAGCTACGAATGCTAGAAGCAAAACATTTTCCAATGGGAAAGTTTCTCAAAATGGTATAAAATACTAGTGCCCATGCTATCAACAGAGCAATTATTCTTCTCCATACAAATTCCGAAAACAAGGTGAAAATTTTAAAGAGCCGAAATACCAACTTCAAGTTACTCCTGTCCTGTCAATCGAACAGTCCTTCAAGTTGATGGACATACTCACTGAGCAATTCAATAAGTCCTACTCCTACCTAATTATAAATAAACTAAGAGTTAATTGAGCACAGGAGCCTGCAAGCTTACCCAGTATCTGAACGCAACGACTTCAGCAGGAGTATTCTCCTGTGCAAGTGATCCTAAACTTATTTGCTTCACAGCTTCAATCTGAACAGCCTCTGGATCTTCCCTTGCACTCATTTCCATAGCTAACTGTATTTGATACTCTTCCTCTATGTCAGGATCCTTTGAATTAGTAGACTCCGAGTCACGCCTTTCAACGTCCGAACCAACAGTCAAGCCAGAACTGTGAGCAGATTCCATGTGTTGTTCTATTATATCTTGTGTCCTTGCATTTGAAGAAGATGGGATACTACTACTACTACTAGGACTCTTTCTGTTAGTTACTGTCTGAAACCATCCAGCCAAAGCAGTTAAGGGTTTGTTTTGCTCCAAACGATGATGTGCCTGTGAATGAGGAGATGGCCTAACACTCAATTTACTCGTTTTCGATGAATTTGACGACCCTTCTATGTCTTCACCTTGGTTTGACACAATATTCAGCTTCTTCAATAGGTTCTTCATACTATTTCCCTAAAGTTGCAGAAATTATTGCTAAAGATATAGAAATCTGGCCATATACACCTCCATTGTCTTGGACCAAGCATGAACTCTCACCCCTTTCTTAATTCTTATTACTCACAGTTTTTAACATAATGCTACAAGCAGACTATACCCAAAATGAAAACTACATATAACTCCATAAATCCAAAACTTCCATACCCATTAATGCTTTGATCAAATATAACATAACCCGGATGCCAAAAATTCGAATATTTCAAACCTTTTTTTTTTCACACGACCAGCAAAAATTACCAAAATCAAACTCCAAACCAGATTTTGACTTCAACAATACAGGAACAAAAATAACCACAATAAACTTATTATTATTTTACCTTTTCCTGAATCCAATTATAAGCAGATAAAAAGACCCACCAAATTGTAAAGCTTGCTTTGAAATCGACTGCCAAGGTTAAATAAACACGGCAATTAATTCAATTTGTCCTTTTTTTGGGAGATTTCAGAGAGCAAGAAGAACAACACTTAAAAAAAAAAAAATTTTTAGGACAAGTCTTTGAAGAAAGGGGGAAGGTGACATAAGCTGAAGACCAACAAGTGGGATTAAGAGGGCCCCACTAGCGTTGAAGGCACACCAAGTGCACAGGACAGGATTATAATTTTTTTCAGTGTTCCATTATTTTGTAAATCAGAAAAGATGAAAAAATGGGTAAAATAAAAGAGACAGAAGTTCCTGATTGGCTGATTCAGCCTACCAAAGCAGCAGAAATATAGTATTTAAAAGAAAAAAATTTAATTGGTTGAGCTTTTGTACTTACCTTTTCTATATATTTAAATTGGCAAACTCCCACGGAAGTGGTAGGAGGTGGAAATTTTTGCAGTGGGACCTTGAACGGAATATAAAATCAGCAACTTGGAAATTTTTTTTCTAGTTTCTGCTGTTGAGCAGGTAAGCTTTGCTTTTTAATTTTGGAAAGTTTTTAGGTGATCATATTAATTATGATTTTACCAAGAATTGTGGGGCTTCAAATAATGAAAAAGATTATAAGTTTTTTTTTTTTTTTTTACAATCACGAGTTATTTGTATTCATTGAAAAATTATTGAAATTGGCTATCTCGAGATAATGCTAGATTAAGAAGAAAATCTTACGAAGCTTTTTTTATTATCTCAAGTAAAACCGCTAATCAAATTAGCGTTTCTCGTTAATAACCGCTAATCAAATTGACTTATATTGTTAATTAACCGCTCACTAAATTAGCAATTCACTAAAGGTAGAGCACTAAAGCTTTTTAAACTCTTTTCTGGAGCTCCAAATGCTAAAAATTTGCTTTTTCAACTCTAATCTCAAGCACTACAAGTATTAGACTAGTGACCCATGTCATACATGGGTAAAAATTTGCTATATAAAGATTATAACACTCCTAAAATAAAAATTTTTGTTACTATAAATAATATTATATATATATATACGTATATATGTGTATATGTATACGTATATATGTGTATATAGGGGCAGGATCACATGAGAATGCCTCCTTACATGAGAAATGAGAATAAATCTCATTTACACGATTGGTTTAGAGTTATACCCCTGAAAAATCTTCTAGCCCAAAAAAAAAAATTCAAAATTTTTTTTTCTAATAATTTTTTTTTTTGAGTTACATCAATTTTTCATTAGAGTTACATCACTTGTTCATTAGAGTTATAGCGCGTAAAATCTATTCTCAATTCTCATGTAAGTATGCATTCTCATATGAACTCACTTCTATATATATGTATATATGTATACATATATATGTATATATAATTATATATAATAACTTATATATAAAGCAGAGTCCAAAATGCAGTGCACGAGATCGTGACATTTGGCATCCTTATTAGACGTCGTTTGTCGCGCTTATTAAGTGCCATGTCATTATTTTTAAAAATAAATATAATTCCAAATAAATAAAAATACATATATAGATGTAAGATAAGAAGAAATAGTGTTTGAGATATCAAATATCTTGAGTTTCCCGTTGTATATTATATGGATGATCCGATTTGCAAGTACAATGATTGGGAATTGGTTGATTTGTCTACAATGAAATACATAAGTAAGTTTATCAATTATAACTTTTAATATATTCAAAAAAAATTATTTGTGTACTATTGGAAAGTATTTTAAAAATACTTTAAAACAAGATTCATTAATGATATATATATCTAAAAGTATTTAGATAATTAGTGATGGTCTCTCTTCAAAAAAGACAATTATTCATATTCAACTCCATATTTTCTAAAGCAATCGTAGTGATGTTAGAATTAGTATTAGTACTTCCGAAGTTATATATTTATCTATAAAAAATATTATTTTTGTCCATGTTAAGTTAATCATGTATTCCTATTACCCTTATGAGAAAGTGGTACAAAATGGCGTACAAAGCTATGATCACATAAATCAAATGACAATGATTGACTCTTTTTCATATTGTCTCAACTGCAAATCAAAGTTATGAAAATAATGTGTGAATTTTTTCTACAATAAATGCATGGAAGACCAAGAATTTCCCCATGACAAAGTATACTACAAGAAAGGTCGTATTTAACGACGGCTAAAAGCCGTCGGTAATATAAGAAAAACCGTCGGTAAAACATCACCGACCGCTAGCCGTCGGTAAACGGCAGTCGGTGCACAGGTGGTCGCTGAATTTGGAATCAACGACCGCTAAGCCGTCGGTAAATAATTTAACGACGGTTTACTTGTAATCAGCGACCGTTCCGGAAAACCGACGTTGGCACCAAACCAACGACTGTTTTAAACAGCCGTTAAATCAACGACGGTTTGGAACCGTCGTTGATTTACCGACCGTTTAAAACCGTCGGTAATTCCCCAACGGTTATAAACAGTCGTTGTATGGGCCACATCAACGTCTGTTATAAACCGTCGCTATTATGTAAAAGCAGTCGTTGAAGTTGAAGTCCTTGGGTGCATAGTATACCTTACAACGACTGCCTAGCCGTCGTTGATTTAATGTTTAGCCGTCGTTGTTTTTTTGAAATAAAATTATTTAGAATATTTTTGTTGTTACCAATAATTAAACCTGTACCAGCACAGCTGCATGCTTGTGGACCACACTAAAGCTGTTCCTCCATCGCATTCAATTACAAAAATATGCAATTTTGATATATATTACAATTTGCATTGATACTTGTAATTTGCATTGATACTTGTATAATTACATGAAATAGATTACAATTATGTACACAAAATAGATCCCGATGTCGGGGAATAAAGTAGAAGTCTGTGTTTACAAAAAATATATATCGACAAAGCTGGAAACTAATAAGCTAGATGCCGATAAATATAGACACTAAATGTCTATAGTTAGACAAACTACCTAGATTAAATATATGTACGCAAAATAGATCCCGGTGTCGAGAAATAAAGTAGAAGTCGGGTTCCAAAAAAAATAACCCGACACATCTAGAAACAAAGCGAGATGTCGATAAATATTGACACTAAATGCATAAAAGTTAGTAACCTAGTTGCCGAAACCAAAAACACTACACTGTCAAGGGTGTCTGTGTAGCACTACCGCCACCACCAAACCCTGGGTCATCGTCTGGTCTGCGATGTGGAGGGGGGCCTGGGTTGCTACCTGAGGACATGTGGCCGAAACTAGACATGTTCCTCATCATTTCCTCAACAATGGCCCGACTTGACGCTTCCACCCGTGCTGCGACCATTGCCTCCACCTCTTCCATCCGCGCAGCGACCTTTGCCTCCACCTGCGCCTCAATCTGAGATAAAATGGACGGCTCATATGGTTGTGAAGAGCCGCTATCTCCTCGCCCTGATGAAGAGTTGTAGTACAAATGATCTCCCTGACCCAACCCCTGAACTTTTCCTCGGTTCCTCCCCCCAACTGTCTCCCAATACAACAGATCAGGGTTCGGCTGTGACCCCTGAGTGGTACAATGATCCAGCTTCTTCTTGTACGTCTCCTGCATTTGGTTAAATATACTCATATTCAAGTGAAATAAAGTGGGTAAAATGGCCTATATTAGCCTACATTTGGTTCTAACTTTCCTACTTTGTGTATTTTCAATCAAAACAACTTATAAATACATTAAACTAACTACATATATGATGTTTGAGGTGGTTATAACTTAAACTAGCATCAAACTACTCGTATTCATTCAATTTCAAGTAAAAAGGCCTAAAATGGCCTATATTAGCCTACATTTGGTTCTAACTTTCCTACTTTGTGTATTTTCAATCAAAACAACTTATAAATACATTAAACTAACTACATATATGATGTTTGAGGTGGTTATAACTTAAACTAGCATCAAACTACTCGTATTCATTCAATTTCAAGTAAAAAGGCCTAAAATGGCCTATATTAGCCTACATTTGGTTCTAACTTTCCTACTTTGTGTATTTTCAATCAAAACAACTTATAAATACATTAAACTAACTACATATATGATGTTTGGGGTGGTTATAACTTAAACTAGCATCAAACTACTCGTATTCATTCAATTTCAAGTAAAAAGGCCTAAAATGGCCTATATTAGCCTACATTTGGTTCTAACTTTCCTACTTTGTGTATTTTTAATCAAAACAACTTATAAATACATTAAACTAACTACATATATGATGTTTGGGGTGGTTATAACTTAAACTAGCATCAAACTACTCGTATTCATTCAATTTCAAGTAAAAAGGCCTAAAATGGCCTATATTAGCCTACATTTGGTTCTAACTTTCCTACTTTGTGTATTTTCAATCAAAACAACTTATAAATACATTAAACTAACTACATATATGATGTTTGAGGTGGTTATAACTTAAACTAGCATCAAACTACTCGTATTCATTCAATTTCAAGTAAAAAGGCCTAAAATGGCCTATATTAGCCTACATTTGGTTCTAACTTTCCTATTTTGTGTATTTTTAATCAAAACACCTTATAAATACATTAAACTAACTACATATATGATGTTTGGGGTGGTTATAACTTAAACTAGCATCAAACTACGCGTATTCATTCAATTTCAAGTAAAAAGGCCTAAAATGGCCTATATTAGCCTACATTTGGTTCTAACTTTCCTACTTTGTGTATTTTCAATCAAAACAACTTATAAATACATTAAAATAACTACATATATGATGTTTGAGGTGGTTATAACTTAAACTAGCATCAAACTACTCGTATTCATTCAATTTCAAGTAAAAAGGCCTAAAATGGCCTATATTAGCCTACATTTGGTTCTAACTTTCCTACTTTGTGTATTTTCAATCAAAACAACTTATAAATACATTAAACTAACTACATATATGATGTTTGAGGTGGTTATAACTTAAACTAGTATCAAACTACTCGTATTCATTCAATTTCAAGTAAAAAGTCCTAAAATGGCCTATATTAGCCTACATTTGGTTCTAACTTTCCTACTTTGTGTATTTTCAATCAAAACAACTTATAAATACATTAAACTAACTACATATATGATGTTTGAGGTGGTTATAACTTAAACTAGCATCAAACTACTCGTATTCATTCAATTTCAAGTAAAAAGGCCTAAAATGGCCTATATTAGCCTACATTTGGTTCTAACTTTTCAATCATATTTGCCTATAAATATATGTTTAGAAGTATGTACCGAGATTTGCTTTGATTTCTTGTTTGCTGGAATTTCTCCTTTTCCAGGAACAGTCTTGAAATGAGTCTTCAAGAACAACTCAGGAGCAGTAGGGAGTACTCCTCCTCTACTCTTTGCCTGTAGACATTGTTGAATTAACAAAGGCTTTATGGAACATATTCATGTAAATTACACTAAGTAGTAGATATGAAACATATTTACCATCTTCCTAGCATGCTGTGCCGCTGAAATAGAACCCTGAAAGAGTGACGGCTCAATTGGATTAGACAGGGAGCCACATCTTCGGTTCTTCTTCGCCTGTTTCGATTTTTCCCGAAATGTTGGGTCTTCACTTCTCTTCTTCATGTCTTCGTATATCGTCTCCCCCAACCATTTTGGCCTTTCTTTGGCTTTCTTAACCACCCAGTATCGCAAGTCTCGCAGACGAGATGAAGCTTTTTTCTTGTAATCCTTCCTCACTAGGCCTTCTAACTCAGGAGGCCATTCGTAAATACCCTTTAGTCAAAGTTTAAACATATTTATATTAATAAAGTAATATAATCAATTTCATTTTTCATAATTCGATTCATACATACTGTGAAAATGTTCCACCAATGCGTCTTTGTTGCAGCATCGACCTCACTGTAATTGAACCATGGTTGTCGAAAATGGCCCTGGAAAATGTCAGTGATGGACCCACTAACCTTGTTATCATCAAACCTGAATTGAAAACCAAACAAACACGTGAATTGTGAATATCATTGCATACAAATATCATGAAATGAAGGCTTACGAACTTACCACAATCCAGTAGGGCTTAAAACCTTTCTTGGTGCACGGTTCGAACCTTCACCTTCCTCCGTATGAGTGATCGGAGTCTCCGGTACGTGGTCACCAATGTCACGTGCCTCGTGAATCATCTCCCCGTGTCTCGACATAGGGTTACGCTTCCTTGTACATCCGGTGACGAGAAAAAGCTCCCTCGGAGTCAAAGTCCCACGACCTTGGCTTCCACCTAAGCCACCTCGACCTCCGCGGCCCTTAGGATTAGACATGATTACCTAAAATGCAAGAAAGTAGAAACGCGCAAGATTAAAAAAAAACACAATAAAATGTAAGTTATTTCTTAACCCCCCTACACTCCCCACCTTGTTGGCCCTCACCGACCTTCCCGCCCTCCCCCGCCCTCCCCCCTCACTCCCCCTGGCGGCCGCGAGCCCTCCCCCCCCCCCTACCCTCCCCCCGCCGGCTCGCAGCCCCCCGCCCTCCCCCGCCCCCTCACGCCCTGCGGCCCCCCCCCTCTCCCCCCGGCCTCGCCTCCCCCCGCTTTCCCCCCTCACGGCTGCGAGCCCTCCCCGGCCCTCCCCCTGGCGGCATGCCCCCGCCCTCCCCCCCGCCCTCCCCCCCTCCCCCGCTTTGCCCCGCGCCCTCCCCGCCTTCCCCCCTCCCCCTCCCCTGCAGCCCCCTCCCCCCCCGCCCTCCCCCTCACAGCCCCTGCCCTCCCCGCCCCTTCCCCCGCCTTCCCCCCTCACTCTCCCCCTGCGGCCTGCCTCCCCCGCCCTCCCCCATCACCGGCTGCGAGCCCTCCCCGCCCTCCCCCGCTGGCATGCAGCCCCCCGCCCTCCCCCCGCCCTCCCCCCTCACGCTGCAGCCCTCCCGCCCTCCCCCCCGCCTTCCCCCCCTCACTCCCCCCGCCTCGCAGCCCCCTCCCCTCCCCCCGCCTCCCCCCTCACGGCCTATAGCCCTCCCGCCCTCCCCGCCTTCCCCCCTCACTCCCCCCCGCTGGCCCGCTCCCCCCCGCCCCCCCCCCCCGGCTGCGAGCCCTCCTCCTCCCCTCCCCCGCCCCCCCCCGCCCTCCCCCGCCGGCATGCAGCCCCCCGCCCTCCTCCCCCGCCCTCCCCTCACAACCCCTGCCCTCCCCGCCCTCCCCCGCTTCCCCCCTCACTCCCCCGCCGGCCTCGCAGCCCCCCCCTCCCCCCCCCCCTCCCCCCGCCTCCCCCCTCACTCCCCCTGCCGGCTCGCAGCCCCCTCCCCCTCCCCCCCCGCCTCCCCCCCCTTTTGTTAGAATGTTAGTGTTAGTGAAATAGGGAGAACCAATAAACACAAATAAACTCCATACAAATAAAGAGCATATATGAGATTTTATCAAAAAAATCCATTGACATAATGTAAAGTTATAAAATTATAGATCATATTCATATAGAGTCCCTTGTATGTCTACACAACACATTACTAGACATACTAATTACGTAATTAAATAAACCTTTCAAAAGCAAGAATAACAATGTCTAGGTTACTCAAACAGGTAGGCCTGCAGGTGCAGAATGGATCATGTTACTCAACAACAGTAAGAAAAACTACAGATGGAAATGTCATAACAAGTAATCTTCAACATTTCATTACAAAAGTCCTATATTTTTATTGAAATGTTGTCCTTAATACAAGCTATAATATACTCAAACAAATCAAAGTGAATTCCCATCCTCTCTTAGTTCATCATCACTATCGTCATTCCAAAAACCATCATCGTCATCGTCATCATCCTCGCTTTCTCCGGACTCGAAACTAGACTCTTCATCATCATCACCTGATGGGGCTTCAAACAAAATTTCTTCGTCATCTCCTTCAACACACTCGACATCATTACCACCTTCATAATGGGGAATATCATTTGGATCACAAAGCGTTGGAGTCCCAACACTTGTCTCCTGAAGGAAGTCGAAGTCAACCGGAGCATCAATCACAAACCTTGCCTTTGTCCTAAACACAGCCCACCATTGAGCACGATCTCTTTTCAAGCTTGGGTACGGTGCGAAATATACTTGGCTAACCTGGTATGATAGCACAAAGGGATCAAACTTGGGGTATTTCTTGGTGTGGTTGACTTCAACTAGCTTGTATTGATCGATGTTCATTCCCCTCACATTGTCCATCCAATTGCACTTGAACAAAACAGTGCTATATTGACTACGAGCACCGGTAAACTTCAATTCTATAACATCATCTAGAATCCCAAAGAAATCACTCCCACCGTCATTAGACACACACACTCCATAATTCATGGTGGATTTGTGGTTGCTTGATGCTTTTGTTTGGAAATTGTATCCATTAACATAGTATCTATTCCAAGTGCGAACTAATGTCGAAGGACCCATTGCCAAAGCAAACAGTACATCATCATTGGGTTTGTCTTGAATAACCTATTGAAATTCATTCATATTGTTAATACATTAACATTTCTTGAATAACCTATTGAATAACCTATAGTCACACAAACTCACTTTCGATCTAAACCAATCAAGGTATTCTGCTTCATGTTGCACCCACACATCTTCCCTACGTAGAGTAGGTCGAATTTGAAGAATGTGGTCCTCGAAATCCCTTACAAACATAACAATTGTTAATGTCTAAATTTAAAATGAAAGTTAAATTTATAAATAATATGATTAATAACAAGTGTTTTACTTCTCAAATTCTTGTAAGATGCCTGTATTTGCTAACACATATAGGTGTGCACGTTGTAGTTCCACTTCAGTTAAAAATCGTGTTCCTCCTGCATTAGATGGCCGACCACAATTAACCCTGAATAGCTCTGGGACAGTTTCGTCGAGCATCCTATCAAGTTCATCATTTACATTACGGCCTGAATCTCGTGTCTTAGTATCCACTCCTTGCTGAAAGTAGTTTGAACAGAAGTTTGCAATCTCTTCACACAAGTACGCATTACAAATAGAACCCTCCAACGAGCCTTGTTACCAATTTTGCGTTTTAAATGATTGAGGAACCTAAGAAGGTGGTTATCAAAAAGAGTTACACAATTGCGAACAACAATAAAAAAGGATATATGAAAATGAAGGATAAGGTACCTTTCAAAGGGATACATCCAACGGTATTGCACGGGACCACATAGCCTAGCTTCGCGTGGAAGGTGAACTGGTAAGTGTTCCATGGAGTTGAAGAATGATGGTGGGAAAATCTTTTCGAGTTTACAAAGGATCTCGGCTATGTCCTTTTCCAACCTTTCCATGTCACTTACTGTGATGGTGGAGCAACACAAATCACGAAAAAAAAGGCTAATCTCAGTGACAACTTTCCACACATGAACCGGAAGTAACTCCTTTAATGCAATCGGCAATAATCTTTCCATGAAGACATGAAAGTCATGGCTTTTCATACTGTGCAGCTTACCGGACTGCATGTCCACACATCTTGTTAAGTCGGAAGCATAGCCATCGGGAAATTTCATATCTCGACCCGGTTGCATAATACTTTCCTTTGGGACTTGTCCAAAGGCGAAAGGTGCTTTTGGTGGAGTTTCTTTTCCGTTCGCATCCTTGGTGACATGAAGTTGAGGCCTTTTGCACAATTTAGCAATGTCTTTTCTAGATGCAACGGTGTACTGTCGTCGGTTTTTTCACATCCATAACTCGTGTGAATGAGTTGGTCGAAGAAGTTTTTCTCAATGTGCATGACGTCAAGGTTGTGACGAAGATGCAGATCTTTCCAGATATGGGAGCTCCCAAAGACGACTTTGTTTGAACCACCCATTTTTCAACTTTTTCAAAGCGTTAAGTGCATCTCGGTCCATCTCGTAGCCTTTGGCAAGTCTTTAACACATGACCACAATTCTTCCCCCGGACATGATGTGTGGTGGAGACCCTTTTTCAACCTTATTTCTGCAAAAAGCTACTTTGTTTTTACGAAAAGGATGATCTTCAGGAAGAAATTGACGGTGACAATCAAACCCCATGCTCGAGCCAAAAAGCTTTGGATTTATCCATACAATAAGGACAAGCCTTTTTCCCGGTAGGTAGACCAGCCGATAGCATACCGTAAGCGGGAAAATCATTTATTGTCCAAAGAATGGCGGCACGCATATTGAAATTTTGTTTCCTAGAAATGTCATAAGTAGTTGCTCCAACATCCCATAATTGCTTCAATTCCTCGATTAAGGGTTGCATGTACACATCCAAGTTTCCCTTCGGATTTTTAGGACCAGGAACGAGCAACGAAAGGAACATGAAGGGTTTTTTCATGCACATCGATGGCGGCAAGTTGTACGGGGTTAAGATGACCGGCCAACATGAATATTGACCCCCAAACTTTCCATGTGGACCAAACCCATCGGTACACAAACCGAGCCGAACATTCCTAGGCTCAGATGCAAATTCGCCAAATGATCTATCCAAATGCTTCCAAGCTTCACTGTCGCTAGGGTGAGCCATTTTGTCTTCGACTCTTGGATTTTTGGCATGCCATGTCATTTCTTCAAGCAACGTTCTTTGTTGCATACAACCTCTGCAATCTCGGTGTGATTGGGAAATAAATCAAAACTTTCATTGGAACTAAAGACCCCTTAGAAGTCCTCTTGTATCGTCGCTATCGCACACTCTACATCTGTCCAAGTGTGCATCGGTTCTCCAAAACAAAGATACAACCTTTGGGGCAAGCATGAATCTTCTCGTGGGGAAGCTCTAATCCCTCCAAGATCTTCTTCGTATCGTAAAATGTGTTACTCATGTTGTTGTTGCTAGGTATTGCTTCTTTCATTAATGAAGCAAAAGCATCAACACACCTATGTGGCAAATTGTACTCACACTTCAAAGATACGATTCTAGATGCCATTTCCAACACAGACATGGAGCTCCCGTCGTACAACGGTTCCTCGAAGCCTTTAATAGGTCAAGAAACACCTTTGCTTGAGGATTAGGCTCCTCCTCCATTCCACTAGGCTCTTCAACAAGTGGACGGTTCCGGGTTATTCCCAAGAGCATCGAAAACCATTTCACGGTATGGATTAGATAGCTCTTCGCGGGTTGAGGTAACTTCACCATGAGAATACCAACCGTAGTAATCGGGTATAAAGCCCTTGCTATACAAATGCACTTTAACCGTGTTCTGCGTCATGCATACGTCTGTTCTTGCATTTCGGACACGGACATCTAACTTCATCCTTACCTGGGGTTTCGGGATTGACTTTGCAAAAATCAATGAATTCATCAACCCCCTCAAGAACTCGGGCCTCAAGTTACGCACATTGTCATATCTATCATACATCCACCAACGCTCCTTCCGTTTCCTGGTGACCAATTCTACAATTCTAAACCATTTCAATGACAATACTCATTAACAACCAACATACGTACAATTAAAACATATTTGTGAAATACATATAGGGCCTAAAATGATGTCCAAAGGTCCTTATCACTCCAACCTAACCCATTCTTCGACGTCTAACCCCACTAGTGAATGTATGCCAACTATTCGCTTCTATGTAAATTCCGGCAAAGCATTTCCCATGAGTTCTCCAAGTACACAATGTCGCCTTCGTAAAAGCTTACATATCTACCCGAGAGAACAACATAGAGAAACAACATCACCGGAAATTACATAGAATAGAACAAAAGGCATACATTCACCACCTAAGTGAGGTCAAACGTCGAAGAACGATCCCAATCGGGGACTATTCAAGATATACTCCTAATGAGTATACCTTGAACGGGTAACTAGGCACATGATGATGCAAACATATTTATTTAAACACTTAACTTTAATTTATAACCTCATCCAAACTATTTCCACGAAAACAAATATGTCAAAAACAATATAAACAATTTAAATAGTGTAAACTAGATAAAGGAATGTGCAATAACTAAATTATTGTCATAATTATATAGTTTTTAACTTTTATAACCTTTAATAAACGAACCACTATAAAAACTATTGTGATAATTATATAGTAACTTAAACTTATACAATTAAAGTAACTTAATCTTCAAAGTAATATAAACTAAAAAATTATATAGTTTTTAACATTCTCTAAACAAACGTTTTTTTAATACATTATATTTCATGATGAAAAACTTACACAAAAATTAAAATTTAGAATTTATATGAACGAAAACAATATAAATTGAAGACAAAATATGGTAAAAAATTGCTACTAACCTTACAATTAAGCCAAAGAGAAACACCAAAGTGCTACGTAATCCTACATCATGTAGAAAATCAATTATTCAACGGCACCTTTAAGCGTCAATTTCTACTAAACGAGCAACTCCAATAATAAGTAACTAAAATGAACTATGAACTTTGATTAAAGAAATCACTAAAATCTTTGATTAAGCGTCAATTTCTACTAAACGAGCAACACCAAATCACTAAAAATCGACTATGAAATTATATGAAAAAATAATAAGTAGTATGAACTTTGATTAAAGAAATGATTTAATATAAGATCAAACACTTAAATGAAGAAATATACATAAAATAAAGCAAGACTAACAAAATGTGAGTAAAAACTCGACAAAAACAAGATTCGAATTTTTAGGAGAAATAACAAGAATTAGCAAAAACCAAATTTTCTGGGTTTAGTTTCATGAGTACACAAATTATTAAAAAAAAAAAAAAAAGATATTGGCACTGCTTACCACCGGCGAAATGTAGGTCCGGCAAGAGTCGATGCAACTTCGTCGCCCAAGGTCGTCGCCTGAAGTTCACTTCTCTCACGAGGAACAAAACCCAATTGTTAGGGTTCATGAGTACAAAAATTTTTAAAAAAAAGGAGAAAGTAAAGCTTACCGCCGGCGAAGTGAGGTGGAGGTGGGTTTCGTCGCTGCCGGTGGCTGGAGGAAGGAGGAAAGGCAGGTGGAGGTGGTTTCGTCGCTGCTGTGCTCGCCCAAAGTCTTTCCCTCCTTTTTTTTTTGTTGAAAACAAAACCCGATGAAACACCAGATTCAATTAACCCCCCCTTCAGAAATCAACGACCGTTTCTAACCGTCGCCCAAGCTAAAAAACATTCTGCTTTAATTCCGCAAATTCAACGACCGCTGTTAGCCGTCGTTAATTATCAACGACAGCTACACCGTCGTTATATGATATAAAAGCAGACGGTAATCAATGACGGCTTAAAGCCGTCGCTTAATATGGATTTACCGACAGTTTTCCTAGCCGTCGCTGATAGGCCGTCGTTATTTTGTGATTTTCTATATATTACTTCAAATCTAAAGAATCCGACTATTTTATATAACATAAGTTATAACACAAACCCAATGAACAAATGCATAGTAGAAGTTGGAATGAAGGATGAGACAACTAGCACAATATTTATTATTTAACATGCAAAGAAGTTGATAAAGGTTCTAATAATAACACTTCTTAATGCAATAAAAATGGTATACCAAAAGCTATATACTCTTAATATTATCATTAAAATATTCATTCCCATAACAAGAATTCCCCATAACAAATTCAAATCTACGTATCCCGACTATTTATTTGACATAAATTCTAACACAAACCCAATGATTAATACAGGTGGAAATTGGAGTGGAAGATCAAACAACAAGCATAACATTGTCCTATTTGACAAACATGCAGAGAATTGATAGAAGTTCAAGCAATAACACTTCTTAATACAATAAAAATTGTATACCAAGAGCCACATACTCATAATTTTATCATTGAAATTTTTCATCTCTTTATCATGTATAAGATGCCATAATTGTAGGACAAAGAGATGTAGTTGATCCCACAAGCCATGAAAGACATAGTTGGAAAGCATTGCAATTTTGGGGTTAGATTGAATGACATCAATTTAGTGCGCTAGAAAATAAAATTCATAAGAAGTCAAGTGTCAGAGGATGACAGTCAAATGGTCATGAATATTTTTTCTTCCTAGATTTTCCATCAATAATGAGGTGGATTTAGAGATGCTATTGTTCGTTTTGGGCATCGTGAAGCTTACAAGAGAAGCAAGAAGAAACATCAGCAAGTAATATGGAGTCCACATGCATCTTAAAGTTCATTTCTTGGAAATCTAATGAAAAATAGATAAGGCCAGCATAAAGAAAAGAGAAAGATAGAGAAAGAAGATTTCAGAATTCATTAGTATGAAAAAAGAAAATCAAAAACATCAAAGAAAAAAAGGGATATTAAACTAAGTTTATTACACATTTTACCGATCAAACTTTAATTAAAACTAGAATTCTTCACTTATTAAGTTATATATATCTAATTTCTTATTTGAAACAAATTAATGAAAGAAATGATATGAAATACTTATTTTATTCCAAAATAGTTGCATTACTTTTACTGTAATACTTGACATTTAAAAACTCTAACCATTAATATCTTTGCTTTTGTATTTTATAAGAATTTAATAAAATTGACATTATCAATATAGACATATAGAAAAATTAAATAAAATATTACATAATAATTTTTTTTGTGGTATATCAGTTAAAAAATATCGTCCAATGGGGTGTGTGAATTTGTTAAAAGTCTACATCTTTTTTACGAATAGTTCGGGCATTTGCTCAGGTCCCAATACTAGTATATATATAAAGCAAATTAATTTTTGCTACATGTCAAGCTATTATTAAACGGTACATGTGTCACTCTTATAATAATATGCACACATGTCATCACCACTCTTCTTTGTCTCACCACCTATATAGCCATGTAATAGTTGTAATCATTTTTTTTTTTTTAAAACAAAGGAATTAGATAAACAAGTTTATAAATATGTACATACCCTTGTTTTATTCGTTCATTTACTCCATTTTCTCAACTAAACTTTTATGCAGTCTTTCTCCATCCCTTCTTATTTTTTAGCAAAATGGCTTGATTCATGACAAGTATACAACAAGACTCCATTCCTCCATCAAAACTCGAGCAATTATAAGCAAAGTCTACAGGAGATATTGAATAGAATTGCCTTTTAATTGCAGTTATGCCGTAGTTGATGCAAACATCTACAATCAATATGTAAAGATCGATCAATTGTGTATTAGCTTACACCCATAAGGGTGACAACTTTTATATAAATGTTTCTCTTAAATTCGTTAAATTATGTAACCTATCTATCATTATATTATATAAAGCTAGAAAATAAGCCTATGTGTCGTTGACCACTTAGTTCTGTCACGTCCGCTTTTGCCATGTCTCATTAATTCTTCCAATATGTTAAGTTGCCATGTGCAACAAGCCTTTGCAAAAAGAGCATCTTCGATATCCTTAATTGATTAAATTAAGGAGCATATTCTTTAGGAAAAATTGATTTAAACAGTCCCAACTATGGGCGTCCTGACAAAAACAATCCCAACTATCGTTTTTTATTGTTCAGTCCAAACTTTAACCCCCCCTTTACACTGGTGGTCCAAGTCGACTGATGACTTGCTAAACCGGTAAAAAAACCCTATTTTCCTTTTTTCTTTTTTTTTTTACCTGTTTCTTCCACCTCTTCCTTCAGTCTTTCTCTCTCCTCCCTCCTTCCTCCCCTTCCCCTACCACCCCTCCTCTTCCCTCTCCCTTCCACCCAAATGACAACCTCTCTCTCACACCCGAAACCCGAAGCCCGTGAAACCCGAAGCTCGTGAAGCCCGTGCTACCGGCGTGGTTGTTGTTGGTTGACGGTGATGGGTCACGCATACCTTGCTCGCGTCTCTCTCTCTCCTTTAGCCGCTGCTTCGAGGGTAGGGGGAAGTCTTTCGGGTGCAGGGGAGGTAGGGGAAGGGGAGGGGTTTCAAAGGCTGGGGATATATGGCGGGGGTAGGGGCAGGGGAATGTTTTAGGGCAGGGGAGGGGAGGGTTGGCGGGGGGAGGGGGAAAGAGGAGGTGGGGGAAGGGGAGGGTAGTGGAGGGGAAAGGTAGTGGAGTGGAAGGGTTCCGGGGTAGGGGAATGTGTGGCAGGGGGAGGGCTCACCGGGGCAGGGGGAAGGGGAGGGTAGTGGAGGGGAAGGGAAGGGGTTCCGGGGCAGGGGAAGGGTTCCGGGCAGGGGTGGCTGGGGATGCGTGGCAAGGGGAGGGTGGCAGGGGAGGGGTGGCTAGGGGATGTGTGGTGGGGAGGGGAGGCGGGGGGCCGGGCTGGGGAGGGGTGGCTAGTGGCAGAGGAGAGGAGGAGGGAGAAAGAAGATTGAAAAAAAAAAAATTTTAAAAATGGCAAATTACCTGCTACAGCAGGTTTTTTACCTGCTCGAACTACTATTGTAAAACACCCTTCAAAGTTGGGACTGAACAATAAAAAACGATAGTTGGGACTGTTTTTGTCAGGACGCCCATAGTTGGGATTGATTAAATCAATTTTTCCTATTGTTTATTCCTTAATGTATTAGGAAATGATTTGGGCATTCACTATAAGTCTTAAGAAATGATTTGTGTGCCACTCCTAAAGCAAGATTACAAGATCTTTAAATTCGATTGTTGCCAAATTAGGATCATTCCTTCCAAATTTTGTGCAAAAAATTCTTATAACTTAGGCACAAATCATGTGGAATAACGTATGGTTTATTAGTTTCTCATTGCTTAGTGTACATCAATTTTTTGTAGAAAAGAACGGCATAATTGACTCACTTTCTCATGAAAATTATTATAGGTACTAGTTTCTGGACCCGTGCAAAAATGCACGGGAAGGGATTTGCTTAATAAGACAAAATTTCCAATGAAACGAATAAAAGACAACAAATTTTCTAATGAAACTATAAGTAAAAATTATAATAACAATTATAGCAATACAAAAATGTGTATGAAGTTATACATTTTGGAACACTTCCTTATAAACAACATTTGTAGTTGTTTTGCACATATTATTCTCTTTATCACAAATAAGAATTTTAAGTCCTTTTTTGCTCGTGACTCGGGGAATCGCGACATATAGCTGACCATGACTGAAAACGGGCCTTGGTAAATACAACCCGACGTGCGACAATGATTGTCCTTGACTTTTGTTTATAGTCATGGCAAAACACACAGTTAAAGGAAATTGCCATCTTTGAAATCTGATAGGAAATTTTGTTGAGTCAGACGGTGTTAGTGTCATTCGTGGGATGAATACCTTGTCACCAACATTGCTCCCTGAAATGACGGTAGCTTCAATCACTCGATTGCCTAAATGCTTGATTAATACTATGATTTGGCAGGCCCGAACACTTTATTGTGTTTAGGAATTCAGTAGAATATATTTCATGAGCCCCTAAGTTCCCTTCATCTTTATTAATTGCATCACAACTCAAGTAAATTCTCTCATCACCTGGAATTGTGGACAACACATAATCATTTACCTTCTCAACTATTTCATTAGTTGGAGCTAGAATTGCTCTTTCTTGGAAGTATTTGGCTTCCCAAAGGTGATCAGTGAGTGAAGGGTATGTGCAGTCAACAATTGATGATATGGGGTCATCTCCACCGTCTATAAGAATATCTTCAGTGATTTCAATATCCACTTCTCCATCATTGGGCCCTCCAGCTCTGCCATCTCCAATGCTCAGTATCCATTCTGAGAACTCCCTTACTTCATTAGCTGTCGACGAAGAAGAACATGATTGAAGTCTCATATTGCGTGTAAGCTTCAAAACCTTACATGAATCCCATAGAAACGAAGAGCTTAAGGTCGCAAATACTATGTCTTGCCTTGTACCCTTGGGTATAACAGGCAAAATCTGTCTTAAATCACCACCAAACACAAGAACTTTACCTCCAAATGGTCAATGCAAATTAGCTCGATCAACAGCTTGTATAATGTCCTTTAAACTTCTATCAAGTGCTTCAAAGCAATATTTGTGCATCATTGGTGCTTTATCCCAAATAATTAGCTTTGTTCTCATGAGCAATGCAGCTAAGTCAGAACCAGGCCGAATACCTACACACGTAGAGTTTTCACAAACATTCAATGGAAGGTCGAACCTTGAATGAGCGGTTCGACCTTTTGGAAGAAGTAGGGACGCAATTCCACTTGATGCCACAGGCAAAACAATTTCACCCATCTTCCTAATTGCAGCACACAATGTCCTCCAAATGTATGTTTTACCTGTGCCTCCATATCCGTATACAAAAAAGACACCTCCTGATTGGCCATTAACAGAGTCCATTATTTCGTTGAAAACCATTAGTTGTTCTTCAGTTAGACATGGAAACAGTTTGTCATATTCCTGAATTAATGAGGGTATGTCATATGAAAGCTCATTCGCTATTAGCTTATTTTGACCTTCAAACACGACTAATTCATCTGGAAAAGGCATCTCACTGAATTTTCGAAGGCTACTACCATTACTTTGTAGTTTAACTTCAATATCTGTCAGTGCAAAAGCTTGAATTTGTTCATCTGTTAGAGTTAAATCTGCAACACAATAGAGAAGATTTAATCTTAGTTGCCTTGATTGATGTCATCGTGAGCCTTTTTCGTTGCACAATTATTAAACATGCAAGTAAGCGCTAAAAATGTAATTACGCCAAATAGTGTAGCTCTGGTACCTTTGTTTTTATGAATACGACGTTGCATGTATAAAATATCATCAGATAGTAGGTGCCATGTCTTTTCCCATATGTCTTCTGGTTTAGATAAGCTACCAGACATAAGTAACATGCAAAATAAATTCCTTAGATAATGCCCCATTTCTCTAAAGCTTGCCTCTGTTATGGCGTCTATGTATTCCTTGTCGTCATCAAGCAGCCCCCTTGCATAGCAAGCTTCTTTGAAGGTTGGATACACTAAACCATCAACGGTTCTTATATCCTCGTAACACGTCGGACCTTTGACAAAATTAAGGAGCGTTCTTAGATAGTATTTCTCACCAGAACCTGGAGTGACATGGTAGACCCTGCCAAGTGAGAACCCTTTCGACCTAGGTGCCCATTCTCTCATAGGTTGTTTCTAGACAAATTTCGTGGGAAACTCTACATAAGTCAACTGTCTTGCTTCTTCATACTTTTGGTTGCATTCCATCCAGGATAAAAACTTTGTGCTATCAACATTAGGTCTTTCATGTACATCTCCTACATCCATCTGGTCAGTGTAAACGACAGTTTGCTCCCAGGTAGATGGAAACTCAAATCTCTCAACAGCAGGAGTTCGATGGTGAATAGGAAATCCATATATCCTCCACACTTCGTCACAAGCAGATATGTAACGACAGTCGTAATACATTTTAATCTCATCAATCTTTTGTGGATCATCGCAACTTTTTCTGTTTTGATAAGCAGCAGTTACTCTATCGTAACCCTTATTTATGTATTTGAACAAATACTTTATCGATCTGGATTGATTGCACCATTCAACGTTAATATGCGCACGATATTTACGAAGCAAATGTGGATTATATGGAACAACAAAACTATTATCAAGATGTACTCCGTTCTTCTCAATCGAGGTTCCGTTATCTCTTCTTCTATAAACTGGGTATACTTCCTCATCAACCTTTGTTTCGTCAATAAATCTTTTGGGGAAATGCTTTGTGCACTTATTTTGATCCATGCAAGGTGCATTAGTGTTGGAGGAACCACATTGACCATGTAGCATCATTTCTGTAACGGTCTCATACAACTCCGGATCCTTAATTGGATCTGGCAACTCAGCGCAGATAATCTTATCAATATCGCTTGCTTGTGGATATTTGTCAGCAGGGTGCAGGAAAAGAAGTGTATGAGCATGGGGAAGGCCACGCTTTTGAAATTCAACTGTATAAGCAACTGGAGAAAAAAGAAGATATGTATGCATCATTATTTGAACAACCTTATCAGTAGACCAACTATTCTTTTAAGAGAATAATGTTTTGTAAAATGTTTTGTAAAGTAGTATGAAATTCAATTAATTCAATAAAAATATATATTAAAGATGAAGAAAAGGTATACACATCAACCTCATTAGTTAGGGTTTGATTTATACGTACCAGCTATAACTCGGCCAAATATCTCATTCTCCTTTAGGTCTTTAACCAATTGGTCGAGTTTCAGCTTAAAGATTTGACAGATGATATCCGGTCTGTCCTCGGGTTTAAGTCCCCTTTTTTGAACGCATCTGCTTATTTCTGGCCATTTAGCATTACACGTAAAGGTTATGAACAAATATGGGTAACCATACCATCTACAAATGGCCATTGCATCCTGATAGTTCTCTCTCATGTAGCTATGGCCGCCTGTGAATGAGGGTGGTATAACAACACGACTGCCATTGGAAGATCCCTCTGTATCCCCTCTTTCCACGGCCCCTCTTAAATTCTTCACATGATCTGATCTTAAACTTTGTTGGTTATTCTTAAGAAAAGAGAGCCTCTCTGCCTCAATCATAGTGTAACCGTCAACCAAGAATTGTTGATACAACCGACGACATAATAATAAAGTATCGGCTTCTTCTTCACGACCTTGCATTCTGTATGCAAAACACTCGCGCATAGTAAGTCGTTCTCTTTTATTTGTAGAACTACTTGATGCGGTCTTATTTCTATGCATAACATCTACTCGATATCCATCTTCCCCATATGGGAAAATCAATGGATATTGTAACGGCAAATATGATGGGTGAAGCTCAGATATCTGCCTTAATCTTCCATTTTTCCTTTGGACTACTATATCCCTCTTATCTGCGGTATCAATGTCTCCAACTATAAGCGTGGCCACTTTAGATGTTGTTGGAAGGTAATAAGTCCTTCCATCGGAATCCCTTCTGCCAATTAGCCTAAGTTTTAAGTCTTCGCAGTTATCTGATTCAAAACGATCTCTCGCCATTCTAAAACTCTTGGCCAATGAGTTATGTTGATCAACCATATCCTTCAATTGTGCAACGACAGGATCTTCAAATTTATTAGGGTCTTTTGAACTGACGCAATATAATATGTTCAAATGTTAGAATTGCTTTAGAACACGGATATATATGTTACATTTCATACAAATGACATGTAGAAATATTTGCAGTAAATTAGCATAATACCTTGCCGCATTCTTTCTATTTTTAACCTCGTCCTCAGTGTCATATATGTATAGTTGAGAGAATTTAGGACGTGCTCCATTGTTCAGCAACAAACTGCCTATCAAGTGATGATTTTGACCTCCAATGTTGTATGTGTATGGAACATGACCTTGGGTAGTTGGTGCAATTATTCTACCGCCCATAGAAGTGAACGAATACATCATGTTATACCCTCTAATATTATCAAGGAAGTGCCTACTTCTACTATGTCGCTTCTTTAATAGATCTTCCAAAAGTTGTGGTGGACGCTTAAGTAAAGGTAATTGTACTTTTCCTTGCATGCAACACATCCCAAACTTTAGTCGTCCATTCTTATTGCGTTTGTTGACTCGTTCAGCAAACCACATTTGTGCTCCACAAAATTCGCAAACACATGTGGGATCTCCTAAATCTACATAACCTTCTACAATAAAGGAAAAGCTAATCACTATAATTAGTGTTTTATAAAAAAATGTCAACATGAAAGTATAACATGTAGGTCTAGTAACGCACCATTGACTGCAGTCACCACCATTACATGCATCTACAAAAAAGGATATATGATACATATTCGTTATAGGATTTACATGTATTCTTATTAATAAAATGAGTAAAAAAAAAACAAAGTATAATAAACTATTGTATGCCTTACTGCACGACTTATACCTGGATCAATTATTTCTGCTTCCGCAATAGAATTTGAATAATTGTCAACATGCATATCACTTCCTTCACTATCATTGTCATCTGTACACAAACTAATTTTTTTAATGCATATACACTAAAGTTTATCAATTGTAGAAGTTATGTACAACGAATACAATCTATATATGGTGCTATATTGGTTAATTAATATTTATTATAAGATACCTGTAATGATTCTCTTTGAAACCGATTCAAGGACTTGCCTACTTCATACAACGTGTCTTTGATCTAAATGAACTGCATAACCGCATAGGTTGTATAACTTCCGTTGACAGTGGACATGGCGTAGACACTATGTCAAGCGATAATAAGGTGATGTCAGTTGGTCACAACAAATTATATTTAGGATCATACTATGCCAAACTGAAATCAAATGAACTTGTCATATTTGTAAGAGTTAAATTTATTACCCGAACCTCGTTTCTCTTCTATTATAAGTTTTCGTTGATGCCTTGTTGTCTTTGATGCATTTTGTTTATCTGACGCACATCATTTTTTTTTAAAATGATTAAATTGTTTATACAGTAATGTTGTTAGACAAATTAACAAACAATAAGTGAAAAATTTATTATAAACTAACCTATACTAATATTTGTTATAGCACTTAATGGCGATTGAATTGTAATGTCCACATGGTGTGTGATCTTTTGTGAACTTGAACATGATACACTTTTTCCAAAGACTGCATTAAGAATAATGTTACATTACTATATGCAAGTAATACGTTGTAAAAGTAAATGAAACTATATACACTCACCATTAGGAACCGGAGTTACGTAGGAATAAGTACAAAAGTTTGTAATTGTAGACAATAAAGGAGATTTAGAAGTTGAACAAACTGCTTATAATGCCAGCACAATAAACATGTTAGTTGCATATATAAAAACAAAAGGATAACTAATTATTGTCCAAATGGTTGGATAATATGTGTTAATTACTTAATTGTAATTGCGATATCTACCGGTGAAGATCCGATAAGAGGTAAGTTGATTGCCTTGGGTATATTATTTCGTGGTCGTATAGACACAGTGGAACGCGTAAATCTTGCACGCTTTTCTAACATAATAAACTTCCTCTTCTGTCTTGCATATTTTTGTGGAGCTTCCTTTGATAACAATTGATTGAGTGAATGAGTGGTAACTAAAATAAGAAAACTTTTTCACGTTAATAGCATATAAATTTGTACATATGTTGATGTAGTGTTAAATTCATATGAAGGTGCATAAAGATAGCGGCCAGAATATACGTCCAAAAAGTGCGTTTACTTTTTTTTAATGTAAAACAAATAAAATATATGTTGTGGAATAGGGTTAATGTTCTAATTCTACTTATAAGCAGTGAGTTGTTCTTGTCAAAGTATAATAATAAGCGAATTAAACTAGGTAATTGGTTCATCTAAGAATTAAAGTGAAGTCTACGTTTAAAAAGTTTGGTCTTTCACGTTTGCTCAATAAAAAAACATTAAATCATTGATATTGATGATTTACAAATACAATAATATAAATTTAGTATGAATTAACAATTTGTTTAAATATGTATGAAACACTATTGAATGGACAATGTGTAATGTTTATTAGTTTACATAAAATAGCGCTTATGAACGAAATAGGATTATAATGGTAAATGAGAAGCCCATTACTTTTCTATATTTGCCTTAAATTTGGTAAACCCATGGTAATCATGTTATTATAAAAAGATTTTGAAGCCCATTATAAGTGTATCAATTATATAATTAACTTGTTATTAAGCACATTATAAATGTGCATCTAAACATAACCCTAATATGATAAACCCTTTGTATACTACCTAAAAACTACCTAACCTAAACCTAATCTAACACTATTTATTACCCCCTACAAAGACGCACGCCATTTGCTTTGCCTTCATTTCATTCGTTCCACTCTCTCTATCTTTCTCTCTATCTCTCTCTACAATATTCGTTATCTTCATTCTCTCTTGAAAATGGTAAGTTTACATAAAGTTGTCGTCGCCATTTTCCAGTTTTTTTGAAGATATATTGACAAAAAAAAAATTAGATTAACAATTTGGAAGGAAAAAAAAAATAGTTTCGGATGAAAATTGTTGCTTAAACATATGTCGTGAAAAAAAGAGCGGTTATTAATATTTCTGTTTAGCCAAGTTATCTGATTAAATTTCACAAAAGCGGAAACTCAAATTGGGGAATTGAATCTTGGGAAGGTTCGTTTGCATGCACAAACTTCATTCATTTGATGGCCATTGAAGAAGGAAGGTGAGGAAACGGACGGTTCAAGTGAAAATTGATCTACAGGTGTAGTTTTTTTAACGTTTTAATTTTGCTTTTTTACTAATTAGTTCCTATAATATTTCATGAATATATCATAAATTGATCTAAAATTTCCCCTTTTAAAAAACAGTACAATAAAAAAATAATCGTATATCCTCAAATATTTTTTTTATTCTTTACTTTGTATGGATCTGTACATTTCTCGCATGCATGTGACCGAAAATATGAAAAATGTATCCTTACTGTAAATCTTATAATTATCTCCATATATATATATATATATATATATTTTATTTAAAAAATAAAGGAGCATTATCATAAGTCAGATCTATAATATAAATTTCTTAATTACATTGCATGGTAAGGATTTACGATTTTTTTAAATCTATTGTGATTAATTATTATTGTTTGAAGCTTTAAAAAAATTTGTACATCTGTATATATATATATAATTTGTGTAAAATTATAATAGTCTAAATATAAGTGTGTTGTAAATATGGAATTGGGAATTCGTACCGTACTCAAGTTTCATGATGTCGATGCAATGCTTTTTTGTTTTCTGGTATTTTTTGTTCCGAGTTTATAATTTTAGTTGATTTCCTATATGGTTAAATACATTAGTTATATTTGTTTTTTTGGAGGTTTGCTTTGCATGCAAAATTTTGTGGCCATTGAAGAAATAATGTGAGAAAAAAGACGATTGAAATTACATTAAAAAGGTAGTGTTCTCTTTACTTGTGTATGATTATTAATAATTAATTGAATTTATATATATGATAAATTAATTATATATTCACTTAGCTTGACTTATGTGTGTTAACAACATAACAATCAACTATATAATTTACATATGCAATGATTTTTTTACATGCTTTAATGTCTATGGACTTATAGATTTATAGTAAGTTAGATCTACCATGAATAAGTTTATTTGTTTATTCAATTTGATAATATTTTTTTTGTATATTCTATAAAATTTCCAGAATTATGAATACTAAACATGTAATAAAGTAGCTAATTTGAAATTAATCACAAAGTAATTCGTACAAAATTGGTTGGAATTTGTATATTAGGTGGTATAAAATTCGACTGAATATAAACAGTGTACAATAGTTATCTAAAAGTTTGGAAATCCATATTTTTTATACCTATCAAAGAAAAATGCTTTATTCAGTAGTGTCGATGCATGTTACAAAACATTTAAAAAAATATAGATGTAAACATTTTTTTCTTATATAACCAAATCTCTTAAAAAAATTGATTATTAACCCATATGCATCTTTTATTTTTCGGTTGTCAACGGGATTGATGATGATTAGAGAGATTCATAGTGAGCATCAAAGGAAGATGAATTATCTATTGAAGGTAAAATATGTGCCTAATTATTGATCAAGTTATTTCAATAGTTAAATCTATATATATTAAAGGTCACTGTATAATGATTGCCTACTAAACCGTATTGAATAACCTTTTATATCTTCCTTCATTGTTTTTATCTATTGTTAGGTGGAATAGCAAATGTTAATAGATGGGAAATAGTAATACGGTTCAATAATTTATGTTTGCATTGTTTTAAATATGTGATGCAGTATATTACTATCATGACTAAGTTTTAAAATTCGGAAATAAATACATTACAAATATAGAACCTACTGGCAAAAACATTAGGCTATTACAACATATGAAACATGCAAACTGAATACTTTGTTGCATACATAATAATAAGTATAAATAGTTTTAATACAATGTACGCGCAAAATATATGCTAATATATGTAAGCAATACAATGTAATCCTAAAATGACAACTATACAAATATACTAACCAATTATATATACCATTAGAAATATCACTTTGAGGAGATAATTGAGTGGGTACACTCAAGTTTTGGATTTTCCTTCGATTTTCTTTCAAGCTTCCCTTCTTCCTTCCCCTAATGACTTTGTCATCATCATTTGTATTGGACTTCGTCTTGGTATGTCCATCATTATCTCTAATGTTACCTGGAAATAATATGTTTACTATTAGATGACTTTATCAATGTCAATTCGCAAGTAAATAACAAAATATTGGAAAAAATAGTAATTTGCACTAATCAACTTACCATTAGAAATGTCAAGTAAAGGAGTTCTTTCAGTTGAAAGATTCGACCTTTGGCTTTTAGTTCGCTTATCATTCAAAATTGACTTCCTCTTTTGGCTAGCAACTTTTGCATCATGAAGCTGATTTGAATTGTTACGAAACACTAAAGTATTGCCACCAATTTCGTTTTCTTTTCCATAATCTGAAAGTTTCTTCACACGTTTATTATTAGAGGAACTCATTTCTACAATTATAATATGTTAACACATAAAAATATGATTTGAAGGGTAAGAATATCGTAGGATTAATTTGACAAAAGGTGTGAAGAACATAGAAATTGTTATAGACGTGTAGAGTTGATATATTATATAGAGTGTAATAGGCTAAAGTTTCCTTAGTAGTTTTATATCTTATCATATATATAGCTACCATATATATAACACATGTGACCTAAATTACCGTAAAATATCAAGTCAAAAAAGGTAATTACAAATATCATATTATAGGAATGTTTCAACTTATTTGCGAATAAAGGAAAAATAATTTCCTAGTATCATGCTTGTCAATATATCTCAAATATGGAAACAAAAATAGTAATGATCATATAGTAATAACTCCTAGAGATATTGTATCTTATGTATCACACTATTACTATAGTTACGGCTTTTCTTAAATTGGCTGTGCATTAGACAACTTTCCTAAACGTGTATAGTAAGCTAATTAGGAATAATAACGTCTATTTAGAAATCGTTTTCAACTATTTACTTGTTTTTTTTTTTTCAAAGATGTTTTCTACTATTAACTTAACTAAATGTTCATTGTTAAAAATGTGTAATAAGTTGTTTAAAATAGAAAACATTATTATCAAGTTATTTTGTTACATATAACTTATATCACCGTAACTACATATGCTTTTTTATAACATATAACAGTGACTTATAAATAGATGTGGCGACTATTATTTTAGTTTCCAATAAATTTGTTTTAGTTAAATTGGACTTATAATAAAATACATAACATGGAGTACTAAATGGCGTGAAGCATAATTACTATATATTCATATATATATATATATATATATATATATATATATATATATATATATATATATATATATATATATATATATATCATATTTGTTAGTGATTTATAATTTATAACAGTGAGGTTAACAAAGGACATGTAATGTTTAACATACATTTTGTCGCAATCATACCGTGATTGTAGGAATTACTTACCTAAAATCCGAATATTTCATAATCAATGACAATCTTAATATAATATATCACCGGATATAAGCTTGCTGACAATAGTTTGTTACCTTAATTTAAATCCTTAAATCACTCAAAATCAGATCAGAAACTACAATAATGAATAATATATCTATCCTATTTTAACTTCGAAAAACGAATATGTTCATGAAATATAATTATTACGAATAGCTTTAATGATACATACTTTTATAAAATGTGTTCATATGAAATGGTTTATATAGATAGATGTACCCATATGGCAATCAATGATATATTAAAATTTGCTTAAACAATCATGTGTGGACCACAAAAGTTTTGAAATGAGTGGATAGGAAAAGAACGAAATCCTTAATAAAGTCATGAAACTTGTCTAGGAATTCAAAATACACTTAAATAAGAAGTTCATCTAATAGTCTACGAGATAGACTTTATCTATAGATCCTAATTGTAGGAAAATCTATGCGGACTCCATCCGTCATTCTTCCGCTTCGATCACAACAGATTTAAGTTTCTTGTTGGTTGAAAGTTGCATCCCTAAGGGTGAATGTTCATCAAGTAATGCTTGCTCCCTTTTGAGGTGTGATGTGGGAGAGACAAGAGTCCGCCTCAAAATGAAAGTCACCCTACTGATTTTGTTGAAAAAAATAATGGTTGTTAGAATTATGTATATATATATATATATATATATATATATATATATATATATGTGTATGTTAGTATATGTATATATTATATATATATATATATATGTATGGTTTTAGAATGTCATATATATATATATATATATATATATATATATATATATATATATATATATATATATATATATATATGTAATGGTTGTTAGAAATGTATATATATATATATATATATATATATATATATATATATATATATATATATATATATATATGTATGTATATATATATATATATATATATATATATATATATGTATGTATGTATATATATATGTATATATGTATGTATATATATATATGTATGTATGTATGTATATATATATATGTATGTATATATATATATATATATATTATATTATTATATTATGTATTTTATATATTTTATATATGTTGTATGTATGTAGTATATATATGTATATATGTATGTATGTATATATATATATGTATGTATATATATATATATATCTATGTAGATATATATATATCTATGTAGATAAATGTGGGTAGACGACATTAGTTTTTAAACACAACTATTACCCTGTCCCGTTCACAATCCGGCACACTTTTCGCCTCACTCTCCTTTTTCACAACAATAGAGTTCTGTTTAACATAAGTCGAAAATAATTAATTACCAAATGTGCACATAATGGTAGATACTGAGAGAAAATATAAGATCGTATGATCAATTGCAATACCTCCAACTTGACGTATAGTTCGATCCACTTGTCAATTAATTCAGGTTCATCGGAAGTAGAATTCTCGGTGTATGAATAATTTTGATCTACGCCATTATTATATGGCACATTCACCTTAAACAAACATCTTTTCCCCAATAGACCTTTGAATTCTTCAGGAAACTCATTGTTTTCTATCTACATGTACTTCGTTGTTAGTATTTATAGGTGCACATTTGTATATAAAGTATATTACTATACACAATTAAATCATGTTTGATAAAGTACCCGACTTTGAGAGGCTACCATTTCTTTTGCTATTGTACCAACCAATTTTGACACTTCTTTATCAAACATCATAAAAGAAGCATCTCCGCATTTATCAAGCAACAATCAATTTTACCTTGAACCTATATTAATTTTTTGTCAATTAGCTATTATAGTATTAAAATGTTTCAATTATTGACATTTAACATTAAATATTAGTGTATGTTTAACTTTGTAATGGTCAATTAGGTAACTAAAAGATCCAATTACAAAAATATAAGTACCTTGGTGTTGTACTACGTATGACAGTATTTTCCTTTATACACCGGATGACATCATCTTCCCTAACCACTCCACTCATACACCTGTTGCATGCATCATAATACCAACTATATCCAATATCTATGTCCTCTATTGTGGCTAGGCATACGCATACACAAGCCCGAGAAATAAAATAGTGTAATAAGGATAATTAGAAAGCGTATTGTGAAACTTATCTATTGTTGCATGAAATGATAATGTTCTCACCTTTTTCATCTCCACAATGTCGAAAATATCTTTTACATATTCTTCTTTCAAAAAGTCATCACTCTCATTCGACAATTGAGTTAGTTGCCCAGATATTTGTTCAGTTTTGCAACACATGCTGTTGATAATCATGTAGCATAGTGTTAGACAAATGGTGTTATATGTGTATGTATTTTGTATGTTCATACTATTTTTATGAGTGTTGTACATAAGTAATGCATGAGTATGATACCCTTTTTGTTTCTACACTATTGTACATATCTTTCATATGTTCTTGAAAACATTTAATCACTAATATTATAATATGGATATATGTGTAGGATATCATGCAATGACATTGAGTTTGAAAGCATTATATTTGTGGAGAGATAATAAAACACAAGTATGATTTTTTTAAATATATAATATTTAAATAAATTACATTTAAATTAATGGTATCAATACATGCCAAATATATGATCAAAAACGTATATTTAATTGATTTTCAAAATAAAATAACACCATGTGGCATGTTGGTTACTGTGACTATGTCTAACTATTTTATTCCACCTATCAGACTTTAGTGCTAAATGTAGTTGTTATTTTAAAGAGATGTAATTTGTTGCTGTTACTTTTAAATGTAATAATTATTTATTTGTATTTGATATGATTAGGTGGAATCTAAAATAAATACATAGTCATAGTTCACTTGCATGGTTAAGTACCATTCTATTGACGTGATAATCAATATGTTAAATTATACAAATATTTAGATGTAGTTAAAGAATGTCAAATTATATTCCTGAGGTAGAAAACTTATAATTACATGATACTCTATTAAATAGTTGCGTGATAAGTTCCTGATTGTTGTATAAAGTTTATTTTGTCGTATTTATGAGTGCTAATTAGGGCAATTGATTTAGAAAAATGTATCATGGTTAAAACTTTATAATACATTATATCTTATACGTCATCTATATATTTTAAACTAATATAACTTACCTATCTATAAAAGCAGTAATTTCGGGTAATTCTCTCGTTAATGAACAATCTTGAAGCATAGCGAGAATTTTGAGCACGAACACCACCTCTTATAAAATAACAAATAGAGAAATAAATATTAATAACGTAATAATAAATAGTTTTTTTTTATCTACTCTAAGAAAATTATAAAATATACAATTGCATTATTAATTAGATAAGCGTGCATTAAGTTTTAGTACAAATTACCTTTATACATGATTCGTTTTGCAAACTGTAGAATGACTATAATTGCACCATTAGCTCCCTCAGCATTGATGTAATTGATCATCTCATCAGCATATGTGCCCCATAAAACACATGTTAAGTTGTCGTTCCTATTTCCAAATAAGAATACAAAAAATGTAAATTTTGTTATATTAAAGTGACAATAAAATACAAACTATGGAAAAAAAAAATTATTTTCGAAACTAAACATCTATATATACAAACTTTGTATCGACCAGTTCAATAGTCATGCATTTCGATTTAGCAGTCTTGGTTACTTCACCATATGCAGTCAATTGGCCAATTATATCTATATCCAGATTAAAAATGTTACAACTTAAGGTGTACATTTGAAAATGAACTAAAAGTAATAGAAATAAAGAAAATGGTAATAGAACAAATTAAAATATACCAATGAGATAAACATCGGAACCTTTTTTGGCCAAAATATCAGCAAATGGAACAAAATCAAAACCATATAGTGGGATATCCGAAGGATTGCAATCTACTATAGACGATCCATAATTCATTGCTATGGTGAACTTATGTTGTGTAGTTAGCTCGTATCCACCATTATCATGTAGCAAAAAGTTCGAAATTTGTCTAAATCCTTGGCCAAAAAGCAGCAATTAGGTTCCTTCGAATGCTGGCATGTATTTTTGTACCCTATATAATATAATTAACGATTAGTATTATAAATGAATACGTATATAATATAATTAACTATTAGTATAATAAACAAATACGTATATTATTTACATCATATATTTACAGATCACATACATGCACATCCATCAAAATCATTTCAATACTACCAGCTTTGAGATTGTTCATAAAGTTTGGCTTTTCATAAACCCGAATTATGCGGACTTCAATAATGATATACTTTGTTCCCTTAACCAAATCGGAAACGATAACTATTTTTTAACAGGTGCATCATTTCGGGATGCCATTTGTAGAGCAAAGATATTATATTGAAAGATGGAATAAAGTGAAGTAAAAGATGAATTAAGATTAGGGTTATGAGTGTGTATCTATATATATATAAGTAGTATAAGAGAACTATCTTTTAAGATGCAGCTGTTTAAGGAAATGATTTGGTCCATGCACGTCCCAATTCATACGGTGATTGTAGGAATTACTTACCTAAAATCTGAATCTTTCATAATCAATGACAATCTTAATATAATATATCACCGGATATAAGCTTGCTGACATTAGTTTGTTACCTTAATTTAAATCCTTAAATCACTCAAAATCAGATCATAAACTACAGCAATGAATAATATATCTATCCTATTTTAACTTCGAAAAACGAATATGTTCCTGAAATATAATTATTACGAATATTGGTATTATGATTCCTTCTCGTATGTACGCCGAGAATTAATATATTTTCATATGTTAAAGATTATACGCCTTAAGTTAGCCATAATACATTCCTATGTATAATAAGTTAATTGAATATATTTCCTTAGTTATATAAATCTCCCATATAATTTCCTACCCCCAAAGTCGTCATACTTTTTATAGATATAAAAAAAAATATATTATAATGCACAATGTATCTTACCTAAATTGGCTTGATTATATTATTTGATTACCTTACTTACAATTACATATTCACTCCAAATCTACTACTATTTTAGCACTGCGAAAGATATTTTGAATACTTAATATACTAATAATTACCATGTATATGTAAGTATATATTCTGAATCTTAAGTAAGCCAATTATAAAGAGTACGCCTATTTGTAATGTAATCTCATGTGTTACAGATGGGAAGTTTAAGGATAACTATATCAATTACTGTGATTTAGGCTTGTAAATAATAACTTTGACTTAAGTAACTACAAAATATCCACCATTTACATCGGTTACTATAGGTTGTTCGTGTAATCATTATGGGTACTATTTGCACCATGATCAATCATGCATACCATGCTTTTAAGGAAATGATCGCTAGAAATTAGTCATCTATAATCAACAAAAATAATAAAGATCAACCATATTACCTATATATAATTTATTAAAATGACATAATCTCTCTCAACTGCAAAAGATTTTTAAATTTTTTTTAATACTATCACTCACCATGTATAGCGAAATAGATATTTTGATTCTTAATTAAGGTCACTATAAAGATTACGCCTATAAATAATATAATCTCACGTGTTCAAGATGGAAAGCTTAAGGATACATATATTAATTAGTGTGATTTATGCTAGTATCATAACTGCACTTAGAAAAACAGTATCACAGTGAAAATGTTAAATTCTTAATAAACATAATTAGCGGCAAACTATGTATTATAAGTGTTTAATTAAATCTATGTGCTATAGTTTGATAGGTGGTCAAAGTGAACATAAGTTTCACAACACTAAATATGCGTCCCTTCTTGTTTTAGTCTCATTTAAATAATATGCATAACAGTATTAACATTAGATATTATGTATTTGTGTAAAGTATGGAAATATATAATAATTATAACATATCTTATTGAAAATAAAAGTCTTATTATGAAAACAACCTTAATCCAACTGAAATAAAACTACCATTATTAAATAAAGCAAAAACTTAACATAATTATTTCATATCTAAAAAAATCTATTTGACCAATGATAGAAAAAATGCTGCTTCGCGATTACATAGGTATGCATCACATAAACTATTGAGATCACCGGCACCCAATGTGGAGTAATCGCATGTTTCCCAATTGTTGTGATTTGCATGAAGGTGTCCCTTGTCACACTTTACCACTTGATCCGATTCAATAACAATTTTATTATTTAACCAAAGGGAAACCATCATCTCTCGTAGAGTTTGTCTTAATTCAACCACTTCCTTTATTCCATGCTGGTGAAAAACATTTAGTAATAAGGTTGCACCTTTCTTTTTACGATCTTCATTCACATTGCATATAAGCAGAAGTCCCAATAAATAAGTGGCCAAGACATTGCCCTTATCCATTGCCAATTTGATGTTCTTTATCCCTTCATCTAACAGGACATAGGTAAAATATTGTACCTATGAAAAAGTAGTTAGTTATGTTGATAATGTAAATAAATAAATATACATGGCATAATATTTAAAAATAAAAATTTACCAACTTTACCATGCCATAGCGCAAAAGTGCTCTGGGGTTCTTGTATTGAAAGCACTGATCAAAAAATTTTGTTGTATTTTCATCAATTCGCCAAGAACGCATGTACAATTGTTCAAAAGACACTTTCTCATAAATCTTCTCATCATATGACATATCATTAATAGCCTTGCAACTGAAAAAAATAATACCATAATATGACAACAAATTTATACATGCGTTGAAATGATACATAATGTGTGAAACTCTTTTTTAAGAATTATAAAACTTACGTCAATTTGCATGCAAATAAATCAGGTGCATTTGCAGCACCGACGCGTGAAAGATTTCAATAATTATCTCATTAGGAAGGGCGTGAATAATGTTAGGCTTTTTTGGGTTTGGGAATGTCATGCTTGAGAGTATATGAATTATAACTATATGGCGTAATTATAAGAAAGGGAGTGAGTAAAGTGTAAAATATATGCATGTATATATAGGCTATATATAATATGTATGAAAAAGGCATGATTGGGGAAAACGGAAGGATGTGCCTTTTGGCAACAAAATTTTAAAAACGGAAAGTAACGATTTAATGGCAATATTATACAATTTCGTAACTGTCACATTTAACATATATACTTCCCAATTAATAGAGTTATTATTATAGTAATTTTTTGTAAATTCACTATACCATACTTCCCACTTAATATTTTTTTAAATATTTGATAGTAAAGTAAATCTACTGTTTACCTATTGTTATATATACACGTTAATATATTATATATATTAGCTTATTTAATTTTGATTGTATTAACATTTATGAAACAACGAAATGGTGGAATTATAAAACATATATATATATATATATATATATATATATATATAATATATATATATATTATATATATATATATATATATATATATATATATATATATATATATATATATATATATATATATATATATATATAGGCACATTGTTCTATAATTTACAATGCATAACAAAAAGTAGTGAACTTACAATTTTATTGAAACAATTTGTAAAAAAGAAGGAAAAAAATACACAAACTTGAAATGCATAACAATTATGTTTTGTGAACAAATGGATCCATTCATTTGCCATACGTAGGAAACTTGCAAGTGAATAGATAAGCACACTCTTCGGCCCAATAAACGTGTGTAACATCTACAACTTCATGAACTTTTGATTTCAAACCTAGCAATGTCGCTTCAAGTAAGAACACATATGCATCTCCAATACGGGCGGTAAGTTTGTTCCGTAGGTTGTCCGTGAAATTAACCTAAAAAAATACATTAAATTATAATGCGATTTTAAACTTAAATTACAAATTGGTTGTAATGTAGAAGTTTATGCTTTTACATACATAGCTCTTTAAGTTTTTTTGGTAGATCAAGAGTAGACATTTGTAATATAAAACAAATTTGCTTGTAAGATAGTCCAACACATAATGACCCACTTATATCCTTAATTTTGATATGTATCAATAGACAATCCAAAGTATTAACATAAATCTTTTCTATTCTCCCAATAACCCTACAATTGCATTCCTACAATGAAATAGTGAATCTCATTTTAATATAGTTATATAAATCAAAATGTAAAAATACCAATAAATGTAAAGAAAATATGAGATAGGACATACACCGTTGTAGTTGTGAAAGTCAGAAATGGAAAAACGCATTGAATTTGAGATGCATAGTAATCTATTGAGGGGAAGAGAAGTCCTATTTATCCATATCGTCTTGTGTCGAACAAATTGATCAGTACGAAACCTAATTTATACAAATAAAACATGTATTTAATTGAAGTTATAATTACGCACATGATTGAAAAAAGCCCAAAACGCATAAGTATACATAATAGCTTACCATTGCTTTAGCTTGCTTGCAAGCTTTGTCCTAGGATTGATCATGATTTGTGTGCTTTCAAGGGCTTGCAAATAAATCCCTATAAAATATAGTGAAAAAACAAACACTATCTATAAGCATTAAAGAAAAAAATTGTAAAGCTATGTTACCTAAATCATTGAAATTATATGCTTACCATCGTCATTTTTCAAACTCCTCTTGCTAAAACAACCATCGGTTCTTGTAGAATATCACAACTAAAGTGTTCTACATGGTCAAAACAATTGTCGACTACACATAGCTTCATAGCAGTGTAACTGATATCCGTAGAATAAACAAATCAATATGCTTTAATGCAAAAAAAATAAAAATAAACTACGATTACATGAAATATAAATCGCAGCAATATAGAACTACCTCTTGTCAATTATTATGATATATTGTTTGTTGCATTGTCGATCTATGTTTGCTTGAACACGTCCCATATAGATGAGCACTCCAACAACAGCTAATATTTAGATATCTAATGAATTCCATAGTCAAACACGTGTCTATTTCATATGTATTATAATAGTTAAATTAATACTTAAAAAACGTGAAAAATGATAAAAATATTGTTGCAATGTGAAATCCTCTTTTCGCATCCTATTTGTCTGAGGATACATTTCACAAAAACTTGTGACAACTTAAGACAAAAAAACTATCACAATAGGAACCAATTCCATGTTCAATATATATAAGACAAAGAATAACGCAAATAAAAGTATGATTCTGAGGAAATTAATTTTTTCGGAATAAATCAATGAAAAATTCATTGTAATATTTTGTTTGTGAATCACTATTTATTTACATTTTAGATTTGTGTATTAATGTATGTGTTTGGTAATAAATCAATGTGTAATAAGGTAAATAAAATCAAAATCTTTAAAAAGAATAAAAGTATCAAACACATTGATTCTCATATTTGAATCAGAATAACGTACCAAAGAGAACAATAAAATATTAGTCAAGATTTTTTTTATAGATCCGAAATAAGAAATAATAACTAAACCATAATCTCTATTACATCATCTATATTAAACTAAGTTCATGGCCATGAAAAATTAAAGAGAGATAGATGGTACTTATTTAATTTGGAAATTAAAGACAGTACATGAGAAAAAGAAAGAAAGTAACTCATTCTTCATAACATCATCTCATTTCTGGATTGCCATTCAAGCCAACACCTCTTCAAACATTACTACTTTATTAGAGAATTCAAATACTCAATTGTTTCCGTAGCTTCTTTCGTAGCAAGTTCAATGTGATTACGAAAGGAGATAATCATACCAACATAACCCATGGTTTCCTTATCTTCTTCTTCTTCTAATTTATCTAATGCTCGTAGAGAATTTCCATTCTGGTCATCACTTGCAGACCATGCCTCAAAGAATTCCATCATAGCCTCATTAACATCTTTGACATGTTTAGAAATTTTAGGATCCATTGAATGGAGTATTTCGATTTTTCAGAATATAGAGGTTTTCTTAACTTTGGGAGTTTGAGCTTACAATTTTGTGAACGGTTTTTTTTGTTTGGCAGTGAAAAATACCGAATTGCAAGGAATGCCTTTTATAGGCATAAAAACGCCATTTAATGTCTTGCATGCATTAGTTGGTAGGTCATATTTAATGATTTAGGTTTGGTCAAATCAGAGGAGTAAAAATTGAATTGCCATAAATTGGCATAACATTTACTTTCTCCAAGCGTGAATATAGATTTCTGTTTTTATCAGTTTGGCAATTAAAGATTGTAAATGTCATGGCAATAAATACACTGCCATGAAAACTATAATAATAAAAATTGTTTTTAATTATTTTATTGGAGAGACCCTAAACATAATTGCTGTAACGCCCCGAAAATTCAAAACCTTAATTAAACACAATTGCTCATACTTAGCAGCGGAAATGGAACTTAAGCCTGTTGGATATGACCCACTAATACAATGCGGTCTTTAAATAGTCCTTGATAATTATACATAAATGCTTGACTCAAATAATAATAATTTCTCTAATACAAGATACCACACAATTTCCCTTGAACACGTTCCTTATTAACAGCGCTCTTGCAATGGCTATGCTCATACCTAAAACAGAAAACAAAACATCATGAGCCAAAGCTCAGTAACATACTACCCTAACAATGTAAATTCATTTCAATTCATTTTATTTGCAAACACGGAGAAGAGAATATAGTAAAACATATTTCAAATTCATAATAAAATAATAGCAAGGTAAACAATTATAAGTAGCATCTTGATACTTCATAAGTTCCCATTATCTTTTCATCTTTTAACATGGTAACTGGCAAGTATAGACATGCAGGACGTCTCCCACCATGTGATGATCCTCAAGGAGCCCAGCTCCCTTGTTGGATACACCACCATGCGATGATCCTCAAGGAGCCCAGCTCCCTTGTTGGATACACTGCTCGCACCAAAATAGAGTAGTAACATAACATGCGGTTCCCCTCAAAGAGCCCGGCTCCCTTGTTGGGTGTACGGCGGGTGCGAAGGTACGTGCACGACCATAATGTAGATAAGCGTAACATTATACTGCCAGAAACACTTTCACTTTTATTTATCATGTTTCGTTTGTTTAGCATTCATCGGCATAAGCCATAAATCTTTCATGAATCATAATTGAGCATCAATAGCTCATAAGATCATCATTTACGAAACTCATTCGAAAACAAATTAAGTATCCTACAATCCAGATAAGGAATCACATCACAAAATCCTTAACATAATTATAAACATCATTTCACAAACACATTTCGAAGGGGATCATGGGTGTTAGCAATAGATGTTACCTGGATTCCTGCTTAATAACCTGGAAAGCCGGGGGAGGCTGTAATGTCCTTTCCTTTTAATCTAACCATGAAATGACGCAACAAAAATATAAATATTCGATTTATTTCAACATACGACCTTTAGTTATTATTAATACTTTTATTATTGAATATCGTTGTTGACGCTACATATATTCATTATTTAAGCTTACGTTACTTTAATTATTAGAATTATCATTTTACTTACGATTTAGTTATACTACTATGTACATTAAGTAAATTATCTTCAACAAGTTGTAAGACAATTTTAGTTATCTTAAGCAAGCTAATCGTAAAATTCATAATACTAAGTAAATTAACTCAATTATGAAATATTCATTAAGCCTAACAAATTAAGCATATGAATTTTGTTGGTTGGTTTAACTAAAACTAAAACCAAATTTTAGGCCCATATTATGGTTAACTAAAGATGGGTTATACTTGGGCTCAAACTATAAAAGAGAAGTCAAAGATTAAAATAACAGTGAAGAGGTATTTTTCATACCTCCTGCTCACAGAGCAGTCACAAAAAAAACAGTGGAGGAAGGAAGGAGGCTGGCTGCGGCGTGGTGGAGCTCCGGCAACAGGGTGGCGAGGCTACGTGGCTGGAGGCGCGGAGGTTCGGTGGTGCTGGGCAAGGATCGTGAGCGCACGAGGAGGCAAAAGGGGAGCGCGAGAGAGAAAGAAAGTTGGGCGAGAGGAAGGGTGGGCGAACGAGGGAAAATACAGGTATGCGGGTGGTTAACGGTGCGGTGGTGGCGCACAGGAGGCGCGCTGGTTGCCGCAACTGAGGCCGGAGGGTGGTGCTTCTGTGGTGCAGGTTGTGGTGTGGCAGCAGCGTGGTGGTGCGAGTTATGGTAACTCGAAACAGAGGAGAGAGAGGGGTTACGAAAAAAAACAGAGGCTTGGGGGGCGTCTTTGGTGGTGGTTTCCGACGAAAACAATATATTTCCGGCGAGGTGTTTACGATTGTGAATGGGTGATAATGGGGGAGCAACCATGGCAATTTATAGCCGTTGTTGGGGTTTAATTTTTGTGAATTGTGTAGATGAAATTGATAGAAAAATTGAATTTTTGGGAGAGTTTGGTTTGAATTGGTGTTTTTAATTGGGTTTGAGTTTTTTTGTATGAAAGAATTGAGTCTTGAATTTAAATTCAGTGTCGGATCTTCTTTGAGGAAAATGGTGATGGAAACAGCAGTTGTGCTTAGTTTTTATTTATTTATTATTTATTTTATTGTTATTATTAATCTTTTTTTTTTTCCTTTTTATTCTTAATACCCTCATTTTGAGCCACTATTTGATAAGAAGTACTTTGTAAAGTTTTAGTAATTAATTTGTTTATTAATTCCCTTCTTACTTTTACTAATGTAATTATTTAATCTCACCTTCACTTGTTATTATTTGCAATTCTTGTAATACATACAACATATATTAATTTAAGGAGCTAGATATCATTTTATCAATACTTGGATATAGAGTAACAAATTTCAGTCATAATTCATAATTAAAGGAAAAATTTAACCACTAATTATTATTGTTTAAGTTAAGCAAGTTTAAATTTTCGGGATATTGCATCCTCACCCCCTTAGAAAAAGTTTCGTCCTCGAAACTTGATAAAACAAAGTAAAGTGCATTTATTCATTTGTCCAGTACGTACTAAATTCAGGCATGGAATCTCATAATTCATAATACAATTAATCAGCACATTGGATTTTCAGAACCTTGCATAACACATTTCTTTGGTCACAAAAAAAGATACATTCAAACTAAGTTACTCATTATGATCTAAAGCATGTACGTATCTACATACGATTCTATCAATATTTCCAAGGCCTCAACCTTAATTATTAACGCTTCACTACTAATCAAAATTAGCATTTTTACTCAAGAGTATCACTCTATTTGATTGTTTTGAGAATATCTCAGGAAGGCACTATTTACAAGTGATTTAGTTTTCTTCCTTTCTACCTTCAACATATGCACCAAAGATCCTTATCCAATGAGGTCATCCATAAGTAAGAGTTTAAGTTCTCGTACTATCTTTACTTAATATCACTATCACAATTTTGTTCCTCATTTAAGTCTCTATATCTATTAGTCACATAATCTCAAAACCAACATCATAATCCTAAGGATATGTGTCAAATTCCCAAAAATCAATTTTCGTAACTTCCAAAATTATTAACACAAGTTGTCACTTGGTCCACCTAATTTTCCCTAGAGCTCTTTAGCCCATATTCATTAACCAAACTTGTCCTTAGTTTATAATTCCCCCTTTAATATTTGATCGGCTTACTATTCCTTACACATATCTGTATGCCCTATATCTTTTCTCCATTCATCATTTGATAACATGAACTTTGTCAGACTTTTGTAATCATCAAAGTTATAATAATATCATTTAGTAATTTATTCCTAAAACCTCAAATTTTCTATTTCTTATTCACACATTCTCAATTTCAGTCTATTTCATAAAACCTATTTCATTATCATTGTCCCGAGGCTAAGAATCTATTTTCCGAATAATGTTGTAATGTAATTCTGACCTAACTATATATTTACCTAATATGCCCAAGGTTAATTGCTTGCTTTATCAACCCGAATGGTGATTTATTGTTTATCACAACTTCCATTTGCTCAACATTCATCGCAACACATTTTTTTTTCTCTAACTTGAGACTCGAAATTATCTATTATACATTCTCAAATCATCTCTATAACCATACTAAGGAAATTATCATCGTCATAAAGTGTTTTTCCTAGTTCTCCATACACAAGATGTCTTGTCCCAAATCTTTGTAAAAATGTTCAAATTAAGATGACCTTAATAGTTAAGATCCTATTTCTCAAAATTTCTCTAGACATCCAAATGCTTACTTCCTAGTTATATTCCAAATAGTTATTATATCTCAAAATAGCACATCTCTTCTTAAATTAATGCTTCACTTAAAAGTCATAATTCGTTTTTCAGCAAAAACCATAACACCCAATATTAGTTCGCGTCACATTATAACGTACTTCAACTTTTAAAACTCAGACCTTTATGATTGAAATAGTATTACTTACTTCCTAATTACTCAAGTATAAATCCTAATTTCCCTTAAATTTTTCTAATCATGAGATTGTCGCATGAACTTTCATAAAATTAAAGTCGATCCCAAGTTACGACTTCGATAATGTCCATAATACCATTAACCTTAGATGTTCACATTTCCTTATGACTTAACCTTTTTTTTTTATCCAAAAGTTCATTCACCATAATATCTCCAAATATTCTTTACGTTATCTCATTGATCCCTTTTTGTGTCTTACCTCGATGTTAAATATAACTACTCATGCCTCAAAATATTTTCCACAAGTCATTAGTCTTTATTACTCGAATAGCCATCAACTTATCCTCGAGCCACTCAACATCTAATTTTCCTCAAAATTCGTACCTGGGCGGAAACCTCATAAATTATCCATCCAACGTCACATATCATAGAATCCATTATCAATTCAAATAGTGATCTATTAACCTCAAGTTTCTCAATGTCTAATTTCCCAAAGGACCATACCTAGGCGCAAACCTTATAAATTTTCCATTCAGCATCTCATTTCTTAGACTCTATTACCCAAATTGTCATTTATCAACCTCGAGTTTCTCAATATCTAATTTCCCAGAGGATCATACCTAGGTGGTGCAAAGTCTAATACTCCGCACTTCCGGCTAGGTTTCGACACTGATATCACTCTGTAACGTCCCGAAAATTCAAAACCTTAATTAAACACAATTGCTCATACTTAGCAGCGGAAATGTAACTTAAGCCTGTTGGATATGACCCACTAATATAATGCGGTCTTTAAATAGTCCTTGATAATTATACATAAATGCTCGTCTCAAATAATAATAATTTCTCTAATACAAGATACCACACAATTTCCCTTGAACACGTTCCTTATTAACAGCGCTCTTGCAATGGCTATGCTCATACCTAAAACAGAAAACGAAACATCATGAGCCGAAGCTCAGTAACATACTACCCTAGCAACGTAAATTCATTTCAATTCATTTTATTTGCAAACAGGGAGAAGATAATATAGTAAAACATATTTCAAATTCATAATAAAATAATAGCAAGGTAAACAATTATAAGTAGCATCTTGATACTTCATAAGTTCCCATTATCTTTTCATCTTTTAACATGGTAACTGGCAAGTATAGACATGCGGGACGTCTCCCACCATGTGATGAGCCTCAAGGAGCCCAGCTCCCTTGTTGGATACACCACCATGCGATGATCCTCAAGGAGCCCAGCTCCCTTGTTGGATACACCGCTCGCACCAAAATAGAGTAGTAACATAACATGCGGTTCCCCTCAAGGAGCCCGGCTCCCTTGTTGCGTGTACGACGGGTGCGAACGTTCGTGCACGACCATAAAGTAGATAAGCGTAAAATTATACTGCCAGAATCTCTTTCACTTTTATTTATCATGTTTCGTTTGTTTAGCATTCATCGGCATAAGCCATAAATCTTTCATGAATCATAATTGAGCATCAATAGCTCATAAGATCATCATTTACGAAACTCATTTCGAAAACAAATTAAGTATCCCACAATCCATATAAGGAATCACATCACAAAATCCTTAACATAATTATAAACATCATTTCACAAACACATTTCGAAGGGGATCATGGGTGTTAGCAATAGATGTTACCTGGATTCCTGCTTAATAACCTTGAAAGCCGGGGGAGGCTGTAATGTCCTTTCCTTTTAATCTAACCATGAAATAACGCAACAAAAATATAAATATTCGATTTATTTTAACATACGACCTTTAGTTATTATTAATACTTTTATTATTGAATATCGTTGTTGACGCTACATATATTCATTATTTAAGCTTACGTTACTTTAATTATTAGAATTATCATTTTACTTACGATTTAGTTATACTACTATGTACATTAAGTAAATTATCTTCAACAAGTTGTAAAACAATTTTAGTTATCTTAAGCAAACTAATCGTAAAATTCATAATACTAAGTAAATTAACTCAACTATAAAATATTCATTAAGCCTAACAAATTAAGCATATGAATTTTGTTGGTTGGTTTAACTAAAACTAAAACCAAATTTTAGGCCCATATTATGGTTAACTAAAGATGGGTTATACTTGGGCTCAAACTATAAAAGAGAAGTCAAAGATTAAAATAACAGTGAAGAGGTATTTTTCATACCTCCTGCTCACAGAGCAGTCACGAAAAAAACAGTGGAGGAAGGAAGGAGGCTGGGTGCGGCGTGGTGGAGCTCCAGCAGCAGGGTGGCGAGGCTACGTGGCTGGAGGCGCGGAGGTCCGGTGGTGCTGGGCGAGGATCGTCAGCGCACGAGGAGGCAGAAAGGGGAGCGCGAGAGAGAAAGAAAGTTGGGCGAGAGGAAGGGTGGGCGAACGAGGGAAAATACAGGTCTGCGGGTGGTTGGCGGTGCGGTGGTGGCGCACAAGAGGCGCGCTATTTCCCGCAACTGAGGCCGGAGGGTGGTGCTTCGGTGGTGCAGGTTATGGTGTGGCAGCAGCGTGATGGTGCGAGTTATGGTAACTCGAAACAGAGGAGAGAGAGGGGTTGTGAAAAAAAAAAACAGAGGCTTGGGGGGCGTTTTTGGTGGTGGTTTCCGACGAAAACAATATATTTCCGGCGAGGTGTTTACGATTGTGAATGGGTGATAATGGGGGAGCAACCATGGCTATTTATAGCCATTGTTAGGGTTTAATTTTTGTGAATTGTGTTGATGAAATTGGTAGAAAAATTGAATTTTTGGGATAGTTTGGTTTGAATTGGTGTTTTTAATTGGGTTTGAGTTTTTTTTGTATGAAAAAATTGAGTCTTGAATTTAAATTCAGTGTCGGATCTTCTTGTGAGGAAAATGGAGATGGAAACAGTAGTTGTGCTTAGTTTTTTTATTTTATTTTATTATTATTATTAATCTTTTTTTTTTCCTTTTTATTCTTAATACCCTCATTTTGAGCCACTATTTGATAAGAAGTACTTTGTAAAGCTTTAGTAATTAATTTGTTTATTAATTCCCTTCTTACTTTTACTAATTTAATTATTTAGTCTCACCTTCACTTGTTATTATTTGCAATTCTTGTAATACATACAACATATATTTATTTAAGGAGCTAGATATCTTTTTATCAATACTTGGATATAGAGTAACAAATTTCAGTCATAATTCATAGTTAAAGGAAAAATTTAACCACTAATTATTATTGTTTAAGTTAAGCAAGTTTAAATTTTCGGGATATTACAATTGCATTATATAATTTGTGTTCCATATATAATAATTTGGAATAATACCGGATTCCCCAGCATATTTAACATTTTAAATGACACAAAAATTATTTACACAAATATGCAAAGGAAAAATACAATTGCACCTCCATAGTAGTATATCCATAATTTAATGTAAATCGTAATTAATTTTGATTTATTTACATAGATATACAAGATTAGCATATTAAGCGTCTACATGTGAACGCATAAAGGTATTTGAAATTTGAATTCAAATAATTGAAAAATATATTTATGTTATAATTTTGTTACTCAAAATAAAATATAAAAATAAAATAAAAAATGTGGATTCATGTCAAGGAGATCCATATTAATAGGCCCTCCCTAAATTAAAGGAGATCCTAATTAGTGTGGATTTGTTAAACCATATACAGTGTTACCATATGTGGTTCATATATATAATTTTTGTTAGGGGACCATATGTGTTCCATATATTTTATATTATTTAACGTATTACCATATTTATTTTAACAACATAACATACTAAACTTTTAAATAAAAAAAAAGTGTATGCAATAAATATAACAATTCTGGTACACTACTGTAAAAATCACAGGTAAAATGAAAAATGTACAAAGGTGAAACATGGTACGTAGATAACTATTGTAAATTAAAAGGTCAAAACCTACATACAAAGTGTCATGCCAAATTATGTACATGTGATAGAGTAAAGAAACAGGGCGAAATTAATAGATGGAAAATGGTATGGAATAAAAACGATGACAATGGACGGATAATTTTAAAATGATTAAAACAAATGTAAAGAAGGAAGCAAATGTTGTCATGTCGAAACTATGAAAAATTAAGACAAACTGACATATATTTTGTATTGCAATAAGTAAAATACAATACTCATTATTATTCGGATGTAAACAACTTGAACGACAACCTAGCACAAATTTCCTAATCATTATTTGCAATATAACCCAACAAAGTTTTATTTCTAAAACGAAGAAGATTTCTGTCGACCAAATTCAGTTCATCGAAACACTCATGGCACACTTTATGAAGCCTTGGAGGAGAACAATGTAGGTAGTACAACATCATATTATCACAATCCAAGTACGTCCTAAACCCAGCTTTTGATGAACAAACGTCTTCAATAGTATCCCATATAGGCGAATCCAAACATATATCTTGCGTGAATTCAGTTGATACTTTATGACATGAGAGACGACCCGAACGGAACAGAGTTAAAACAATTGCATCCACATCAAGGAAATTAGAATGTGCCAATTTTGGGTGCCACCCTTTTTCACACGTTTGTGCTTCTAATTTTAGAGCCGAATCTTCAATTGAGGCGGATTGTGCTTCCAAGGGAACTTGATTATGGACGTATCACATATATGGTTGTTTGATTTGTGTTGTTTTTTGATTTTTTTTAAAGGTAATTTCGTAATTATGCACGAATAAGCTACAAAAAAATTGTTTTATGGTGTGACATGGCCAACCTAAAGACGCCATTTTTGCTCTCTTCTAAATTCTTTCACTCTCAGTACGCTAAGTTACTCATCCAAAGGCCAAATTACCAATCGTATATATACTAATTATGGCCATGTATAATTAAGGTCTTTATTGAATTTATGTAATTTACTCACAATAATAACTTGTTTCCTTAAAATTAGCCTGACTAACTGGTTTATTTAGGAACCTAAATAATTGTTCCCTTGATTATATTGATTACGTATCAATTACAAAGCGTGATTGGTGTCAAGGTATACTACTAATTGGCATTATATTTTTTAAATTAAACGTGCAAATTGATTGTGGATCTTACTGATTTCCTAATTTAGTTCAATTCCAAATCAATTATATGCGTGATTAAGGGCAAGTTTAATCTAATTGACCGGTTGGCATTAATCCTTGATTGCCTTGCCACGTGAACAACCTAAATGATCTTCGAATCAATCTAAACAATGGAGCATGCCACATGGGCAAGAAAGCTCTAACTTCACGCCACGTGGCCAGAAGGATTCTGTTTTAGATATATATATAGATGAACAAATTCAAGGTCAAACTCATATTCACCAGTTCATCAAATGGTGAAAGTGATACTTTTATACACGAAAAATATTTTCATCCCAAATTGGAGTTTTCAACTTTTTTCTATGCGGAGAATATGGTTTTGGTCATGCTTCGTTTGGGTCGTCTGAGGGCTCATAAAGTTGTAGACACCAAATTTTAAACCCCGATTGTGGATAAATCTTTTTAAAATAAATATTTTTGAAAAGAAATAAAAATAACGAAGCTGTCATGTATCGTGGAGCGCGCGCCCGCCAAAGGCATGTTGCGCCTCGGAGCGCGAGTTTCATTCCGTCATATGGTTTTGCGTTTTGTGCTTTAATCATACGATTTTGGTTTTAAAACGTAATTTTTCCGTAAGTCGTAGTCAATAACTACATCCACCGGTTTTAATAAAATATTTTGTTGAATAATCGTGTTTAACTTTAGTAATGTGAGAAGTTTTTATTAATTGTTTTAAGTTAGTTTTACGAAAACAGAAAAATGAGTCGTGATTAGGCACTGAAATTTTTCTCGTCTCTCAAACCTGATGGGAATGAGTTTTCTTGGTGATCAAGTCATTACCCACCAGTCATTTTTGTATGTCCATTAGATAAAGAATAAGAATATATTCTTTAACCACCAATCACATCCTTTTATCCATTGGTAAAGGAATAAAAATCATGAGAAAAGGAATAAGAATAGGAATCAAATATATGGTGTAAGAGCCAAAAGATCCAGGTTGTGCGCTGGGCGTACGACCGTGCACCGAATGCACGCCCAACGCAAGCAACTTGCCCAGTCAGCTTCACTTTTACGTTTTTTGATGCACTTTCACGTTTTAGGATGTATTTAGGAAGAGAATATTGACTTAAAATCTTATTTTGCTTCATTAGTGTATAAATCAAAATCAAATCTAAAAAGAATAAGAATCTTTGGATTTCCAATAAATTTCATGAAGTAGGAAAATTTAACGGTTTTTTCACCAGATACCCCTCGAGTTTTTTAAAAAATTCACCTGGTACCCTCCATGTTTTCAAAATTCACCAGGTACACCCTAAGTTTCATAATAATTCACATGGTACCCTCAAATATCCTTAATGACTAACGGCGTTAACCGCCGTTAGTCATTAACCCTAATGTTTTAAACCCTAATTAACCTCTAATTCTAATCCTAATCCTAACCTATAACTTTAACCCTAAACCTAACCCTAACCACCCGTTCCCCACCCTCCCACTACCCCTGCAGCCTCCCCCACCCCACCCCAGCCCCTTCCCCTACCCCCCTACCCCTGCCCCCCGCCTCCCCCACCCCCTCGGCCCCCTCTCCCTCCCCCCACTCCCTGCAGCCCCCGTCGCAAGCCTAGAATCTCGACGCCTCGATCGCCATTAAAGTGAGAAGTAGTGAAGTTGTTGCGAAAATCGCAATGCTCCGGATGCGGAGTCCCGAAATTCGAATCTCCTGGTGAATTTTAGAACAAGGTGCAGTGGGAGTTATTGCGAAAATCGAAGGGGTGAGGGGCGCGGGGTGGGGGGAGGAGGGTGGATGGGCCGTCAGTAGGGGTGGGGATGGGGGAGGGGAGGGTAGATGGGCTGCGGTGAGGGTGGGGGCTGCAGGGGTGGGGTGGGGTGGGGTGGGGGGAGGGGTTAGTGGTTGGGTGGTAGTAGGGTCGGGGTTAGGGTTTGAAATTAGGGGTTAGGGTTAAGGTAGGGTTAGAAGTTAAATTAGGCCTAATTAGGGTAGGGTAGGGTTAATTAGGCCTAATTAGGGTTTAATGAGGTTTAAGGCTAACGACGTTAACCGCCGTTAGTCATTAAGGGTATTTGAGGGTACCACGTGAATTATTATGAAACTTAGGGGTACCTGGTGAATTTTGAAAACATGGAGGGTACCACGTGAATTTTTCGAAAACTCGGGGGTACTTGGTGAAAAAACCGAACATTTAATGATGTAATTATGATAATGTATGATGGTAAAAATCAGATTTTTTAAGTGAAAAATCTGATTTTCTACCTCCTTTAATCCCTAGTTCCCCACTTCATTTACCTATAAATACCCCCCTTTATTTTCATTTCAACACAAAAAAAAAAAAAAAAAATTCAATACTATTCAACAACTTCAACCCCACCCAAAACAACTTGAACCTCACCCAAAAACTATAACACCCTCCAAATTTAAATAAATATAAAATCAAATAAATATAGTTTTCAAAAAAAAAAAATCATTTATTCAAACTTGGAGGATATTACCGCCCATTTACTTTCTAAGAGTAAACGAAAGGCTAACAAAAAAAATAATAATTAACCCAAGTACCTTAGAAAAGAGAAATTTGAAGTTAAGAATACTATTACAACCAAATTTTTAGACAATACTAAAATAAATTATTCCAAGATAGAACAACTAAATAAGTCATCAAGGTGAATTATCTAAGTCACCTTACACGAGGTCCCATCACCAAGTCCAACCTGCAAAGTAACAGAAAAGAAGACAACAAGAGAGACAACTCTTAAAAATCAGAAAAACTGAGTAATTCGACTCCATCCGGTAAAATAATAATTTTTTTAAAAAATTAGTTTTGAGTTTAATAATAATAATAATAATAATAATAATAATAATAATAATAATAATAATAATTATTATTATTATTATTATTATTAGTATATTATTATTATTAAGGTTTAGTTTCTATAACGTGTATATTAATAACTTCAAACATAAGTCATAAGAATCAATAACATTTAATCACACAACCATCAACAGTAATTTTAATTAAGAGAGGGAATGTGAACGCCAGTAGACCGGGACTAATCCCTATTATCCGCCTACTTCAACAAGAGGTCGTCCCCCCAATACAACCTTGGCCAATATCATAGAGTCCCTAGTGATCACAACAAATAGAAGGAAGACAACAGTTTTGCATCGCATATATTGATTAACCTATAGATAGCTATACTATCATATAGGGCAACCTGTTCAACACCCTTTCGGGCTTCATTACCCTCGTTAGTTTTATTTAAAAGGATCATAATGTACACAAGTTCTCAATTTAATAACCATACAATTCCACAAGTCCTTTCAATAAAATAACATAATCAAGTTTTATAGTAATACGAGAATCCTACTCTTATAATAGTAATTATTAACTCATAAATTAATAACATTAGTCTATAAATTATTTATCACATATATAACCATATAATCACACAATCATATAGGTTACCGTTTTACAACAAGAATTAGAGTACGATGGACATCAAAATTACCTCGAGTAGCGCAGATACGAATAATAAAGTCGCGCATAGAAAGTTCCTTCTACAAAATCTCTGTTTACTATAATAAATTAACAAACTAAATTAGTCACCTATGTAATACCCGATGTAATTAAAATTATTAAGTTGAGGGTAGTAGGTACTATGAACTTTTTCATTAAAATAGAAGTCAAATGTCAAAGTTGTACATAGGTCATTGTTTAAAACTAGAAAAAAATTAAATAAAGAAAGAATTCAAGTGACCAGAAAATAAGAGGAAAAAGAAAAAAAGTAAACATGACAACTCATTTTTGTCTTGAAAACAATGATACGTGGAAATGGGTTTCAAAACTCAAAAAGTAAAACAAAGTAAAAAAAAAATAAAGTTGTAAAAGATGAACAACCTTTCTAGTTCTACTGAACCAGTTTTCTTTCGAAAAAAACAAAGACCAGAAGAGAGACAAAGAAGAAGGAAGAAGGAAGAAAGAAGAAGAAGATCGGCCGGCCAACCCGTAGTACTGGCGGTGGCAGCGGCGGCACAACACAACCATCTCCTTTTTATATATTTTTTCAGGAATATGGTGATGTGAATTGGTTTCTTACCTACTGAATTTTGAAGTGAAATTGTGCTTGAAAGGGGGTAGAAGTCCGGTATTTATAGTCATAGCAGAGGGAGAGAGGAACAACTCAGTGAAGGAAGGAAGATGATTTCATGGGTAATTGGAAGATTTGATTGAAACAAAGGAGGAAAGCCAGAAATTGATTGAGAGAAAATTGATTGTGTAATCAATTTAACAGATTTTTTTTTTATTTAATTGACAAATTTTGGAAACAAAAATCTCGTCAGATGATGTTTGCTTCAATACAGAATTATTTTATCTTTATTTTCGAAAATAAGATTTCCAAAAAGTGATAATTCAAGTATATAATACATATATATATACATATATATATATACATATATATATATATATATATATATATATATAAGCCAAGGATCTTGGGATTTTAACAGGTAAACTTAATACTTAAAACGTGTAAGCATAAACAAAGTAAAGTAAGGCGGTTGAACCGGCCATGGTTTTACAGAAAAGAATTACAAAGAGTCTTGAATGAAACTAATACTAAAAGAGTGTTACAATTTTTTGTGAGAGAGAGAGAGAGATTTTTAGAGGAGTTTGTGTAGCTATGTGTTTTCCTCTGCCTAGAACTGAAGGAGATGCCTCAATTTATAGGCAGGGAAGAGCAATGATGTCATGTTGAATAACTGTTGATGAACCACTTGTCTTCTGTTTTACACTGTTCAAATTTTTTTCTTTTTGATGCTTTATACTGCTGATGAATAGTATTGCAGCTTTACACTTTTGACGTCTTTGACTTTTGCTGTTGATGTAGAAATTTGTCCGTTGTTGTGGTGTCTTATCCTCCTGTAGCTTGAAGATAGTGAAAGTATATTTAAGTCTGGAAACCAGCATCTTCTTCATCGTCACTGAGGTGGATGGAGGAGTCTGTTGTTAGTTCATTGTCATACATATGGTGGGAAGATACTAGAGCAAAATGAATCTTGCCTTCAATAGATAAACATTTTCCGTTGTAAATATCGGATAAATATTGAGAAGGGATTTCAGAATGTTGTATTCCTGTAAGAAAATATTTGTTGAAGGAATAAGGAAAAACAACAGTTGTATTGCCATAATAAATAATGGTAATTGGAAATGAATGGTGTTTTTGATGGTTATTGATAATATGTGTCAATTTTTTTGAAATGGAAGCAAACCCTTGAGCTCTGACTTGAGAAGGGTTCTTTTGAGATGGAATAAGGCGAGGGATACAAGCTTGGGTATTTATGAAAATTAAGTAATGGGCTGGTCTTATTTTCCCATTACTCATTTCAATACTGGCACAAATAGTTTCAAGATAAATCCATTCATACTATCTGAAGGAGTAAATAGTAGAAAAGATGTATTGTTGGAATTTTGTGAATTCTTAGAACAAAGGAGTCTGAGGATTCGGAACATCATAGAACTTTCTTACCAGCCCATATCTCCATGTGAGGAAGTAAGGACTATTCCTTGTGAGATCATTGGGATAAAGAAAATATCCTTTATCGAATATACCTGATAGACCCCAATGACGCCAAAGATAGTGGCGGAAAATGGCATGTTTTGTGAGAAATTCGGTAAAATTCTGATTGAATCTTGCTAATTTGGCTTTGTTGAGAATTATTAGCTGTATATCATTTGGAAGTTGGTCAATGTGTTTTAGGAGTTTTCTGGGAAAGGGTAGGTGTTTTTTTGAATGGAAATGGCGAGTGGATAAAGGAATATGGGATGAGGATATGAAATGGGAACTAATTTTTTAAGGCGGAAGGTATATTGTGGAGTAATTTGGGAAATTTCTGGAGGTGGTATTTTGGAAGTTGTTCCCAAATTTTAGAAGTCTTTGGGCTTCTCATCTTGGTTGTCCCAGCAAAAGTTAGGAAATCAGGAAGAGAGTTGCTTTCTTCGCGTATAATGTTAAAATTAAAGACAAATAAAAATGCCTGCCATTTAGCAAAGTTTTGTTTAGAATTAATATTTTGAACATCCTTTTTAAAAACTTCTTTAGCAGATTTACAACCTACTTGTAATAAGAATTTTTTATTTAATAAATCAGACTGGGATTTGATAATACAATGAACAATTGTTAAAACTTCCTGTTTTATAGTAGAGTATTTTTTCTGGGTATCATTTCAGTGCCCTGAGGTGAACCAAATAATGTACTCTTTACCATTGTCGACCTGTTTTAAAATACCTCCGTAACCCTTGTCACTGGCATCTGTCTCAACAATTTTAGGTAAGTCAGGGTTTCGCAATTCTACAAAGATTCGGATAAAAATCTAAGACATAATTTAAACTACCAAGAAACCTCTGTAGTTGAGTTTTATCTAAGATTTTATCAGGAAATTTGCTAGTGAATTGGAGAGACCTATCAATAGCGGTAATAGTTCCATAAGACACAATTTGACCATTTTTCTTAATTAGATAGAAAAAAGTCTAAAGGATTTTAAAGTGCTAATCAATTGTGCTTGAGTAAACTAACATGTCATCAATGTAAACAATGCAAAAGTCTGAATAGGGGTTGAAGATATCGTTCATAATCCTTTGATACTCAGAGGGAGCATTTTTAAGACCGAAAGGTATAACATTCCGTTCATACTGGCCAAAAGGAACAGTAAAATCGGTTTTATAACGATGTTGTGGCTTGATCTATATCTGCCAAAATCTGAATTTCATATCAAATTTTGAGAAGATAAAGGCATGGTGTAATTTTTGCATCAGATCTTTTTTATTGGTTATTGGATAACGGATCCAATGAAGGCCATCGTTAAGAGGTTTGTAATTTATAACTAGTCTAGGCGTGCCTCGTTCAATCTCGAAAGCTTTGTTGACGTAAAACGCCGCATAGCTCCAAGGAGAACGGGATTTGGAAATTAAGCCTTTGCTTTCGAGAAATCTAATTTCTTCTCGACAATGACGTTCTAAGTCGGCATTCATCTGAGTTTGCCAGGCTTTGGTAGGGATATTCTTTTCATCAAAATCAGGCTCATAAGGTAAGTCGACCATGTGTTGCTTTCTATTCCATAAGTCATTTGGTAGCTCAGAGCAAACTTCCCTTTCGAGGAGGCTTTGGAAGTCAGCTATCCGAGTCTTTAGAATACTACCTTGTAACTGATCTTCTATCTTTTGTAAATGGATTTTCTGTTTTAGATCGTGCACATCACTTTGTTTTCGATTGATAAGAGAATTTCTCTCACTATTATAAATGGAGCTTGCCTTTATAATGTTGAGATTTCTGGTCTTGGGTTTTTCTAAGAAAAGGAAATCAAGCCTTTTATTTTTGGTCTTGAAGGATATTCCATCATAACTGACATTGTAAGGGGTTATTATATTTATGAAAGGTGTTCCCAAGATTACTGAATGGTGTATATTGGTAACAAGGACAAAATGGCTTTTAGAGAAAGGCCTTGGTTTAATATGTTAGCATCTGTTTTTCCCTCTATATGCATTTTGGTGTTATTAGTGGACCTAAGTTTTTCCGAAGTTTTTTGATGAAAGAGTTTTGGGACGAGACTAGATATTATGCAATTTAAATCTGCTCCAGTATCGAACAAAGCTATAGTACTAATTTTAAAATCACTAATAAATTCAAGTGTGATCTTTATATAATATTTTCTAGAACTGATCTCTCTTAAAACAAAAAAGAAATTATCTGGGACTTTTGGGCATTGTTCTTTATCTGGGATATCGTCAGGATCACTCTCACTAGGGATACCTGGGACTATATGAGAAGTTAGAAGTTGGATTATGCAGAGTCGTGCTGCTGCTTGGTTTTAAGGTCTTTTATGTCGGTTTTAATGGTCTTAACTTCAGCTTGAAGATCCTGTATGGTTCTTTCTGGCTTCTTTTTAGAACTTCTCTTTTCTAAAATAGAAGTGAGGTTGTATGGTTCAGTTCTTGAAGAAGGGGGGGTAGGGCCCTTTTCCTTAGGACTTTCTTCAAGGGATTTTTGCAGACGCTCAAGAAACTGTTTTTGTATATCAGGATTGTTAATATCCTGGATAACATGTAGGATGAGGCTTTGTTCTTTGGTGAGAACATTTAGGGTATAATCCTCATCATTAGCTGAAGATGAGGACTCTTTGTCATCATCCTGAGGGCCATAATTCCCGGCAGAATTATAAGATTTGATTTCCTCATCAAAAGACTCTATTAAAAGAGCTGAAATTCTTCGTAGAGTTTCATCATCTAGGGCAAGGTTTTGGATTTTATTAGACACCCTACAAAATCTAACCGTGTGACCCTTTTTTCCACATTTGAAACAAGTTATGTTTTTAAAGTCAGGTTTTGTGGTGGTCTGTTGGTGTTTTCTATGGGTCTTCCACTTTCGTTGCTCAAAAGGTTTTTTATGGAATACTTTCTCAACCTTCTTATAGAACCTTCGGGCTTTAAAGGGTTTTTTGGTAATGAGTTGGTTTACTACAGCTGCCTTTACAAGTGCTTGTCTGAGGGGTGGAGATATCAAATTGTTGGCAGAAGGAACCTAACTCCTTTTTAGTCTCTTTTAACTCCCTTTTTAAGTGTTTTTGGAGCTTCAAATCTTGACATATTTGAAGGCCTTGTTTGGAGGTTAGACTTACCAATTCACCGTAGGTTAGACTATCGTAAGGGATAATATGTTCTCCAAAGTCCTCACGGATTCTGTTTCTGACCTTTTCCCCTAATATGGTTGGAAGACCTGCTAGGAATTTTTCTTTCCAAAAGGGTTGGTTAGAATCTTCTCTCAGCATAACCCTAGTTAGGAAAGTATTCTTATACCACTGGAAATCACTAAGTTTCTTGCATCTAAGATTAGACAAAAGATATGCGTTTTTATCTCTTAGATGGGAGGAATCTCCAATGAAATCAAGTGATAAGGTAAAAATTAGGGTTGAGACAGAATCTTGGATTGGCTCTCCATTCTGGTTGAGAATGGGAACCCCATCTTCAGTTGTCTGGATCGCATTTAAGATATCTAGTTGTTGTTCTTTGGTAAGATAGAAATCCACCACCCTTTTAGCTGGCCAGAGAAGCCTGCAATTAAGAGTTATGCAACTGTTTTATCTGACGTACCAGATTGGGTTTTGTAAGCATTTGAAGCCATTGTCATTTGCGGTAAGAGGTTTAAGATTTGGTGTTCACTCATGCCGTCTATATTCTATTCATAGATGGAAGTGGCATTATATTTTGGTTGAATAATCGTGTTAGGCTAACTTCCAATTTGGGATTCACTAGACCTTATAGGAATTATATCGAGAGGTCCAGTATTTTGCCAAGAGAGTTTAGCTAATTCAGGTGTTTTGGGGCTAGTTTCGGGATCAGTGTTGTCACTTAAATCTAGGACACTGACAGTATTATTCTGGACTGTTTCCTCCTCAGCTATTTTTGAGGTAGAAGGTTCAACCCTGCTAATTTGGTCTTTGATAGCTTGGAGAAATTCAGTCCTTGAAGTCGTGACTTCTTTTTGAGCCTTTTGCGAATTCTGAAATGGTTTAAAAATTGGATTCCAGAGGCTTTTCTCTAAAGGAGTAGAGACTAAGATTGTCTCTGCTTGAAGACTTTGTTTCTCAATTCTAGAAAGCTGCTTTCCTTGAGTGTTAAGGCTAATATTAGTAAAATTGTTTTGGAGGACAATATTCTTGAGGTTTGCTGTGGCTTCTTCTTGAGGTTTCTTAAGAGGAGAGGCCTCTACCTTGTGCTTGCCTATGGATGACGTAAAGGAGGCTGGTCAGTTTGAACATTGCCATCTGGGGTCTCCCAGACGGGTGTTCTTCTATTGTTGTTGATAGGTTTTATGGATTTGAACGCGTAATCAATGTTATCGTCAAAACTATAGAGTTCAAACCAATCAAAGAAAAGAATATGAGTTTGATGTTGTATAACAAAGCTAAAATAGCTTTCTTAGATCTTTCCCCTAATTTCAAGAAAGTGCTAGAAAAACCACGTTCTCTTCGAGAGGTTATGTGGTGCATAGAAATCTTTGTGAACCAATTCTTTATTGATCTCAAAATCCTTTTGAAGGACGTTAAGCTCATTAGTAATATTCTCAGTTATAACCGAGGCTGAGGGTGAGTCTGGAGGAGACTGTCGTTCAGCATAAACCGGGTGTGGAACTTGGGTTCTATATTCAACATTGTTGGATGGATGGTGAAGGTATATCTAAGGTAGAATACCTTGGCCTTTCGGGGTAACTGTTTCTAGGACAACTGATTTGCCGTTTATAATACATGTTATTCATAGAAGGAAGATGGGAGACCGTCCTAGGTTTTCTACAGAGGAATGGTATGAATATCTAGAGCTAGTGCTCCTGTTAAAGCTAAATTTAACACTACCATCAGAGTATTGTATGACACGTTCTAATTCGATATTAGGTTCTGGAAGAGCTGGGGATTGCACTTCAGGTTCAGCAGCTCCTTCAAGGAACCAATCTTCAGGAAGACTGACATCATTCCATTGTATTGGTCAAGGAATTCTTATGTTTGATCTAGAAAGGTCGGTTTGGAGGAGGAGAGTTTCTCCTTTCTTACTATGTTGTATAGTTCTAGTATTAAAAGCAGACATTAGGGCTTTGTAATGGACTTTATAGATCAGAGCTACTGGAATAGAACCATCAAACATTTTGTAGTTATGAGTTTTAATTTGTAAAAGTAAGGAGGATAATATATTCTTATCACTTAACGAGACACTGAAATTTGGATAACAATCGAAAGAGACTGGATCCATGCATAAACTTAACTATATAGTTCCTAGTAAGGAGTCATTAAAGTCTTTGAATCGTCCATCTCTAAGGGCCACAAGGACTGAGGAATTTAATCCTTCTTTTGTAAGAGGTTTTAAGCCTACTTGAACCAATCCTATATGGATGTATCGATAACCCTTTTCGATATGTTTTTGCAAAGTTTTTGCTGAAAATAATTTAATAGTACCAATAGGTTTTGTTAAATGGATATCTCGTTCTTGGGTCTTGATAGCATAATCAGTTTTAAAAATATTATATCTACTCATTTTATAAATCTGATCTTTATTAACTTTGGGTATCTCCCAATTGTCAATGCTTTGCTCAAGGTTTTCTATAGTAAAGGTTTCATTTTTAATCAGCTTATTGGCCTTACTACTACCACGAGAAGAGGATGGAGTTCCTCTGCTCCATATAGAACTCATAATTAAGAACCAGAACCTAGTCCAGAAATTAAACCAAAAATAAGCCCTATAAACTACCCGCCGTGAAAAAGGTGTAGCCCTATGGTCTGACTGCCGCACTCGGGACTTAGTGCCTCTACAAACTTTAAACCAGCAGAGTAACAAATAGGACAGATACCAGAATTAAGACTAGAAAGTACTGATAACAAAAGAACAAGTTTTATAAGGAACAAATATAACTACAACCCCATGGCCCTGATACCAGGACAAACTAAGTAATAATATGAAATATCTAAAATAATAATTATAATTTGGTATGGATAAAATCATGAATTTCATAAGTTGGAAAAAAAATTATTTAGGAACTTATTAAAAACTTCGGGATGTTACATTCACTCCTCCTAAAAAGAAAAGTTAGTCCTCGAACTTAAATCGCTAAAACTCGCTAAGTTAGAAGAACGAAAAGTTAGTATCACATTCTTCCCCTCATTTAAGAAGTTTCGTCCTCGAAACTCTATCACACCTGAGGAAAAAGTTCTGGGTATTAGTTTCTCATGACATCCTCAGCTTCCCAAGTTGCCTCCTCAGTTTTCTTTCGAAAAAAAACGACCAGAAGAGAGAGAAAGAAGAAGGAAGAATGAAGAATGAAGAAAGAAGAAAGAAGAAAGAAAAGAAGAAAGAAGAAGATCGGCCGACCAGCACGTAGTACTGGCAGTGGCAGCGGCGGCACGACACAACTATCTCCCTTTTATATTTTTTTTAGGAATATGGTGATGTAAATTGGTTTCTTACCTACTGAATTTTGAAGTGTAATTGTGCTTGAAATGGGGTAGAAGTTCGGTATTTATAGTCATAGTAGAGAGAGAGAGAGAGGAACAACTTGGTGAAGGAAGGAAGAGGATTTCATGGGTAATTGGAAGATTTGATTGAAACAAAGGAGGAAAGCCAATAATTGATTGAGCGAAAATTCTGGGGTGATAATTGATTGTGTAATCAATTTGACAGATTTTTTTTTGATTTAATTGACAAATTTTGGAAACAAAAATCTCGTCAATTTATAAAAACTTTCGGGATGTTAAATTCACTCCTCCTAAAAAGCAAAGTTTGTCGTCGAACTTAAATCGCTAAAACTCGTTAAGTTAGAAGAACGAAAAGTTAGTATCACATTTTCCCCCTCATTTAAGTAGTTTCGTCCTCGAAACTCTATCGTACCTGAGGAAAAAGTTCTCGGTATCGGTTTTTCATGGCATCCTCAGCCTCCCAAGTTGCTCCTTAGTTTTCTGATTCGACCATAATACCTTAACTAATTTCACGCATTTGCGTCGAGTATTTCGCGTTTTGGTATCTAAGATCTTAATAGGTCGGTCCTCCAAGGTAAGGTTTTGAGCTAATTCAACAGCTTATGGTTGAAGGATATAGTTTGGATAGTGCACATATCTACGAAGTTGAGACACATGGAAAACATTATGGACATTGGCTAATTCCATAGGTAATGCTAACCTATAGGCCACCTCTCCGATTCGCTCCAAAACATTATAAGGACCAATATATCGAGGGTTTAACTTCCCTTTTCGCATTACACCTTTAGTCCGGCAGACCTTGAGTAAGACTTTTTCTCCTATTTCGAACTCTAAGTCTCACCTTTTCGTATCTGTGTAAGATTTTTCTCGATCTTGTGCTGCCTTCATATGCTCTTGAATGAGTTTCACCTTTTTGGTAGTCTCTTCAATCATGTGGGGCCCCAAATTCAATGATTGATTCACATCACTCCAGCATATAGGGCTTGTTCATTTTTGTCCATACAAAGCTTCATAAGGTTCATTGACCATCTATGGAGTCAAGACGGGGAAATCTACATTGGATAAGTCCTTAAGATGTCCCAACGGTTTCCCAAATATCCAATTAGGTTTATAAGTTTGGGAAAATTGATAGGAATAGTCCCAACTATGGGCGTTCCGCCATTTTCAATCCCAACTTTTGATTATTTCTCAGTGGTCCCAACTTTAGAGTCTATTTTATGAAAATGGTCCTAGCAGGTTATTGACCTTCTACAACAAGTAAACCCTCTAAAACTACCATCCCAGCCACCCCTCCCTCACCCTCAAAAGTGCCACCCCCTTTGATGGGGAAAGAAGAGATGGAGGAATACGTTAGTAGGAGAGGGAGATGGAGAGGGAGAAGGAGAGGGGTTTAGGGTTTCAGGGTGATAGCCTAGTAGTGGAGGGCGACGAGGATAGTGTGACAGGGAAGAGGAGGACAATGTGGCGGGGAAGAGGAGGACAATATGGTAGGGATGAGGAGGAAGGTGGCAGGGATGGGAAAAGCAGAGGAGGAAGAATGGTGGTAGGGGAGGCGGAGGTAGGGGAGGGGGAGGCCGCAGGGTGGCAAGGGATGGAGGAGGGATGAGAGAGAAAAGAAGGAAGAAAGAAACCGGTTAAAAAAAAATTTAACATGTTGAATAGGTAACCAGCCAACTTGGACCATTTTTGTAGAATATAAGCAATAGTTGGGACCACTAAAAAGTAATCGAAAGCAGGGAATGAAAATGGCGGAACGCCCATAATTGGGACTGTTCTTATTAATTTTTTTTATAAGTTGTCCTCTAAAGACTTGTTGGTGACTTCGTAAACGTATTTTAATAAAATGTTAACAATGGGGTAGTTAAATATGCGCTCACAGCGTGTAGGCCAAATAAAATCACGCCTACACTTATCATCTCAAGTTGCACAGTTAAGCATAAAGATGGATGCATTGAAATCTTCACAGTCCAGTACCCCTCCTATAAGCATCAATGCAATGTCTTCCATGGCACCTATTACCTCTCCTTATTGTGAGGTGTGCGGTATTTAATGTGACTTTGGTCATGATTGTTCCTACGGTCAACCAATTCAGATGGAGCACGCAAATGCTTTTCAGCAGAGACCTCCAAACAACCCATACTCCAATATATACATTCAACCTAGGGTGTCCTAACTTCTCATACTAGAATAGTAATGTTCAATATCCTCAACCCATGCCTCAGGCAACCTACCAACCACCTTACCAAAATCCATCACATTATGTTTCTAGGCCACCATTCTTCCAAAGGGCCCCTCCGAACCCTCCTCCTGGTTTCGATAGGTCCTCTAACCAAGGCTATCAACAACAACCTCCTCAGAACATCAGCTTTCAAGAGCCTACTCTGTCTGATTTGATGAAGATGATGGTTTCTATGAAGCAGAGTCATGATAAGAGCATCAAAGAGTTGAAAAACACTACACAACATTTGGAGAATTAATTTGCTCCAGGTGGCTAGGAACAAAGCTTAAAGGCAGCCAGGCCAATTACCAGGACAACCCACTCCGAAGGAGACTGCCAATGCTATCACTCTTCGAAGTGGTACTATGTATGATGGTCCTTCCATGCCTAATGATGATATGCTTCCTACCACGGAGAAAGAAGGTGTTGTGAATGAGATGGTAGATGATGATATCTCAACCTTTGGAGTTGAGAATGTTGTTAAGGATGACTCAAGCAAGAAAATGGAAAAGGTTACTGATTCTCCCACTATCACACCTCAAGTACCATTCCCACATCCAATGCAAAAGACTAAGGTGGATCAACAACTTGGTAAGTTTATGGCCATGGTAAAAAATCTCGAGGTAAATGTTCCCTTCACTAATTTAATCTCTCAAATTCCTATGTATGCAAAGTTCTTGAAGGATATGGTAACTAGAAAGAAAGACTTTGGTGGTGTTGAGAGAGTTGCTCTGACTGAAGAATGTAGTGCTATTTTGCAAAACAAAATACCACCAAAGCTTAAGGATCCTGGTAGTTTTCCATTCCATGTCATGTAGGTGCATTATTTATTGATAAGGCTCTATGTGATTTAGGTGCTAGTGTGTTTGTCATGCCTCTTTCTATATGTAATAGGTTGAATATGGGAGCTTTGAAATGCACACAAATCACTTTGCAAATGGCAGACCGTTCTGTAAAATATCCTTTGGGTATTTTGGAGGATGTACCTATCAGGGTTGGGAAATTCTACATTCATGTTGACTTTATAGTACTATGTATGGAGAAGTATAGTAAAATTCTCATTATTTTGGGTAGACCATTCTTATGTACAGCTGGTGCTGTTATTGATGTTATTGATGATACTGTGACTTTTGTTGCAGGATGGATGTCATAAAGGAGATTGCTCGAGGTGATGCTCCTTGAGCCTTGTTAGATGATCCATTGGAGACTACTCTTGCTTTTGGAGCCTAAAAAGGAGAAGGTTATGATGAGATAGATTCTTCGCTTCTTGATTCGGATGGCTTTGACGCTGATGAGGCCGAAGGTTTTGAGGTCTCTAGGGACCCTCCACCCACTATAGTTTCGTTGACCATGGAGGAATAATGGACACGTTTCATGGCCTATTGCTCCTCATTTTAGGAGTCTGTGCTTTCACCTTAACAAATTTGAGTGCCACATGAAGGACCTTTGTGCTGAGGTCCATGATCTTTGTCTACCGGTTGTAGCTCCTGGCCCCACGGCTTCATCTGCTGACGCTACTACTGAGCCCTCCTTGGTAGTTGAGGCTCGTACTAAGTGAGCCTCTTCATTTCTTTTCCTTTGTTTTACGTAGTTTCACAGTGAGGACATTGTGTTTCATTTAGCTTGGGGGAGGAATAATTATCTTTATTTGCTTTCTTAGTGTAGTTCTTTTGCTTTCATAGGATGTTGTACGATTTGTACTACTCATTAGGGGTGGGAGTTTACGTACAACAAAAAAAAAACTACTTTCTTAGTTGCATTAGCATATTTCATCTCATATTAGATTTCATCTTATTTAAGTTGCATCTATGGGACTATTGCTAGCACTTTTTTGAGAACCTTGCTGATATTTTACTACAATTCCTAAGCATAATTCATCTTGTTCATGATTCTTCATAGCAAGATTGTTTTGCAATTGATTGTTTGTGGTAAGATTGATTGATCTCTCACTGACTCGATTTAACTATACTGTGCAGACACCTAACCTATGTGAGCTTTTGTGCCTGATGAACTGACGTATCTATGTCAGTCCTGTTATTTCATGTGTGATTAGTTCATCAGTTATGGCATTGATCTTGATTAGACCTAGTTATTGGGCGGGGCGGGTCAGGGTCAGTGCGGGTCGGAAGCGGGTCACCTCATAAAGGGTCGGTAGCTGGTCGGGCCAAATGTGTAGCGGGTCGATAATGGACGGGTCGATAAACGAGTAAGAAAAACAAGGAACAAAAAGAGCCAAAAGTGAGTATAAATCAATGCGAATCCGAATATGTAATTGTTTTTACAAAACCTATTTTATTTTTCAAAATTATTGGGTTTCTTTGTTGGCCCTATAATAGCCATGTCCAATAATGACCCTGTCCAATAAAGCCCTGTCCAATAAAAGTCCTGTAAATTTGACCCTAACCCTTTAGCCATTGGGCTACACTGTCCGATAACTAGGTCTAATCTTGATTTTGACTAGGTACTCCATGATATTTGATAGTGCAAACATTTTGACTTGATTGAGGCATTTTATTTCATGATCTTAGCTCCAGACTATTCTTGTGTTCATATTATCCTTCCTCTAGCCCCGGTGAGCCTTAGACTATGTTTGATCTATACCTACATTATAAACCTTTGACCATATTTGATTCTTGTCCCAAGCCTAGCTTGGGGGAGCGAGTATTAGTTTTGGTTCGGTTTGTATTGAATTAAAGAAATATCTTTGTGGTTTAAATGGATGGAGAAGTATGTTTAGTGAGCTTGGAAACTGGTGAAAGTTCGAAAAAGAAGCAACAAAATGAAAAAAAACTGAAAAAATGTAATGAAAAAAAAAAGAAAGAAAAAAAGAGAGTTGAGAATAAAAGTAAAAAAGGGTTATTATTGAATTTCTTGAATGGAAAAAGTGTTGGTTATTTTTAGAGATTGTTGGTTGTTGCGTGGAGTTGTGACCTTTCTTGGTTACGTTTTCAGTTATTTGATGCTCATCCTTCCTAATTTTTCCACCACAATTCCCAAATTATTTTCCACACCTTGAACCTTGGCCTCATTACAACCTTTAAAAGTCCTCTGATCATTGTGTATTGTATTATTGTTGAATAAAAGTGAGTCAATAAGTCAAAGTTAAAGAGTATATGCCTCATATGAGTCAAGTTGATTGAGGTTGATTGTCATTGTTTACCCCTTAAACACATGAAAGATTAGAATGCACATAACTATAGTGAGGTGCGAAAAGTTTGGTTAAGTCCAGCTTGTGGGAGATGGTTTGTGGTATGATTAGAGAGTCGATTGTGTTACATGACATGCTATGTGACTTTGTTCGGGTTTGTTTCGATGCTTGGTTTGTGTAGTGATTATATCTCTCGTGCTTTCAATTGAGTGTTTGGCCCTATTGTAGTCCCATGTTGTAGGTCATCTTTCTTTTCCAATTTCTATATATATCTTATTGCTTTGGGACAAGCAATGGTTTAGCTTGGGGGAATTTGATAAATCATTTTTATATGGAGTTTTTCTGCACATTTAGTTGCAGTTTAAGAGCATATTAGTTCATATAGTTGCATTTTAGGTGTCATTAGCATGAATTATCTATTTTGTACTCTATTACGCTTCGTTTGTGGTTTTCTTAATGTTTCAGGTAGTTCCATAGCTATTTGAACGCTTTCGAAGCGATTTTGGATGAATTGGATAATTCTTGCAATGGAAGTTGATGAATGGCGGCTTTTGATCCATGGATTTATGTTCGTGGATGCTTCTCTTGATCCTTATAATCATATTAAGTAAAGTAGCTTACATGAGGATCGTGAGATATGTTTCGAGAGTGAATATCAGTTGAAAACGAAGAAATACATTAGTTCCAAAGTGATAAGAACCGACACATCTTCACCCTTTTGATCATAACTCGAGTTATATAGATCAGATTGAAGTGATTAAGTTTTGTTGGAAACGAGACTTGAAGAGCTTCACAATGATAGGTCACATGCCCAAAGACGATGCCTAGAGATCGAGATATAGCCTTCGGAAGTTGACCCAGGAAGCTGCCACAATTCCAGCGCCCAATGGGTTGCTACTCTTCGCGTCATAGAGTTGCTGCTTGTCCGGCTGGCCTACCAACGACCAATGGGCAATGGCGTGTCTGACCAGGCCTTGTGCACACAAGGCAGCCCCCTTGTTCGAGTTTTCATGTGTGTTTAGTCATTTGTCGTCGCACATCATTAAAATCCATCCACCAATCATCGAACTTTTTTTATTAGTTTATATTCTTATTTTCTTTTCTTTCACTTATTGAGAGATTAGATTAAAGGAAAATATAAAGAGGGATTTATTTTTTATTTTCTCTCCCATGCTTATTATTACTAGAGAACTTCCCTCTTCATCTTTTTCCTTGGAACCCTAGTTTTTGCTCTCTTCCATTAATTCAAGTTCTAGAGGTATTTTTCATTGTTTTCTTCGTTATTAGAATTTGCTATTGTCTTCCTCTCTATTATTGTCGATTATTACTATTGTTTTCAGTATGTCTCAATTATGAATTCTAGGTTAATTATTGATTTTGCTCTAATTATTTCAATTATGAGTGAATAGTCTCTTTTCTAGGGTGAAGTGAGGGAAGCCATGTTTATACCATGATTTTTATACTTTGAAATTGCTTGGTTTATAAATTAGGGTTTTGAGTAATTCCAATTGATAAGTTTCAATAGTTTGATTCTTGTAATTGGCCAATATCAAGAGTTAATTATATTGCTAATATCAAGAGTTAATTAAATTCCAATTGATAAGACATCTCAATTGTTAATTAAATTGATAACTTCGTATCCCTATTACTGATCGGGAGTTCATGCTTATATTACTGCGGAACCTAAATGATTTCCATTATCATCACATGGTTACCATCAAGTACACCTGCCTCAGCAACATGGAGCAACATGGCTTCGACATCGATGCTCTGAAATTACAAGAAAAGCGACCCTGGGAAAATCCTGAAATTCTCAATGCAAATCCAAGGGTCATTGCTAAAATGGATGAACCATTGAGTGTGGTGTATAATCTTCTTCAGAGCCAAGGTATAATCCAAGCCCCAGCATATGTGCACTGCTTACCTCTTCCCAGAACAGACATGAGCAAACACTGCACTTATTGTCGCTAATTTGGGCATGACACTGACCGATGCCATGATCTTTACTAAAAAGTTCAAAACCTAATTAATCGAGGTATCATTAGTCCATCCCACAAAGAAGTACCCGCGAGGAAAGTGTCGTCACACCCTCAACCGCAATCTCTAGTTGATATTTTCCGCAAACTGGTTGAACATGGTCAGTTTCACCCACTTCCTTGACGCCCAGAAGCAAGTCGTGTAGGACTGTATCTCCACAAGTATTGCCATTATCATCAATTGCATGGTCACGGCAAAAACCAACGTCGTGCTCTCAGCTATCGCATCAAGGAGATCACCAACATAGCTCCCGTCCACCGCAGAGCTACTTAATTGTCTCATGCCTATCTGATGCCAGAAGGAGAGAATCTTCAGTAAACATCCTGTAGTGGGCTAGCCCATCATAATAAAAAAGAAAAACAGAGAACTACGTGCAACTTGAATCTTCATTATTACCACGTACACTTGCATTGTGAGATCACTCCACCTATGTAACACCTGGGGTACGTAGGTAGCTCAATATGAGTGCAGCTGCTTTATTCAATAAAAAACTTAGCTCCTTTTAATATGACCAACTACGCTAAGTCTGATTCCCCATAAAATGAACATGGAGTAATGGGGATATGTAGACAGCCTTCGGGTTCGACTCAAATGTACTAACCATTGTGTTTTAGGCAATGTGATCACAACTCAAGATGCCAGTTACCATATGAACAATTTCGGAACGATGAGTTGAGACATCAATGGGAATACAGGCTCTAATTTCTAAATCTTACATCTTTGTTCAATACTAAAGCATGGAATGGAAGAATGAAAAAAAAAACAATTGTTATCAATCCCAATGACAGTAAAATCATTCAAGAGAGTCAAAATATAAGAAAGAAAGAAAGAAACAACAAAGTTGTAAAGGTGGACCATTACAATTGAACTATTGCAAAATCGTTTTAGAAAATTTTCCTTATTCAACGATGCATTCTGCAATATGTAGCTTTTTCCTCTCTTTTTTTAAATTCTTTTTCTCTACCTTTAAGTCCAAGAAAATTTGTCCCTTCTCTAAGGATGACCAATTAACATCAGAAAACAAAAATATCATCCATATCCACAACTGCAGCGAAAGAGCATGTAGGATTTGCTGTAACACCCCGAGAATTCTTTATTTTTCAATATACCTTTTTAATATAAAACTTAGAGAATTATCAAAGCATTATCGCCCGTGTGATAACGTATCGGCTTATTCAAAATTTTGCAGTGAAAATAATAAATAAATTTGAAAACTTACTAACTTAGTCAACCATAAGTCAACCTTCAAAAACCAAATTCAAAAGTCAACCAAACCAAAGTCAACCATAATTAAAACAGAACTATAAAGTATTAAAGCTAAACACAAGCTATCCACGAAACCCAAACCCATGATGCATCATCTTCAAACTTGAAATAGTGGATGCTCTATTGATCCTGAGAGACTACTCACTAAATGGGTCATCACAGGGTTAATAAGGCATAACCATGATCGACATACAAAAAAGCACGTAATCACCAAAGCTGAGTACTACATACAAAATAGATATAAAACCTAACATGATACTAATAAACATAAACTTAATGATAAACAATGATATAATAAATAACGGATTGACTATACTGAACAAACTCCTAAAATCAATAGGTTAATTATAATTAGATTGAATAGGCAATGGAAAGAGTTGTCCAAACCAAACCAGTCTTCGATATCGAGGTACTAATTTAAATAAAATAAGACACGATGATCATTCCAGTCCCAAGAAAAGCCATGGGCTACCACCATGTACTCCAACTCATACTAGTCCAACACTTCAGACGTGCACAAGTCTAAAGCTTATTGCTATTCATTTTCCACTTTAAGTGATTAATAAATTATTTATTAGTTATGACTCACAAAGTAAGACAACCAACATAATCATCAAGGATGCATGAAACTTCCATTTTTATCTTAGGTTTAGATAAGGTGATCAACAACTTAACAATCCAAGAATAATCCTTTATTAGTTCCATAACCAACCATTATTTATATGTTGATCTAAGTCAACAATCAACCAACCTTTCATAGGTGAATAACCAACTTACCAAATAAGGCCCACGGTCCTCATTAAGTAAATAAAATAATCCAAATGGAATAACATGATCCAATTCACGATCCAATAACAACATAATTATTAATTCCTCATGTGAATTAATAAAATAAAATTCCGAATCTCATATGCTTGCATCAATCATCCATACAAACATAATACAACCAACATAGGCAACATGCTTCACACAACGACATAAATGAAAACATGTAATTCTACTTGAATATAAATCACATATGAACTATAAATAGTTCCCTATACATGATACTACGTCAATCCTAACCTTAGGACATGATACTAATCTACTAACACATAGGTATGTACGTACCTTGTGTAGACAATATGAGAGGCCACTTTATCAACCTTAGAAATCGCCTAGAGAGAATTCTCCGCCTACCAATTATCAATACAACCACTAATCAATACTCAAATAAAATTCCAGCAACTTTAAAATATTTTAAATCCTCTTTAAAAGTGTTTAAAATCCTTTTTAAACATTAAAACTTCAACTATTAATGTCTCCTTGTATGGTACTACTAGGTACTACCATACTAGTCATTAAAAACCCTCAAAAATCCATACTTTGACATTTAAAAATCCATCATAAGCATACTAATAAAAATTTCAGCAACTAATAATATGTTTAAAACCCTTTATAACATACTTAAACATAACCATCAACATTAGAGTACTCAATTTTCATAAACCATAATATAGTACTACAATTTCCAACTCATAAAACCCTAAAAATCCATGCTTTGATACTTAAGACCCTAACTTAAACATAATTAATAAATCTGAAATTTAATTACTTTATTAAACAAATCATATAATATGAAAATCATCAAAACTACAAACTTTAACTACGGAAACATTTAATCAATCCTTAAACACAATTAACATTAAATAAATAGAGGAGGAAGAGAAAAACCAAAGAGAGAGGAAGAGAGAGAGCACGGTGCCGAGGAGGAGGAGGGGCGCCGGTGCTGGGCTGCTGCCGGCGGTGGCCTACTGCTGCCGGTGGTGGTCCGGTGGCCGGCGGTGCTGCTGGGCCGAAAGAGAAGAAGAATGAAGGGGAGGGGGATCCGAGTGAGGATAGAGAGAAAAGAATAGAGGAGAGAAAATTAGGGTGAGTGATTTTTAGTGTGGGAAAATTTGGGTTTAGTTTGGGTTTATATAGGTAACCCCTTGTGGGTTTAGGGAAATGTGATTGGGCTTTTAATAATCAATTAATGATTGGGTGCTTGAGTTGAGTTGGACTCCTCTAATCCATTTTAAAATCTTTTACACCCCTACTCAAAAATAATTAAACTATTAAATAGTTTTCAAAGTATGACTAAATAAAATATTTGATTATTTAAAAATATTAAATAATTCCTTTGACTTTAAAATAGTCAACACTTAAGAATTTAATTATTTAAATACTAAAATATATATAAATATACTTTATAATATATTTATAAAATTCATAAAATTTTGGGGGATTACATTTGCCATGCAACCTCTGTCCAAAGGTCTTCAAATCATGATGAAAATGGGTTATACTCAAGGAACCAGATTAGAGCATGACAGTAGGGGGATCAAGCAACCAATTCCTATAGTGGACAAGCAAAATCGATATGGATTAGGATATGATTTGGGTAACACTTCTTATGACATCAAAAAGACTCTTTTTACCCTCAATGGTCAGTTCATCCTGCAAGGAGATACTGAGCTGTACTATGAGTTCCGGAACCTTGGCTTAGTAGGAAGGAAAATAAGATCTTACCAGGATAGGAGATATTCTTTAGTGAAGCTAGGAATTTGGAGTTAGTCAAGAGTTGGTTTGTTCAAAAACAAGGCATGAAAAAGAAAAATGACTGGATGGATAATCTAAGACATGGAGTCCTTAAGAAACTTTTCACTTTTGAGTCTTTTGAAGAAGGGGATTTTGATCCGATAACTTTGATGATACCTTCTGGCGAATATATGGAACATATGTAGAGTATTGAGTGTCGGGAAAAAGACGGGCCTATATAGTTTATAATGTTTTTAGGAAACCATCCTCCACAACCATCTTATGAAACTACTTTTTCACCCCTTTCAGATGGTCATCATACCGACAACTCATCTTCCAGCCAATCTACCTTGCATATGCAGTCAGAAAATTCTAATACTGAGGAAATTAAATGTGAACCTTTATATAAGTACATGTGCATGCAAGATGTTATTTATGACAGTGAATTTAATAATGATGAACCACTTGATTCAACTGAAACATATATAAAACCCATGGAAGAGTCCATTGTAATTAATATTTGTACAGAAAATGCTGTAAAAGAAGTCAAAATAGGTTCATCCCTCTCCCCAACTGAACAGTCTATGTTTATTGCATTATTAAAAGAGTATGTAGATGTGTTGCATGGTCTTATGCTGATATGAATGGCGTTAAACATCGTATTCCGTTGCATCCTAAAAGCAAGCCTAAGCAGCAAAAGCTCCGCTGAATGAAGCCATAGATAGTCTGAAATTGAAAGAAGATATCCAGAAACAGCTTGATGCCAAATTCATCCAAGCGATAAAGCATCTGAGCTAGCTCACTAATATAGTGGTTGTACCTAAAAAGGATAGAAGAGTTCGGGTGTGCATTGATTTTCTTAAATACTGCATCAGCAAAAGATTGCTTTCTTCTACCCCATATCGGTGTCCTCGTTGATAGTACGACTTGTCATGCAAGGTTTACTTCATGGATGGATTTTCAGGGTATAATCAAATACTCATGGTCTAAGAAGACATGACAAAAAGGTCTTTTCATCACTCTGTAAGGCACTTTCTACTACAAAGTTATGCTTTTTGGTCTTAAGAATGCCAGAGCCACATATCAAAGGGCTGCAACCACTATTCTTCATGACCTCATCCACGACATTGTGGAAGTTTATGTAGATGACATGATCGTGAAAAGTGAAGATTGTGAGGGGCATATTCTTGCACTAAGGTCATTCTTTGAAAGAATTAGGAAATACAATCTAAGGATAAATCCTCAAAAGTGTGTGTTTGGTGTCACTTCGGGAAAATTGTTGGAATTCATACTAGTTGAATAAATGTTAATTGCGGCGGTTAGTAAGGACGACATTAGAGTGGACTCTGAAAAGGTAAAAGCCATTCAAGAGCTACCTCCTCCAAAAAACAGGAAAATAAATAACAGGATTCCTTGGCAGAATTCAATATATCAGTAGGTTCATCTCACAACTCACTATGAGATGTGAACCTATATATAAGCTGCTTAGAAAAGGGGCATCCCATGAGTGGAATGAGGAATGTCGGGAAGCTTTTGATTCCATGAAAGAGTACCTTTCAGATCCACCTGTTCTAATGCCACCTAGGCCACGAGAACCCTTGATTTTGTAACTCACTATCACGGAAACTGCTATTGGAGATCTTTTAGTCCAATATCAAGAGGGAACAAATAAGGAAGTTGCTATATACTATCTCAGCAAGAATTTCTTGGAATATGAGACAAGATATACCCCATTGAAAAAAAGCATGTATCTTTGGTCTATGGCACAAAGACGTTGAGGCATCACCTTCAAGCTCATACTACTTACCTGATCTCCAGGCTTGATCCAATCAAGTATTTGTTCGAGAAACCCATTCTTATGCTCCGTTTGGTTGGGTGTAAAACATTTTCAGTATAAAATGATTTTCATGGAAAACAATTTACAATGGAAAACACAATTCCAAAATTAATTTTCCATTGTTTGGTTCCATGTAAGAAAAATGATGAAAAGAAAGGAAAATGAAAATGAAAATAAGGAGGTAGTGAAAGGAGTGTACAAGAGAAATAAGGAAAATGAAGGAAAATAGTTTTCCCTTCATTTTGATGGGAAAATGGTTTTCCATCTTTGGGAGAGTAATTTTACTCTTAGGGAAAATGGTTTTACACTACTTTGCAAACAAAACAATGTAAAATTGAAAATAGAGGAAAACAATTTTCTAGGAAAACGTTTTACGCCCTACCAAACGGAGCCTTAGTGAAAGATTGGCAAGATGGCATGATATGATTTCTAAGTTTGATATTTAATGTGTCAGTCATAAATTTGTTAAAGGAAGAGCTAAATCTGAAACCTAGCAGAAGGACCTGAATTTTGCCCGTCTTCCTTCGCTTACTTCTAGAAACTCTTTCTATCGGGGCAGTCAAGTTGTTAGGAGACGAATATGATGATGCATTCCCTGATGAGTACTTATTATTCATTGACAATCCACAATGGTGCATGTATTTTGATGGAGCTTCTAATAGGAGAAGTAATGGAGCAGGGGTCTTATCAGTAGATCTTGAAAGGAGTCGATATTCCATTTGTTTTCAAGGTGAATTTCCCAACAACAAAAAATACAGCTGAGTATGAAGCCTGCATATATGGAGTAAAAGCCACTTCGGTAGAAAGGGAAAGACATCTCAACGTATATGGAGATTCTAATCTCATCATATCTCAAACAATAGGGATTTAGAGAGTTAAAGACGAGAGACTTCAGTTGTACACAGAGTACCTTCAAGAGTTGATCCCTTATTTCGATGACATTAGTTTCAAACATATTCATCGGGGAATAAAATAGCTTCACTGATGCTTTAGTCAATCTCACTGTTATTTTGACATGGGAGAATGGTACAAAGATCCAGACAATTTTTATTGATGAGAGGAAGGGGCTAACGGTAGCACAAATTATTTCCAAGCTGACTCAACAAGATGAAGATGATGTCTATTACAAGGATATCAAAACTTTTCAGGAAACTATGCAGTATCAAAAGGGATGTGGCAAGAAGGATCGTATAGCTATCAGAAGGCTAGCAGCTCATTTTCTCATATTAAAAGGCAGACTATATCACAAAGGGTTTTATGGTACTCTACAACTCTGCGTGAATGACAATGAGAAGGAAACCATATGGAAGAAGTTCATGGAGAAGAATGTGGACCCCATATGAATGGAAGAAATGTTGGCTCGTAAAATTTTGCGAGCAAGTTTCTATTGGAGTAACCTAGAAGGTGATTGCATCAATTTTGTCCATGCTTGCAAGCAATGTCAGATATTTGCTAACCTCAATCATATGCCCCCTATGTCACTACATAATATGACCTCTCCTTGGCCATTTTAAAGTTGGGGCATAAACATAATCGGACATATTCATCCAAAGGCTTCAAATGGGCATCAATATATTCTTGTAGTAATTGATTACTTTTCGAAGTGGGTTCAAGCTGCATCATTTTCAATGCTAGGGGCAAAGCAAGTCTCGAAATTTGTGATCAGCAACATTATCCGTCATTATGGCATACCTTTTGAAATCATCTCTAATAATGGATCACAATTTGAGGGTCATCTTAAGATAACTCTCGCATAGTATGTAATCAAGCATCATCAGTCCTCACCATATCGTCCTCAAACCAATGGAGCAGTCAATAAGACAACCAAGTATATTTTTGCAAAGATGACAGAGAAAACAAGAGAATGGCATGACAAACTACCATATGCCCTTTGGGGATATAGAATATCAATCAGAACTCCAACGAGAACAAACCCGTATTATTTGATTTACAGGATAGAGCCAGTCCAACTAGTTAAGGTGGGGACACAATCTCTCAGGGTCATAGCAGAAAGGGAAAACTCAGAAGACCAGTGGTACAAAACTCATTACGATGAACTTGCATTCACGGATGAGCATCGATTACAAGCTTTACATAACATCCAACTTTATCAGCGGAGAATTGCTCGTGCATTTAACAAAAAGGTTCGAGATAGAGACATTGAAGAAGGCGATTTGGTCTTAAAAGAAAATAGAGCTCCCTTGGATGATCTTCGAGGAAAATTCAATCCTAACTGGTCTGAGCCATTCCTAGTCAAGCATGTCACTAGGGATGGAGAAGTAAAGCTAATGGATTGTGATGGGAATGAAGTCACCCATTTCACTTATCTTGATCAGCTGAAGAAATATTACGCTTAGGCATCAAAGTAATTGTAATTGTCATGGTCAAGTAACCAAGCAGTTTATGGATTTTGTATCCTATCTGGTTATGATAAAGGGAGATTCTTAACCTAATTCAAGATAAATATGCCATGTGTTCTTAGATATATAGAATGTGTGCAAAAAAAAAAAAACTGAACGAAAAAAAAAACAGATTGAAGAAAAAGAAAGAAAAAATGAGAAAAAGAAAAATGATGAAGCATGCAAGAATGTTTTAGTTTGCTAAGGTTTTATATGTTATGCTTTCATAAGATTGATTAATTATGTAATTTACATGTCGTATTTAATGTTAAATCATGCATGTGTTTAGAATTGTGTTCACATTGAATTTCTCATAAACATATAATTCTCACAAGCATATTTTTTTATCCATCCGAACTAGGGTCCTCCATTTTATACATAAAAAACCATAAACCCCTTATTTCCTCCAAACTTTAAAAAAAAAAAAAAAACATAGGAAATAAACATGATATTCCTCTCAAACTCTCTTCCTCTTCATGGTAGGCCTGTTGTAGGCGTGTTTTAATTTCGCCTATGCGGGATGAGCGCGCATTTGTATTTGACTACCCCACTGTAAAGGTTTTTGTATTGAAAACGTTTTGAAGTCGCCAACAATTCTTTAAAGGAAGAATCATAAACCTAATTGGATATGGGAAACCGTAGGGACAAATTAGGGACTTATCCAAAGTAGATTTCCCTGTCTAGACTCCATAGATGGTCAATGAACCATAGATTGAGTTCGGGGGTGAGGGTACAACATAGTCAGGAACCATGTTTCCCATTGCTGGCCTCTGCTAAATATCGATTCACAACAATTTTATGCCAAAGAATAATCAGATAATATTTTATACACCCTAAAAATATTTAGTCTAGGTTGGTTCAGGAAACACATACAAAGACTAATTTTTAATAACAAGATATCGTGCAATCAATATTATAAGGAACCTAATAGGTTGTCCAAATAATCTGAATTAGTTAGAACAATTATTTAGCTCTTGATTAGCAAAAATAACATGTGGGTGATAAAAGCAATTAATCAGGACAATCATATAATATGTATAGAATAATTAGGCAAACATATAATATGCATAGATATGAACAATAATAATATGAATACAAAATAAAGTATAGAAAAGGGATTGGAATGTACAAAGGTATGATTTTTATATTAAAGATCTACATCATGAAAGAAATAGTTAGTAACTTCAATATAAAAATTGAGAATTTATTAAAGGACCCTTAGGATTATACCGTGGCTTGGGTCTACGAGATTGACCACCTTCGGGACGAGCAATCGTAAAGCTTGAAAATCTGAATGCCTGAATGTATGTATATTGAATGTGTTTTGTGTTTTAAAGTATGAATTTTGTAGGGAGATTTTTGTAGTTCGTAAGATATTCGTAATATATAAGTCGAGAGTTGTGTGTAAAAATTCGTCCTTCAATCTGTACGGAAATCAGGCCTATTTATAAGAAAACCAGAACTCCGCCTCACGCGCTAGCTGCGCCTGGCGCAGGCTGACGTGTCACGTGCATGACGCGGCGTGCCCAGTAGAAAACGTACACGTGGTACGCGCTTTTGAAAAAGATAAGAAAGAAAAGTTGCGTCTCACGCAGAGAGGGCACTTGATGCAGGACTCTATGTGAGTCAGAAATCCACGTGTCAGGTGCAGATTGGTGTACTTGACACAGGTGGACAGAGGTGCGCCTGACGCATAGACGTGCGCCAGGTGCACGGTCCTGAGCCAGGTGCACCAACCTGGCTTTTGACGTGTATTTGCTAGGTTTTCTAAAAACTCGTGTTAAGGATTTTCTTTTATCTTTTAATTCCATAAATCTGATTTTACGGGATAAAATCTGATTTTAACTATAAAAAATATCTTTGAAAATATTTATTTTATTGAAATAAAACAATTAATTATCAATGAATAATTAAATGGGCTTTTCAAAGAGTTGGGATTGAAATCTTACTTATGGGCTTTAAAATACGGTTTTAACACTTTTTGAAATAGTTTTAGGATGACACTTTTTGAAATAAATGTTGGTAGGAAAATGCTTTAACGAGGCTAGGTTCAGACTCAAGTCTATGTCGGGATCTAGAAAGAATATGCTCTTAAATTCCAGAAATTTAAATCATTAGACCATGACTAATTTGTTTTTTTTAAGCGGTCGGACCTCAAGATAAGGATTCCTACGTATCCTTACGGAATCAGACCATTCGTAGTTCTGGATATGATTGAATTTTTTTATTTTAAATTTTTTTTGTGCCCTGACTTTTGCCTAGGCCGCTCTTTCGGGTTTTCAACTTAGCGAGCTTGGACATACCTTGGAGAAGGAGTTAGGGTTAATGAAAGGTGGAAAGGTTTAAGGCTTGAGGTTTATGATAATGGTTTGATCGGATGGGCTAAGGAATAGGTTATGGATTTAGACTATATGGTTAGGGTTTTGATGAATTGAAAGGATCTGAATGAGAGGTAGAACTTGTGTGCAAGCCCCCTAGCTTGTCTTTTTATTTCTTTGTCTTTGGCTTTTGTTTTTGTTTTCGCACTTTGAATTTATTCACTTTTTATTTTATTTTGCATGACATTTATTATTTTTTACGTAGTAAGGCTTGCAAACAAGTTTTTGGTTTAGGGTATTGGAAGGTTTTGAAGGATATTTGTGCAGCTTTGATTTGGAGGGTTATATGGCTAATGGAGATGATGGTTTATGGATGATGGAGGAAAAAGGTGATAACTCCTAATCCAAAGTATGTCCTTTTTTATTTTTCTCTCTTTTTTTCCATATTTTTTTCTTTATATTAGTCAAGATCATTAGGTGATTTAAGTTTCATCATTGAATTAGAAGCATAAATGAAATGATGGAAGGCCAATAAAAATAAAAAGCAAAATAAAATGAAATGAAAATGGAAAGGCTATAATAGATGAAGTTCTATAGTGATATTGACTCGATAAGAAATGGCTTAGGGTAAGGACTCTCTGACTCATCCTAGAAAACCAGATTTAGTAGACTAAGTCTTTGAATTATTGATGCACTGCCTAAGGGGTTATTAGTGATGTTGATTCTCGTTGTAGCAAGTATTAGAAGTCTTTTGGCATCGACTATGTTTCGTAGCGCAGTGATGGTATTCGACACTAGATGTCAGGTGGAATTATGCCGTTGGAATTCGCTGTAAAAATGTAGGTTGCACCTTTTGAATTTTCTTATAGGTGCAGGGTTCGCAGTAGACCCTATAGAAGTGATCGCGCCTCTATTGTGAAGGCGGTCAAAAATTTTGAATTTTCTTTTAGGTGGAGGGTACGAAGTAGACCCTATAGAAGCGATCACGCCTCTATTGTGAATGCGGTCAAAAAGTAATCTCATGACTTTAAATGAAGTCGGGGTGGTGATAGTGCGCTTGATGAGCTAAAGAGTAGGCTCACATTTGTTCCTCCATTAGGCTTTTCTAAGTTCTAATCTCTCGCCTAGTCATGAACAGAATCGGATGGACCTCGCTTATAAGATTTTTGAAATGCATTTCGAAATGAGAAATGGAAATGGGAAATGGGAATGAGAAATGGAAATGGGAATGAGAAATGGGAAATGTTTAGAAACATATATGATTTTGGACTAGTATGGGCTAACTATATGCAAATGCAGACATGGACTGGACTAGACTATGCAAGTAGATTGAATGATTGAACTTTGTTGAGTACTAGTCATTGCACTTACAATAAGCAGACTAGACTCAAAGCAGGGTAGACAAATAAAGGTGGTTAGACTTAGGGGATGAACTTTTATAGTCTGAATACTTAAATCTTAGGCAAAATTGGCCTCAACACCTTGTACTATAGCTTAGGTGCACCAAACACCCCCAAGTAAGGCTTATAGCCATAACACCTTCAACTATAGCAGTGGGTGTAGTCCGTACCTTTAATGACGCCGGAGACCGAAAAAGCCACCGGAAAATGGAGATTCTATTTTTTATTATTATTTTTTACATTTCCCCCCCCCCCTTTCTTATTTTGCTCTTTTTTTACCCAATTTTTTTTCCTGAACTTAAAAAAGGCACATGCCTTTCGTATTTCACTTTTCCCAGCCTTTTCTTCATCCTTCCCCAACTGAAGAGAGATAGTGATCTTCAAAAAACTCCATTGGAAAGAAAGGGAGATCAGTTGTAGAGAGGGAAATTCGCACAAAATTGTCCAGTGAACTCCACTGATTTGGTAAGTAATTCAAGCAAGTTCTTCGATTTTCAGCGTCTGCTGTAATTGTAGGGTTTTTGTTGATTTGTGCAATTGAACTGTGGATTACGAATTTAGGGTTGATTTTGTTTGATTCTTGCTCAATGATAATGGATTTAGGGTTTACAATTAAAATGTGGCGTGGGGGTGTTATGAACTCAAATTGGGAGTATGTTGGAGGGGAAATACATTACTGGGATAATTTAGACCCTGATTATATGAGTTATTTTGAATTTCTTGACATGTTGAAGGATGAAGGTGTTAAGTATAACAAAAATTGCATTTTGTATTACTGCTTGCGTGGGATAAGCTAAGAACATAGCTTGGTTAGGGTTTACACTGACAAGGAGGTGTCTGATTTTTGCAAGGTGGGTTTAGATAATGGAATGGCTGAAGTAATTGAAGGATTAGATGAAATAACCATTAATAACCCACCCACTATTGAGCAACAAAACAGACCCATTGTTGAGCCACCAACTGTTCAAAACATACCCATTATCCAAGAAAACCCACCAACTGTGCCATTAAACCCACCCACTGTTGGACTAAACCAAAACAACACTAAACCAAAAATTCCTAGGAAGAAGCTTCAAGTACACTGGTGCATTGATTTGACACAAGTCAAGAGGAGCCCTAGAACACCACCTGAACTCATCTCATTTGTCCCACTACTGCACAGCTTGTTGGTTCACCACCTACTGCACAACCTGTTGGTTCACCACCTACTGCACAACCTGTTGGTTCACCACCTACTGCACAACCTGTTGGTTCACCACCATCAAGACAAAAAAATGGGAAAAAAACTATTAGTAACAGAGCACAAACAAAAATTGACTTGATCAATAAGAGAATTGACCAACTAGTCATAGAACAACCTATTGAATTGAACCCGTCTGATGAACAACAACATTCTTCTGATTACATACATATGGAGGAGTGGTTTGGTGATGTTGATGAGGATGGTAATTGTTTTGATGATGATGATTATAGTGGTAGTGAAGATGAACCTCATGATTTGAGCCTTGATGGGCTTGATTGGATTGTCAGTGAAAGTGAGCTACAGTCTGATGGAGGTGAGAATGAGGGTGGAAATACTGATGGGGGTGACAATGAGGGTGAGACTGAGGGTGGAAATACTGATGAGGGTGACAATGTGGGTGAGACTGAGGGTGGAAATACTGATGGGGGTCACAATGAGGGTGAGAGTGATGGGTTATCTGATGATGATTTTGAGAATGATGATTATGAGGATTTAAGTTATGAATTAGATGTAACTGGGGTCAGTTCTAGTGATGATGAGTTTGTACAGGCAACAAGGAAGAGGAAGGAGAGCAAGAGTAAAGGTAAGAAGAAAGCTGGTGATGTTGCTGGTAGCTCAAGGGTGACTCAGAAACTCAGTTTCCCTTTGTCAGGTGGGTGGGAAAGTGAATATGAGGATTATATTGAAGGTGATGAAGATAGGGTGCCTGACTCAGATGTGGAGAGTGATGTTGATGAGGAATTTAGGAAGAAAATAGTTGCGAAGGTTGTGGACATGAACACTGATTTCAAGAAGCTTGTGTGGCAGGTGGGATTAAAATTTACTTCTCCTGAAGTGTTTAAGGAACTGGTGAACAGATATGCTGTGATTACTGGCTACAGTATCAGATGGAGGAAAAGTGAGGCCAGGAGGCTATAGGCTAGGTGTAAACCAGGCTGTGAGTGGAAGTTATATGGGTTTTGGGATGGTCCTAGGAAATCATGGACTGTGAAGTCTTGTAATCCTAGGCATACATGTGATAGAGCAGATTATGAAAATATTCAAGCTAAGGCAGATTGGTTTGCAAGAGAGTATTTACAGAAGTTCAAAGACAACCCTAATTGGCCAAGGAAGGAGTTGGAGAAAGATGTAATGAAAAGGTTTGGGGTGAAATTATCTAAGTGGAACTGTTATAGGGTCAAGGCCATTGCTCACAGATTACTTCATGGTAATCTATTTGACCATTACTCATTGATTGCCTCATACATTGGGGAGCTAAAAAGAAGTGATGAGGGAGTGACATATGAGTTGTTAACTGTTCCTAAGGATGGAGATGAGGATGACCTACTCTTCTAGAGATTGTACATAAGCTTCCCTGCACTCAGAGAGGGTTATATGAGGGGCTGTAGAAAGGTGATTTGCCTAGATGGGTGCTTCCTTAAAACCTTTCTAGGTGGACAGTTATTAGCAGCAATTGGGAGGGATGGGAACAACCAAATGTTCCCCATCTCCTAGGCTGTTGTTGAAGCAGAAAATAATGAGTCTTCGAATTGGTTTTTGGAATGCTTAAAGGAAGATTTGCCTGACTTTGGAGGAGAGGACTGCACTATTATTTCAGATCAACACAAGGTAATATAAGTGATTCATTTTCTTGTTGCATAACATATTTGATAAATAACTAACTTGTTTCTTCTTATTGCAGTTCATTATTGTTGCAGTGAATACATTCTTCCCAAATGTTGAGCACATACACTGTGCTAGACATATCTACCCACCATGGCATAAGAAACATGGAGGTGATGAATTGAAGTCCCTGTTCTAGAAAGCAGTCTATTCTTACATAAGGGCAGATTACAACAAAGCAATCCAAGAGATGGGTGCTTTGCCAATACCTGCTGTGGATGATTTTGAGAAGTAGGACCCTAAGTCCTTTTGCATATTTGGATTTAGGACAGCTACTAGGTGCAATTTGGTGGTGAATAACCTTGCTGAGACCTTCAATGGGTGGATTCTAAAGGCAAGGTCCAAACCTATAATGCATATGCTGGAGGATATAAGGAGGGCAGTGATGGAGAGGTTGTTCCAGAAAAAAACTATCATGGAGAGGTCAAAGGACAACATTTGTCCAAGAATTAGGCAGAGGTTGGAAAAAAACAAAGAGTATGCAAAAGAGTGTCATGTTCTAGCATCAAGAACTCATGATTTTGAAGTCCTACATGGAAGTTCGGTGCTGGTTGTGAGTTTGGAAGAAAAAACATGTACCTGTAGGAGATGGGATCTACATGGGATTTGGTGTCATGCCATTGCTGCTTGCAATTGGCTCAGTTTACCATGTGAAGGCTATGTTGATGAGAGGTTGGCTAAACCAAAGAGCTTAGAGACATACATTGGTTCTATCAAGCCAATCAGAGGTGAAAGGCACTGGGAGCATGTGGAATTCCCTTTGCATCCTCCTGAGATAAAGGTTGGTGCTGGGAGACCAAGAAAGGCAAGGAGGAAAGCACCCCATGAGAGACAAGAGAAGAAAGGTACACTAAGCAGGCATGGAGTAGTGATGACTTGTAGTTTATGCAAGTCCAAGCAACACAACAAAAGAAAGTGCCCTCTGAAATCTCAGGGCCACCCTAGTACATCTGCCATAAGTTAGATCTGGTGTGTAAATGGATTTTTTTTCTTTCTGTTTCTAGATCTAATTAAGTGCTTTTGTGTGCAGGCTAATAAAAGGAGGAGGACTGAGAGTGTTGCCTCAGCAAGCACACAAAGGACCAGAGCCTCAACAAGCACACAACGAACCAGAACCTCAGCAAGAAGCAGACCTGAGAGGACCTCCTTAGCAAGAACAAGAACTGAGAGGGCAACTTCATTGGCTCCAACTGCAGAAGATCTTAAAAGGGGAAGGGGCAGACCAAGGAAAGGAACTAACACCATTTTGACTGGTTCACAAGATCAAGCATCAGCACTTAGCACTCAAGCATTGGCAGCAAACTAAGGCTTCTATTCTAGGAGATTTTTTTTTTTGGGGATTAATGTGAAACCATGTGAATGTTTTTGGTTTTTGGGGGTGTCTTGAACAAACCATGTGAATGTTTGTGGTTTTTGGGAAAGAGTCAAATGAAAGTGTAGTGATGAGAACATGTTTTTGGCATCTTTTGTAATAAAACCATGGGGTTAGTTTTTGAAAGTAGTTAAAGGCATCTTTTGAACAATTGTTTTTTTATTTGCCATGATTTAAGGCATTTGTTATTTATGGTTCAAATGCTTTGCAGGGTTGTTGCAACCAATTTTGTTCTTTTTTCATCCTATAAGACAGAAAATGGTACACAAACATAACTGCTACTAAAGCAAAGCCATTCATTCCATAGCTTGGACTTTTACAAAGTCAAAACAAGTACATAAAGACCACCTACAAACTTAGACTTTTACAAACCCATTCTTCCAAATACAAAACAAAAAAATCCAAGAAACTAAAATTAAAATTGCAACAACATAAGTCAACTTGCCCAAATACAACTTGCCCAAATACAAAACAAAAAAATCCAAGAAACTAAAATTGCAACAACATAAGTGTGCTCTCTTCCACTCATAAGCTTCACTTGTTGCTTCATGCTCCTATTTTCAGCTTCCAGTGCCTTTATTGCCATTTCAAGCTCCATGTTTTCCCTACAAACATCTGTGTCATCTTCAATTTCACTACAAGTCAACCTCTTCTTCTTCTTCATATCCTTCAATTCAGCATCCAAGCGATTATTATCAGCTGCCAAACCATTAATGACTTCAATTGCACGTGGCCCATAATCCTCTTTGTCTATCCATTCAAAATTTACAATCATCAACCTGTAGAGATTTTTTTTTAATTAAATCAAAATTCTAACAATTCAAAAAAAATTGTTGCTTAAAAAACTAAAAATACGCTTACATTCCACTTTGGGCAGCCATAGAAGCGTTTTCCTTGATTGTGGTTGAAGTTCCAAGTAGTTTGGACTACTGCAGGTAACTGGTGTCTACAATAAACCCTACCACAGCCTATAATGTTGTTTGAATTCTTCTTGAAACTTGAAGATGAAGATGACCTCATTTTCGTTATGCGAATTTCACTCTTCAGAAATTAGGGTTCATATGGGAACAAATAGGAAATTTGGGGAAGAAATAGAAATTTGGGTAATAAATAGGATTTTGGGGAAGAATGTCCTTTAATTCAGTTGGGGAAATGAGAAATAAGAAAGGCACGTGCTTTTTTAAGTTCCGCAAAAAAAATTTGGGTAAAAAAAGAGGAAAATAAGAAAAGGAGGGGGAGGAAATGTAAAAAATAATAATAAAAAAATAGAATCTCCCTTTTCCGGTGGCTTTTCCGGTCTCCGGCATCATTAAAGGTACGGATTGCACCTAGTGCTATAGTTGAAGGTGTTCTGGCTATAAGCCTTACTTTAGGGTGTTTGGTGCACCTAAGCTATAGTACAGGGTGTTAAGGCTAATTTTGCCTAAATTTTATAGTCCAAATACTGACTGGGGTTTACATATAATGCAAACTAGACCTAGGGATATTTTATAGTCCTAAGACTCAACTTTTATAGCCCCAAGACTGACTAGGGTTTAAATATAATGGAAACTAGACCTAGGCAAATTTTATAGTCCGAAGACAGACTAGGGTTACATATAATGCAAAATAGACCTAGGGAAATTTTATAGTCCAAAGACTGACCTTTATAGTCCGGAGACTGACTAGAGTTTACATATAATCCAAACTAGGCCTAGGAAATTTTATAGTCCTAAGAATCAACTTTTATAGTCCCAAGACTGATTAGGGTTTACATATAATGCAAACTAGACCTAGGGAAATTTTATAGTCCGAAGGCTGACTAGGGTTTACATATAATGCAAACTAGACCTAGGGAAAATTTATAGTCTGAAGACTGACTAGGGTTTACATTTAAAGCAAACTAAACCTATGGAAATTTTATAGTCCTAAGACTAACTTTTATAGTTCGAAGACTAATTAGGGTTTACATTTAATGCAAACTAGACCTAGGGAAATTTATAGTTCTAAGACTGACTTTTATAGTCCGAAGACTGACTAGGGTTTACATATAATGCAAACTAGACCTAGGGAAATTTTTATAGTCCTAAGACTGACTTTTATAGTCCAAAGACTGACTAGGGTTTACATATAATGCAAACTAGACCTAGGGAAATTTTTATAGTCCAAAGACTGACTTTTATAGTCCAAAGACTGACTAGGGTTTACATATAATGCAAACTAGACCTAGGGAAATAAACTGAGTCTAAATGGACCTAAGATTTGGATTGGACTAGACTTAGACTTAGATTGGAATGGATTAGGAATAGACTTGGACTAGACTTCACATAAAGATGCTAATGGGTCTAGATTTTGATATGAACTAGACTTATACGGGCCTAAGATCGACTCTAATGCTAGTGATTGTATGGACTCAAATTTAGATGGGCCTAGAATGAATGCAAAATGGACTCTAATGCATATGGGCCTTGAAATGAATGCAAATGGATTGGGTTTGGAGTTGTTTGGATTGTATGAAGGTGTTTAGAATGGGCTTAGAATTTTTGAAATTCGTTTTTGAAAGGAACCCCTTGTTTTTATCTTTTGTTTGGAAAAGATGATGGATTGATTTTGAAAATATTTTTGTAAATGTCGTGTATGATAATGATTTGTAAATGTTTTTGAAAAAAAGTAGAATAGAGGAGGGTGCAGGATTGATTTTGAAAAATGTAAGTTTTTTTAAATTGGTTAAATATGATTGGGTAGGATTGGTAGGGAAGATTCGTTGAACAGCAAGGAGAAGGTAGACATGCAAGACAATTCTAACTCTATCATGACCGTTTTTCTAGATGCATTTTTTTAGGATAGACTCGACCTGGCATGAAAAGACTGATTTTTTTTTGAATTAGGTGAGACGACTAATTACACCATGCGAATGCAGACGCACCGAAAATAGGATCGACCACCACGACGACTAAATCAAAGAAAATCATGCGATGCACGGAATGTGTATTGCGCGTGCGACGCACAGTAGTGCGTCTGGCACGAGAGTGATGCGCCACGCGCAACTTAATGCGCTTGGCGCACTACTCCTCAACATGTTTTTCGGGGATTTGGGCGACGGTTTGGCCAATTGACGAACTTTTATATGTTTTTTAGACGCGATTTTAGGAATGACGCATAATAATGACAATTTGACAAGTTAATAACAGGCAAAATTGCAATCACAGGCAAATGTCATATAACATGGATGCAAAAGTTCCATCCTAAAGTCGAGTTATATGTTTGAAACTATGGTCAGGTTTAGGTTAAGGCTGAAATGGGTCCATGACTAAGAGATTGATCCCACGCTTCGTACCCCTGCTTAAAGAGGTGGCCACGTGTAAGACGCACTCCAGTTCTCAAGTCAGGAACAACAGAACAATGCCATGGTTGGGTACGTTTACTTATGAGTAAGATCCAACACTATCGCTCAGGAAGATTTTTGGAAGGACAAAGCGCAAACTCCCCCGGGGGGACCTCACACATAGAACATTAGTCTTATATGCACGCGATGCGTGCGAAAATATGTAGAAATTTAAATTCATTGTTAATTTCACCTAATAAATCAGGAATTCTTAAATCTGTAATCAGTTTACTAATAGTTGAGAAGGAAGTAATTGACGGTAAATTTTCACTATTTTCTTTTTGTTATGCCTTTTTATCTTTTTATCTTTTTATTAATTAGGTAGTCACATCCTTTTTTATATTTCTCCTTTTTAAATTTTTTCGTATCCCACCTCTATTACTATATATAATAGAGATATAGATATACCATGATTATTTTTAGATTTTGACGATTTGTATTTACTTATATGTAAAACAATCTTAAACATGATTAGTTAAAATTGGAATTTTTTTTTAAATAATAAAGAACAATTCAAGTTTCATGAAATCCATAACATTACAAGAAAGTAGGTCTATTATAATATACAAAGACAATAATAGTTCTCATAAAGTTTCAAGGGAAAATGATGTTGTATGAATATATGGGTAGGTGACTATCAATCTACTACATTGTAACAAAAAAAAAACTATCAATCAAAGCATTGTTCTAATATTAAAAAGAATATCTATTACCAAAAGTTTTGAATACATTGTGCATCTTTTGAAACCTCAGCAAAGTCTGATTCATCTAGATACACAACTAATAATCTCTTGCTGAACAAAATTTTAATTTTGACCAAGCCCATCGTTTCTCTTACTACCAACTGGAGCTATATAGTCATATAGATAAGTTTCATATTCAAGTCCAAGTTCCATGTACAATGCTATAATACGTTCATATCATAGAGAGACATGGCTTATAAGTTATAACATAATTGATTTACTTATCTCCCTCCCATCCTCATTATCCACCCTCTCTCTCTGAAATGCATCTCTCCTCCTCCTATGGGGTGTCTCTCTCTCTCTCTATGAAATGCATCGGCGATGGACTCCGCGTTATACGATCACTCATTGTAATATCCCAAATTTTTATAACTATTTTTATTAAGTTTTATTTTGTTATAATAAGATTTTGTAAATAAAAGTCTAAAAAAAATAAAAAAAATTATAATAATCAGATTCTTATGGAAATTCGTTTGTTATTAATACCAGATTTTATCCTTTAAAAAACTAAAATTTTCGAAATATGATTTCAAAAATTTATTTTTTTAAAGGATAAAATCTGGTATTCATAACAAACTAATTTCCATAGGAATCTGATTTTTATAATTTTATTTTATTTTTCAGACTTTTATATTTACAAAATCTTATTATAATAAAATAAAACTTAATAAAAATAGTTATAAAAATATGGGATATTACATCTACTCCCCCTTAAAGGAAAGTTCATCCTCGAACTTTAATGTTAGCTCTTGGTACCAATACGAAAGCAAAAAGTTAGTATCATATTCTACCCCCCTTAAAGAGTTTCGTCCCCGAAACTCATGCGTACTTGGTGAAAATGTCCGGGATATCGATTTTTCATATCATCTTCGGCTTCCCATGTAGCCTCTTCAGAAGTTTGACTTGACCATAACACCTTGACTAGTTTTACCGCCTTGTTCCGGGTACTTCTCGTTTTGGTATCAAGGATCCTAACTGGGCATTGTTCAAAGGATAAGGTCTCATCTAGTTCAATGGTTTCAGGTCGAATGATATGGGAAGGATCATGGACATATTTTCGAAGTTGAGACACATGAAAGACATTATGGACATTGGCTAAGTCCATTAGTAGCGCTAATCTATAGGCTACTTCCCCAATTCGCTCCAAATTCTCATATGGTCCAATATAACGCGGACTCAACTTCCCTTTTCTACCAAGTCTAATGACCCCCTTTGTTGGTGACACTTTCAGCAAAGCCTTCTCCCCAACCTCAAATTCCATCTCCCTTCTATTCTGATCTGCATAAGCCTTTTGTCGATCTTGAGCTGCCCTCATATGCTCCGTATAAGCCTAACTTGCTTCATTGTTTCTTCAATAATCTCTGGCCCTAAAGTCATCGTCTCACTTATGTCACTCCAACACAAAGGACTCCTACATTTTCGCCTATACAATGCTTCATAAGGTGCCATCTTTATGCTTGAGTGAAAACTGTTGTTATACGAAAACTCTATAGTTGGCAAATGATCATCCCAAGATCCTCCAAAGTCTATCACGCATGCTCTCAACATATCCTCCAAAGTTTGCATTGCTCTCTCTGTCTGCCCATCTGTTGCAGGGTGAAAAGCTATACTAAACTTGAGTAGTGTTCCAAATGCTTGTTGTAACTTCTCCCAGAACTTGGACAAAAATCTCGATTCTCTATCTGAAACAATATCCTTTGGTACTCCATGCAGTCTCACAACCTCTCGCACATATGCACTAGCCAATTGCTGCATACTCCAATTATCCTTCATTGCTATAAACCTGGCCGACTTTGTCAAGCGATACACTATAACCCATATGGCATTCTTTTTTTTTTTTTTTTTTGCTAAGTAAGGTAATATATTCACACCAAAAAAGCATTTACAACCTAACACTTTCTCTTAGTTGGACGAACCAACTAGGTTGGACCCTCCAAGACTAAGAGAAAGAAGACTGAGCTATACAATTGTATGACACAATGTATCTAACCAAACCTTGTCCTTTGCTGAGATTTTCCTAGGACACACCAATTGAACTCTGCTAGTAGCCATCCGCTTAATCTTGTCCAACACTTTCTCAGGTTGCCAAACCATCTTGTTCCAAGTTGCTTCATTCCTTGCCCACCATATGTAGTATACAAAACAGTTGATAACAGCCCCCATAACATTCTTTTTGAATCTTGTTCTTCTACTGTGTTCAATCCATATGGCATTCTTTGATGACTTAGTAAGTGGTAATCCTATCACAAAATCCATTGAAATAGACTCCCATTTCCAACTCGGCACTTCTAAAGGTTGCATCATTCCACCAGGTCTCATATGCTGAATCTTCACTTTCTGACACGTCAAACACTTTACAACAAACTCGGCAACTTCACGCTTCATGTTTTTCCACCAAAAATGTTGCTTCAAATCCTTATAGAGTTTATCTCCTCCAGGATGCACAGAATATGGCGTACTATGAGCTTCTTCTAAAATCTTTCATTTCAACTCCTCATCCTTAGGAACACACCATCTTCCCTTATACTTCACAACACCATTCTTATCGATGTCAAACTCAATGGCAACTCCATCTTCTTTCATTTTCCTGATCTTCACCATCCACTCATCATTACATTGCTTCCCACGAATCTTATTGAATAAGGTGGGTTGCACACATAGTGCATTCAATTGAGCTTTCACTTGCCCTTGCTCCATGACTTCTAAACTCATTCTCTTGAATTCTTCACACAATCTTTCAGATAACACCATCATGTTCATCATATGACTAGTCTTCCTACTCAACGCATCAACAACTTTATCCGCTTTACCCTCATGATATAATATCTCCAAATCATAATCCTTAATGAGTTCAAGCCATCTCCTCTGTCTCATGTTCAACTCATTCTGAGTAAATATATACTTCAGACTTTTATGATCAATGAAAATCTTACATGACACACCATACAAATAATGCCTCCAATTTTTCAATGCAAACACTACCGCAGCTAACTCTAAATCATGAGTAGGGTAATTTTGTTTATAAGGCTTAAGTTGTCTCGAAGCAATGCTACCACCTTACCATGTTGCATCAATACACATCCTAACCCATTCTTAGAAGCGTCACTATACACCTCAAAACCTTCTAATCCAGATGGTAACGTCAAAACTGGTGCTGAAGTAAGTCTTTGCTTCAATTCTTGGAAAGCTTTCTCACACTTTTCATCCCACTGAAATCGAGTTGTTTTCTTCATCAAATTTGTCAAAGGTTGAGCTACTTTTGAAAAATCTAGCAGAAACCTCCTGTAGTAGCCAGCAAGTCCTAAGAAACTTCTAATCTCCGTTGCATTACTAGGTCGTGCCCATTCTATCACTGCTTGTATCTTTGATGGATCTACGGCAACGCCTTCCTTCGAAATCACATGACCCAAAAATGCTACTTTCTCAAGCCAAAACTCACATTTGGATAACTTAGCATACAATCTTTTCTCTCGAAGTATCTCCAAAACTTTCCTTAAATGACCCTCATGCTCTTCTTTGTCCTTCGAATACACCAATATATCATCAATGAACACCACCACAAATCTATCCAAATACGGCTGAAAAGTCCTATTCATAAGGTCCATAAAGGCTGCAGGTGCATTAGTAAGTCCAAATGGCATCACTGTGAATTCATAATGCCCATACCTCGTATAAAACGCCGTCTTTGGTATATCTTCCTCCGTAATTCTCAATTGGTGATACCCATACCTCAAATCAATCTTAGAGAAAATTCCAGCATCCTTAAGTTGATCAAATAAATCCTCAATCCTAGGCAATGGGTACTTATTCTTTATTGTCACATTATTCAACTCTATGTAATCAATATACAACCTCAAGGTTCCATTCTTCTTTCGAACATAAAACACTGGTGCTCCCCAAGGTGAAACACTTGGCTTAATGTACCATTTCTCCAACAATTCCTCTAATTGTACTTTCAACTCTTGCATCTCTGCAGGTGCCATCCTATATGGTGCCTTAGAAATAGCTCCAGTCCCAGGCACTAGGTCAATTTTAAAATCCATTTCCCTCACTGGCGGCATCCCTAGAATTTCTTCTGGAAAAACATCTTGGAATTCTCTCACCACAGGTATCTGAGATATTTCTCCATCCTCCACACTCACATCTTTCACATGGCACAAATAGATGGGGTAGCCCTTCTTAATATAGGTTTTGAATGACATGGCTGACACAATACATACTCCAGGTTTAGAAACAATTCCTTGGTAGGATATTCTATTTCACTTTGGCCCCCTAAGAGACACCTTTTGGGTATGACACTCTATCTGAGCCCTATACTTAGCAAGCCAATCCATCCCTAATATTACATCAAAGTCGGGTAGGTCAAACTGAATAAGATCAGCTGGCAAATCAGATCCTAATATGGTAATGGGTATGTCTTGGTATAGGGAACTACAAGGAACTACTTCTCCTGAAGGTATGGTTATGAAAGTTTGACACAAGCTTCAGGGTTTTAGACATAACTTTTCAACAAATGAACTAGCTATGAAAGAATGAGGCGCCCCAGAATCAAAAAGCAAATAAGCAGGGTTAGAGTTTACGAGGAAAGTACCAGTCACAACATTGGCATTGGTGTCTGCTTCATTCTGGTTCATAACATAGATTCTTCCATTGTTGCCTCGAGCGCCATTTCCATTGCCATTTTGATTGTTGTTCCCTCCATTTGCTCGATTGTTATTCTGGCCATTATGCTGAGTATTGTTCCCTCCTTGAAATCAGATTTTTTTTTTCGTCCAAAAAGAAAAATAGAGAGAAAAGAAAATTCCGAAAATATAACTTGGGTTGATTTTGGGAAAGTATTGGATTTTTAAATACATATCTTTTAGTGAAAATCCTAGATTCACTTACCTATATATATATACCCCAGAAAAGTCAAAAAAATCCCCACGTAATCACTCTTTCTTCATCTCTTGATAAGTTTCAAACCCAGATCTAGCCTTCACCATTGTTATTTTTCGAAGGTTTTAGACAAAAAAAAAAAAAAAAAACCTGACTCCGACAGCTTGGCCGGAGTACCGGCGCTGCTGGTCCTCTTTCTTCTTCTTCCTTCTCTTTCTTCTTTCCTCTCATTGTCCTGCAAAAGTCACATGAAAACTTTGTCCAAAATTTGTGACTTGCTAGCTGTCACGTTTTCCAAGTAAAAAGTTTTGAAATTTATTTCCTTTCTTTTCTTTTCCCACTTTGGTTATTCAACTTTGTTATTATTAATCTTGTAAACTTTGGTTAATTTTTCGGGATATTATATCAAGTGACTAACTTTAGGTAATATTATTTGTTGTAGACGAAAACTTCGTAGAAGGCGACTTTTAGTTGATATTGTTATACTTGGGAAGCGTTTGAGGTAATTCACAATGTCCATCAACACTTAGAATCCCATTAGGAATTTTGTGTGCTACGTGTAATGGATGTAACTATGTGATTATATGTTAAGTTTGATATATATTACATGACATGAATAATAATAGTCCTTGTATGACTAAAGTTATTATTATTGGTACTATTTTCTCTACGTACGATACAAATATATGTATTTACTAGTATGATTATTTATGTTGGACAATGTAACTATCGTACCGTCATATTAAAACTATACTAGTATGGATAATGTAATCTAATGGGTACAACAGGTGAATTAATTATGTTACGAATGATATTATAAGTTGACATTGTGACTCTATATATGAGGATGTAATGATGGACCTATTGGTTGTTATGAATTATAAACGATGTTTATTATGATTCTATAAAGTGATTAAAATGGGAAAAATATTTATTGATCTAAAGATGTTCATGTGTAGTGTTTAATGTGATGTTTGATGTGTCATAACTATTAAAATTTATTAATCACATAAAGTGGAAATATTATTGAGGGAATATACTGTGGACTTGGATCCTCCATAGGTGATGAACAGTACTTGATTTTTATTCTGTTACAACTTTTTATTGTCTTCCTCCTAATACTATTGGTGTGCGTTGCTGATACCCATTAGATTAGTGAGAGGTGTGCACACTAGGGATGTTCTGCAAAACGATATTGGCCATTACTCTTAAATTATTTGGGTGACGACCCATGTTGAAGTAGGTGGTTACTGGGATTAGTCCCGGCCTACTGACGTTTGATTCCCCTCTAATAATTAAATTTGATGTTGTGTGAATCATATAAACTTGGAGTATTTAAATTGGTTAAGTGTGTTATATACTTGTCTGTATTATGTTATACTTGTCTGTTTTATGTTATACTTGTTTGTACATTATAAAAACTATTTTTAAAATATAACTATTATTATTTTAAGGGATGGAGTTGTAATTACTTGGCTTTCGCTAATTTTTGTGTATTTGTTTTTTTTTTTTTTGTCTTTGTTCTCTTCCTATTCAAATTGTGCAGGTTGGTGAAAGGGACTACGTTGTTGGAATGAGCGAACTTGTAGTTTTAAGTTCATCTAGTTTAATAAATACTATAGTACTGTTATTTGGGATTGTTTAGTTTTGAATTGGTTTAAGTTAGACAATTTAGATTGGTTTATTTCGATAATTTGGATTGTAAGTTAAATTTTATTTTAGTAATTAGCCTTTCATTTATTTTTAACAATAGATGCGGCGGTAACACCCTAAAGGTTTGGTCAAATATTTTAATGAAAAGTATATGTTTTATAAAGTTTTTAAACCAAAGTTCTGGGGTGTTACACTCATGCCTTCACGAATTTGCCCGGGGAAATTGAAATCAAGTAGTAAGTTTACAATTTTAGTGAAAAAATGAAGAAATTGGATGCTAATTGTTTGGCAGCACTTCAACGGCAACAATTTAGGGATAAGTGTCGATTTAGTTTAAGTTGTGCAACATTGCCAATTTCAATATTGACTTGCAGGTTAGTTTGAACCCGAAGCTTTTTTTTTCGCATGTGAAAGATTTTCGTTGGATTTTTTGTATTGTAGCTACATTTTTCAGTGCAATTGATAAATGTGGGTTTTCTTGATTTGTTGTGAGAAGCAAGAGATGAGTGTGGGTGCTTATAGTTGGAAAATGAAATTTTTTTCTTGTTTAGAAATTCATTTGGATGAATTAAAATTCTCCATATAGTTCTACATTCGAATTAAACAACAAAACTTTGCAAGAGATGAGTATGGGTGATAATTATAGTTGGAAAATGAATCTTTTTTCTTCATCATAAATTCCTTCGGCTTGGATGAAGTGTATTTTTTTCCCCAACAATGTGTAAGTATCCCCTTGTGATTCTCTCTTCTGCCTAACAATGTCTTACTCTCTGTCTAGTAATCCATTAAACATTTTTTGTAAATTCTCGATTGTTTGAGGGATTTTTCACAATCTTACTTTGAGATTTTTTTTATATTTTTTTGGTTCTCTCCTACTTCCCAAAAAAAAGCTTAGCAAATAGGGTGTAATTAATAAATACCTCTCCAATGGTATTGCACTGTTGCTTCACCTTGCAAATTGCCTTTTTCGATGCTATTTCCTTGAGTATATGTGGTCCTTTACTTTCATTGTAAAAACTACTTTCTCTGCACATTCAACAATTTTCTACTTCTATTGGCTTGTTGATTACAACGTTTGTGAGAAGAACCCTGCATAAAATTCAACCCGCAAATGAATGATGTATCTTTCGAATTAAATTGTATAAGGATTTTTATGAACAAATCATTTTGATTACCTAATCTTGGAAAAACAATGGTATTATGATGTGTGTTTTGGTTATTTTGTTGTGTTGTTCAGAGGTAGGAAGAAGGGGAAGAAATGAAGATGTAGAACTGTCGTGTTTACAGTTATATATTCCCCACTTAATTAGGGATATTATTGGGTTTTTTGATTTTTTTTTCTTTTGCTTTCCCTTTCTTCAGTTTATGGCAGTTTCTTAGGAACCGTATTAGCCTTTTTTTCTTATTATTTTTTTTTTAGTTATTAATGGATTGGATTTGTAATATTTGGTGGGGGTTGGGGGTATTTATGTAATTAAGGGTGGACACCAAGACCTCAGAAGTTGACATATAGAATAGAGATGTGCTAATGACGCAAGGTAGATTGTCCTTATTATGGTGGCTGAACAATAGCCATACATATGCAAAATAGTATATTATTCAAAGGCATAAAAGGAAAATGAACCGTATTATTCAAGTTTAACCCACTCATTTAAAAAAATTATTATTATTTTAAAATCCTCCCCAGTGGAGTCGCCAAATTGTAGGCGTATTTTTATTTCGCCTACGCGGGATGAGCGTGTATTTGTATTTGACTACCCCACTGTAAAGGTTTTTGTATTGAAAACGTTTTGAAGTCGTCAACAATTCTTTAAAGGAAGAATCATAAACCTAATTGGATATGGGAAACCGTAGGGACAAATTAGGGACTTATCCAATGTAGATTTCCACGTCTAGACTCCATAGATGGTCAATGAACCATAGATTAAGTTCGGGGGTAAGGGTACAACACAGGCACGAACCATTTGTGGTATCCGGTTTTTTACTGTCTTAATTAACGGTCTGAATCCCACGAAAGTCTCTCATTGGACTATGAGTTTTAGAAAACTTGAAAGTCGTCACCCTATTAATTTCTGAATAGGGACAAATTTATTTAATAAATCATTTTAAAATCAATTTCAAGAGATATCATCTAAAACGATGATGACTTCATATGGATAAGGCTTTTTGAAAATTGGTCTTTCATACAATGAGATAGGGTTCGGGGTTTAAGTTAAGAGGTACGAACGTCTGGAACTCGTCTTCTCTTCCGCGCTAAAGAACGGACTTTTACTAAATGCATTATTTTCCATTTTAAAGTAATCATGGCTATTAAAAAGAAAGAAAATCACATAGTTTGCACATATACACATCAACCATTTTTATTTAGGACCAATATATCATTTGTACATGGTAGGTTTGAGCACTGAAGTTGCACTACATACCAATCATTGCGGGATTGGAATCCATTCATGGATCAAAACCGTCGTAGTTCGACCTTATGTCTCACTCTAAATGGCCAATTCCATTTGGGAAGAAAAGGGTATAGGTTATGAATAACTCACCTTTAAAATTAAACAAATCTATTGGAAAATGAAGTAATCACTCCAATTAGTGATTAAAATGGGGTAAGATAATCACTTTAATTAGTGACTAAATATTAAGGAGGATCAACAAAATCACCTTAATTAGCGATTAAAAATGGAGGTTAAGATAATCACCCTAATTAGTGATTATTCAAGGCTTAAGATAATCACTCTAATTAGTGATTAAATGAGGAAAATAATCGTCCTAATTAACGATCATTATGGTTTAAGATAATCACCTTTATTAGTGATTAAATGAGAAAATAATCGCCCTAATTAACGATTATTAAGGTTTAAGATAACCACTCTAATTAGTGATTAAATATGAAAAGTATTAAGTTAATCACATTTATTAGCGATTAAAAGGAAGGTTAGGATAATCACCTTAATTAGTGATTAAACATGATGAAAGGTTAAGCTAATCACCCTAATTAGTAATTAACCAACGTATAAGAAAATCACCCTAATTAGTGATTAAATGAAGAGTTTGAGTCAATCGCCCTAATTAGCGATTAATCAAAGATTGAAATAACCACCTTAGTTAGTGATCACGTTTATGATTTTCAAGAGGTATTAGAAGTTTGCTTCCTAATTTGAAGGCTTTTGAGAAATAATCTTGATTGAAGATTATTAAGTCATTTAGAGAGAAATGATCAATTTGAGATCAAATTTGGAGATTGTGTTTGGCTAATCGGAATTTGGCCATTTAAAGCGAGACATGTGAAACGGCCTAAAATCAATTCGAAGATCATAATTACCAATCTAATTATGTCAAATTATATGATTAATCCATTTGTATATGAAGAACAAATTTTAAAATGTAGGATGGATCATCATACAATTTAACTTAGCTAGATTTGCAATTTTTCCTCTTAATTGAGATTGGGTCATTTAATTCATATACTATGATATATTGGGCACAACATGCAACATTTGTAATATTGGTTGCTCATTTTATTATAAAGAATTATGGAATTATTTATGAAAATTATGCATAAACATCTCCATGTTTTTTATTAATTGAGTGATGTAATAACTATTTACAAAGAATCATTATTACAACAAAATGTACAAAACCTATGATCTATACAAATCTTCAATCTTGATCTTCACCATGATGCTCCTTGATCTTCATTTCCTTGAGTGGGCTTTGGAATTCATGTTTATTTGTAAACTTGTGAAAAATTAGATATTAATGAACCTCTTTGATTTGATTTTTTTATGACAACTTTTATTGATTTTTATTTACATGATAAAATGAGACATTTTAAGAGAAACTTAAAATTACATAATTTTTATTTAATAATTTCTTGTGAAAAGAAAATTATTTTTTTTATGAAACTTGAGTTGATCACTTTATTTCATTTTCCAGATTACACTTTTGTTCTTGTACTAACTTACAAAATTCATAACTTTTTGTACAAAGCGTCAAATTGAGCATGTGATATATCTATGGATAGATCCATGAGTTCTTTATGTTGTGACAAACTTTCATAAACTTTTGGTGACAACTCAAATTATGGTGAATTTTTTGTCAAAACTGGTCAAAACATGACCTTTATTCAATTTGTTCTTTGAATATCCTTGAAAGACTAGACTGGAAATTTTCACTTGAATTTGACGTTTTTAAGACCTTTTTTTTTTTTTCCTTAACTAAAGAGAAAACCAGTGTTCTGGAATTTAGTGATTTACATGAACGTATTTGTAAAAATGATGTGAAATTGTATAAAATTAATATGAACATGATTTTTATGTTTTTGGAAAGCCACTGATGTCTTATTTAAACTTGCTGTTTTTAGTTTTGTCTAAATAATTTTATTTTTAAACTTTATTGACAGAACAATCCTAGATGGTAATGGACAAAATCAGTTTTACGCAACAAAGTTGTATGATTGTTAATTATTTGTACAAAATTCGTTTGTTAGAAATTCCAAAGCCCAGTTGCTGGAAACATCTTTCACTTCATAGGAAAAATATTAAATCCTACAAACTATTCTGATAATACAGAAGAAAAATAAAATGAAGTGCGAAATCAAAACTGATTATAATTATAGCATCACATTTTCTTTTTTAATGGAGATGTTTATGCACAACTTGTCTTGAATTTTTTATGAAAACATTTTTTGTGATAAACAACAACTTGATTAAGGAAAATCATATAATCACATTGTTTCCTAAGAGTCACCCCATTAGAGGTGACTATTCTAGGTGGGGTGATTTAAGGTTGGGAACATATTAGGACTTCCTCATACCCAAATCACTCCAAAATTAAAAAAAATAGTAAGAAAAAACAAGAAGAAAGTTTGAGGAGATAATCAAAAAATAATAAAACCTTCAACTTTACCTTGCTAACTGAATGATGCACTTCCTTTTGCAAATTTTTCTACTTTTTTGTGATTTTATTAATTTCTAGGTGAGTTTTTAAATCCTCTTAATTACTAACTTAAACCTTTTTTTGTGTTTTTTTCCTTCTTTTGATGAATGTCTTTACTTACTAATTATCTTACTAACTTTTACTTTCTTTTCTTAAGTGTGGTTTTTTAGAGGAAAGGAGTAAAGAAGATGAGAGAAGTAGTGAAATAAAGTTGAATTGTTTTCAACTTCCTTACTTACTAATTATGACTTTTGCTTAGATGGAAAAATTAAGGAGGAGAAGAGTAATAGAGAGAGAAGTTGTGAAGTTGCATTGAGTTTTTTCAACTTAGTTTTGAAGTGGAAAAAGGAGGGTATTTGTAGAGAAATGAGGGAGGTGAACTAGGGTTTCTAAGCAGTAGAAAATCATATTTTTCACCTAAAAAATCTGATTTTCTTCATCCTTAATCACCCTGATGACATCACTGTAATGACCTCACCCTAATGACATCATCAAATCTCTTTGGAAACACAAATATTCTTATTCTTTTTGAATTTTGTCATAAATGAGGCAAAATTAGATTTTCAGAAAATATTCTTCCCTAAACATCCTAATACGTAAAAAAATACATCTAAAAACGTGCAAACAAAACTGAATAGGATGCTGCGGCAAACGCATGAGCCTGCGCTAGGCACAGCGCCGTGCGCAAGGCGCAAGGCTCTACATCTGGCGTACAGAATGCTTGTGCGCTAGGCGCACACTCCTGCATCTAGTGCATAATTGTGTGCTTGGCGCACACTCGATTCTTCCGGAAAAAATCTGGATCCCCCCTCTTACACATTGGATTTGATTCTTATTCTCACATCTTTTCATGATTCTTATTCTCTAACTAATGGATAAAGGATGTGATTAATGGATAAATAATATATTCTTATTCTTTGTCCAATGAACAATGACTTGACCATCAAGAAAACTGATTATTACCGGTTTTGGGATACGACTAAAATCACGACGCCTAATCGCGACTCGTTTTCCGTTTTTTTCGAAACACTTACTTAAAACAATTAACGAAAACTCATCAAATTAATAAAGACGAGCATGATTATACTATGAATCGTTTTATTAAAACGGTGGTTGTAGTTATTGACGGAAATTATATTTCTAAGCCGAAACGGCACGACCAATCCGCAAAAATGGAAAACCGTACGAAAGAATGAAACACGCGCTCCGGGACGAAACATGCATGACTAATTTTTCGTTATTCTTATTTCTTTTCAAAATCCTTATTTATCCGAAAAAGGGGTTCAAAATTTGGTGGCTACACCATGTTACCCATTGCTGGCCTCAACTAAATATCAATTCACAACAAATTTTATGCCACAGAATAATAATATAATATTTTATACACCCTAAAAATATTTAGTCTAGGTTGGTTCAGGAAACACATACAAAGACTAATTTTTAATAACAAGTTACCATGCAATCAATATTATAGGGAACCTAACAGGTTGTCCAAATTATCTGAATTAGTTAGAACAATTCTTTAGCTCTTGATTAGCAAAAATAACATGTGGGTGATAAAAGCGATAAATCAGGACAATCATATAATATGTATAGAATAATTAGGCAAACATATAATATGCATAGATATGAACAATAATAATATGAATACAAAATAAAGTATAGAAAAGGGATTGGAATGTACAAAGGTACGATTTTTATATTAAAGATCTACATCATGAAAGAAACAGTTAGTAACTTCAATATAAAAATAGAGAATTTATTTAAGGACCCTCGGGATTATACCGTGGCTTGAGCCTGCGAGATTGAAAACCTTCGGAACGAGCAATCGTGAAGCCTGGAAATCTGAATGTCTGAATGTATGTATATTGAATGTGTTTTGTGTTTGAAAGTATAAATTTTGTAGGGAGATTTTTATAGTTAGAAGAGAGGTTCGTAATATATAAGTCAAGAGTTGTGTGTAAAAATCTGTCCTTCAATCTGTACGGAAATCAGGCCTATTTATAAGAAAAATAGAACTGCGCCTCACGCACCAGCTGCGCCTGGCGCAGGCTGACATGTCACGTGCATGACGCGGCGTGCCGAGTAGAAAACGTATACATGGTACGCACTTTTGAAAAAGATAAGAAAGAAAAGTCGCGTCTTACGCAGAGAGGACGCTTGACGCAGGACTATGTGTGAGTCAAAAATCCACGTGTCAGGTGCAGATTGGTGCACCTGACACAGGTGGACAGAGGTGCGCCAGGAGCAAGCCGGTGCGCTAGGCGCACCAGCCTGGCTCTTGACGTGTCTTTGCAAGGCTTTCTAAAAACGTGTGTTAAATATTTTCTTTTCTCTTTTAATTCCGGAAATTTGATTTTACGGGATAAAATATGATTTTAACTATAAAAAATATCTTTGAAAATATATATTTTATTGAAATAAAACAATTAATTAACAATGAATAATTAAATGGGCTTTTCAAAGAGTCGGGATTGAAATCTTACTTATGGGCTTTAAAATACGGTTTTAACACTTTTCGAAATAGTTTTGGGATGACTCTTCGGACTGCTCTGCCCTTGGGTCGGATCAATTAAGACCACAGTATATTTCATCATCGAATCCTTAAATGGGGAGACACGATTATGTGTCTACACACCCGACTGAACCATTTTCTTGACCAATATCAGCCAAGAACAATTGAAGGTAATCATCATCGATTTTCGAAAAGGGAAATCCAGGTAGCGTTGAACTATGTGGAAATGAAGAACCATTCCCTTTTATAGATGGAGGAAGAATGATCATCCGTGATTCATGCCATGGATAATAGGATTGAGTATTGTCCATACGATTATAAGGAGCATTCCTACCAGTGATCAATGACCAAGCATTTGTGGTGTGGCGATTTTACCAAACATAGTTCATACTTTGCTTTGATAAACAATGTGTCAATGATGAATCAAGAACATTGATGCAATCCAATTTCCAATAATCATCCAAAATAATAATCTTGATCAATCTATTTCATATAGTGATCATCATTTTCGAATAAAGCAGATAAGCACTATGCCTGAAAAATTCCAGAAAGATTTAAAAAAAAAAACAGATCAAAATTTTGCCATATGATTGATGGTCTACTATAATTGGTCTGGACGGTAATAACCTTTGGTCAACCCTTTAAGGTGACATGACCTGACAATGCCTTATTTTAAGGTGACATGCTAGCACATGGAGTCATAAAAAGTGAATGATGGTGATTTCACAATTTGTTTGTCATCAAGGCCATGAAGAACTACGATAAAAAAATTGAAGTCAATCTGTTAACTGTCGGAGTCTTTCATGTTAACAAAAGACTAATTCATAAGACAAAACTCACTAAGACGACAATTAAATCGCATTTTCAAAATTTTAGAAAATTAATTGGGATTTCCTATGTAAGAAAACGATAAAGTCGTATCTTCAAATTTCAGAAAATTCATTGTGGTTTCTTTTCAAAGACGACGATAAAGTCGCATTTTCAAAATTTTAGAAAATTAATTGAGATTTTCTATTTAAGACGACAATAAAGTCGCATTTTAAAATTTTAGAAAATTAATTGGGATTTTCTATCTAAGACGACTATAAGGTCGCATTTTTAACTTAAGAAAATTAATTGGAATTTTCTATCAAAGACAACGATAACATCGCGGTTTCATTTTCAGAAAATTTATTGGGATGTTCTACTTAAGGCGTCATCAAAAGTCGCAAATCATGGTTTCAAAGGAGCACCAATGATAACTATTTTATATGGAAAATATGTTATCTCCAAATGAGATTTTGTGTCTTTTCAAATATTGTTCATCAATTATCCAAAATTCGACCACTGTGGGGCTTTCTTTAGACACCAAATTTTGAACCCCTGTTGTGGATAAAAATTTTAAAAATAAATAGTTTTGAAAAGAAATAAAAAGAAACAAAGCCGTCATGTATCGTGGAGCGCGCGCCCCGCAAAGGCACGTTCCGCCTTGCAGCGCGGGTTTCATTCCGCCATATGGTTTTGCGTTTTACGCTTTAATCATACGATTTTCGTTTAAAAACGTAATTTTTCCGTAAGTCGTAGTCAATAACAACAGCCACCGATTTTAATAAAATAATTTGTTGTAGAATCATGATCGTCTTTAGTAATGTGACAAGCTTTTATTAATTGGCTTAAGTTAGTTTTATGAATAACGGAAAAACGAATAGCAATTAGGCACCGGGATTTTACTCGTCTCTGAAAACTGGTGGGAATCAATTTTCTTGATGATCAAGTCATTACCCACTAGTTATTTTTGTTTGTCCATTGGATAAAGAATAAGAATATATTCTTTAACCACCAATTACATCCTTTTATCCATTGGTTAAGGAATAAGAATCATGAGAAGGAATAAGATTCGGAATCCAATCTATGGTGTAAGAGCCAAAAGATCCGTGTCTGCTCACCGCCCAGTTGCCCACTCAACTTCACTTTCACGTTTTTTAATGCACTTTCAAGTTTTAGGATGTATTTAGGAAGAGAATATTGACTGAAAATCCGATTTTGCTTCATTAGTGTAAAAATCAAAAGCAAATCTAAAAAGAATAAGAATATTTGGATTTCCAATAAATTTGATGATGTAGGAAGATTTAATAATGTAATTAGGATGATGTAGGATGGTAAAAATCAAATATTTTGAGTGAAAAATCTGATTTTGTACCTCCTTCAAACCCTAGTTCCCTACTTCATTTTCCTATAAATACCCCCCTTTATTTTCATTTCAACACACAACTTCAATAATAATTAACAACTTCAATCCCACTCAAAACAACTTGAACCTCACCTAAAAACAACTTGATTACTACTCAACACAATTTCAATACCACACAAAACACTTGATTCTCCATACTTCCTTCAAGAGAGAAAAACAAAGCAAAAGTTAAAATTAGAAAAGTAATTAGTAAGTAAGAAGTTCATCAAATTAAAGAAAACACAAAAAAAGGTTTAGTTAGTAATTAAGTGAATTTAGAAACTTACTTAGAAATTAAGAAAAAATCATAAAAGTAGAAGCCTTTGCAAAAGGAATTGCATCATTGAGGTAGCAAGGTAAAATTATGTTCTTGTTATTTTTATAATTATCTCCTTAATCACATACTAACTTTCTCTTTGTTTGCTCTTATCAATCTTTTAATTTTGGAGTGATTTGGGTATGTGGAAGTCCTGATAGGTTCCCAACCTTTAATCACCCCACTTAGAATGGTCAACTCTAATGGGGAGACTCTTAGGAAATATGTATTTATGTGATTTTTCTTAACCAAGTTGTTGTTAATCACCAAAAATATTTTTCATAAAAAAGTTTAAGCAGAATTATGCTTAAACATCTCCATAAAAAAAGAAAATGTGATGCAATAATTAAAATCAGTTTCAATTTAGTACTTAATCTCATTTTTCTTCTATATTATGTAAATCGTTTATTGGATGTAAGATTTTTCTTACGAAGCTCAAGAAGTTTCCAGAAACTGGCCTTTGAAATTTCTAAAAAAAGAATTTTTTATAGTGAATTAAAATTAATACGAAATTGTTGTGAAAAATTGATCTTATCTAGTACCATATGAGCTTGTTCTTTCATTAAAGTTCAAACTAAACTCATTTAGGTAAAACTAAAAAAGAAACATTGAATTAGACATTAGTTGATTTCCAACAACATAAAAGTGGTGTTCATATGAATCTTGGAGTATTTTATCTAATTTTTACAAAAACGTTCATGCAAATCACCAAATTCCAGTAAACTGATTTTCTCTTCAGTTAAAGAAATAAATAAATAAAAGGTCTTAAAGATGTCCAATTCAAATGAAAATTTTCAGTCTATTCCTCCTAGTTGTCTAGAATACTCCTATCAAAATTCACTTCAAATTTAGTTCGTTAAGTTGAGTTTCAAAGAACAAATTGGATAAAGATCTTGTATAGATCATAGAATTTGTACTTATTGTTGTAATATGGAGTCCACATGAATCTTTAAGTTCATTTCTTGGAAATCAAATGAAAAATAGATAAGGCCAACATAAAAAAAAAAAAAAAAAAAAAAAAAAAAAAAGAAGATAGAGAAAGAAGATTTGTGAACTCACAAGTATGAAAAAAGAAAAGCAAAAACATCAAAGAAAAAAAGGAATATTTAACTAAGTTTATCACACATTTTACCAATCAAACTTTTAAAAAAACAAGAATTCTTGACTTATTAAATTATATATGTCTAATTTCTTACTTGAAACAAATTATGAAGGAAATGATATTTAATACTTATTTTATTCCAGAATAGTTGCATTACTTTTACTGTAATACTTGACATTGAAAAACTCTAATCATTAATATCTTTCCTTATCTTTTTTATCAGAATTTTATAAAATTGACATTATCAATATAGACATGTATAAAAATTAAATTAAATATTACATAATAACTTTTTTATGGTATATCAGTTAAAAAATATGAAAATTGGGCTGTGTGAATTTGTTAAAAGTCTACATCTTTTTTACCAATAGTTCGGGCATTTGCTCAGGTCCTAATACTAGTATATATATAAAGCAAATTAATTTTTCCCACATGTCAAGGTATTATTAAACGGTACATGTGTCACTCTTATAATAATTTGCACACATGTCATCACCACGCTTCTTTGTCTCGCCACCTATACAGCCATGTAGTAGTTCTAATCATTTATTTTTTTTCATTAATACACACTAGGGGTACTATGTAGAAAACTTAAAAAACACAGGGGTACAGTGTAGAATTAAAAAACATTAGGGGTATATTATAGAATTTTAAAAAACACAGGGGTATATCATAGAAAAACCCAAAAATATTTAATTTGATTTAATTATTTATTAACGTACATGAATTATCATTTGGGCTATGTGGAATCACTAATATTCTTGCATCAAGTTGATGTTAGTATGCATCAAGTTGATGTTAGTATGCATCAACTAGGATTATGATATGACTTTGTGGGAATTAAAATTCAGGGGTGTAAAATAGGGGTTGGCTTGGCTTTAATTTCTATGAGTAGGTTATGATTGTTTTTTGAATTGTTTGGAGAGGAAACAATATATTAGCTGGATGAAATGTTTTGCGTCTGTTTATGTCTCACAATTGATATTGAAACATTGACTTATTGATTATGTAATATGTGGTGACTAAATATTATCCTTTCATTGTTGATCAATATATTGTGGTTTGAATGAGTTTAATTATTGGGCTTTCTTTCAGGTATGAAAATGGATATTCCACCTTGCATTGTATTTCACCATAGTAGAAAGTGGATAAATAATCCAAAGTTGAGGTATGTGGGTGGTGTGGTGAAGTGAAGTTGTTCAATGACTTACCACTTGATATTGATGCACTATTATTTAAGGACGTGATAAATTCTCTGGGGTATTCTAATGTGATTAAGCTTCACTACTTTGATCCATTAAAGGATTTTGATGATGGTATTAGATTTTTAGGTTATGATAATACTACATTCACTATGTTTATTAGTTTGCTTCACCAATACAAGATCATTGATGTTTGGACTGAACATGAATATGAAGATGATAATATGTTGATGTGGAAAGTGGATCAAAAGGGGTTAAATTGAATTTTGGGGGTCACAATTAGTCTACTAATCTGACATGGAACAGGACAATTAGTCATGGGGAAGTGAGATTAATTTTGGGACATATGAAGATGATGGACGTATTAACTGTGAAGGGGATAATGTCATATTAGATGTGAAGGTGGTAATGTCATAGATGAACAAGGTGTTAATCTAACTGATGACATTGATTATGATGATGAGGGTACTGATAACAAGGATGACAAGGTTCAAGATGCTAGGAGCAAGACTAAGTATGATAAGAAAAATGAACTAGATTTCTTGGATGAGATTGAGTCATTACATAGGGTTGCTGCTATAAGTAGCACACATCCATTGAATGAGTGTAGTTATTATGAGTACGAGTCTGACCTAAATAGTCCATGTAACTCAGATGATAGTGCTGAATGTGGTTTCCTCCTTTCCCATCAACCAGCTCGCAAGAAAAAACCTAATTTAAAATATATAGACAACAAAGTAGCCTTATATTGAGTAGTTTTGAAAACGACACATCTTTCTTTTTAGGACAAGAATTTGAGGATCTTATAGAGTTCAGAGAAGCCATCACTACATATTGTGTCACCCAAGGGAGGGATATAAATTTCACCAAAAATGATAAGAAGAGGATTCGGGGGTAGATGTAAGGCGAAGGGTTGTCCTTGGTACATATGGGCTTCCTTAGATAGTGGGAAAGCTACATTCACTGTGAAAATTTATGTGCCTAACCATAACTGTGGGAGGATTCCTATTATTAAAAAAATATGTGCTGCCTGGATAGCAAAAACATATCACACTAAATTTAAAGTCAACTCGTACATAAAGTGTCAAGAAATAGTTGACACCATATCGTTAGAGTATGGTGTTAAAAAGTCTTTATGGTTGGCATTAAAAGCAAGAAGGAAGGCTCGGGATTTAATTCTTGGGGAGTATAACTATAGACACATAATCGTGTCTCCCCATATAAGGGTCCAATGATGAAATATACCGCGGTTTTAGTTGGCATGGCCCAATGGAGGAGCAGTTCGAATAACCAGGCAGTGTCTGTTATAAAATAATATTATAAAAGGCCAATCAATCATTCATGATGATTTATTGTAAATTCAACCCGGAAAATTCGATCTTGGGATTTTTCGGGATAAAAAAGGCATCTTAAAAGCACGTGTAACATTAAAAAAGGAATATTCTCGAATATTTCGGATTTTGCGCCGGACGCGACGGCTGCGCTCAGCGCGCCACGTGCGTCCAGCACATCTTGCGTCAAGCACTCCAATGAGCGCCTGACACCTGGACTTGTGACTCATACAGAGTCCTGCGCCTAGCGCAAGTTTTGTGTAAGACACAACATAAAAATTTATCTTTTCAAAAACGCGTTTCCATGTGCAATGTTTTAATTAGACGGACCATGTTAAGAGGCCAACCTATGCCTGACGCGTGTCCTTGCGCCAGCCACATAGGCGTGCACCAGGCGTAGGGTGTGCGTCAGACGCACGCGCTTGTTTGCTACTCCCTCCGTCCCAGAAAGATCTGAACACTTGTTGGGACACGTAGTTTAAGGTGATAAGTTGTGCTGTGGTTATCAAATGTTATTTTATTTAAAAAGTTGATGTGATAGGAGTTGGTAGGGTATTTTTTATTAGAGGAGAGAGAAAGTTGGGTAACTTTTTATTGATAAAAGGTAGAGTGTGGGCCAAAGATGTATAAAAGAAATAATATATTAATGGTGGGACCATGCCAATAATGGAAGTGTTCAAACTAATTTGGGACAAACATAAAAGGAAAGTGTTCAGACTATTCTGGGATGGAGGTACTATTAAATACGGGCTGATTTCCCGAATCAAAGACAACTTTGAATTATTATTTTTAAGCACTCAAATACTCTCAAAAACTCCGAAACACACTTCGAATACAAAACATATATACAAAACACTTTTGATCTTCCACATTGATTTTGGTTCCTGATTCTACTATATTCCTGGTTCCAAGATTGCTTCGACTGAAGGTCACTACGCTCTTCGATCTAAACCGCATAGGTATAATCCGGAGGGCTCTTGAATAATCATATTAATTTTATTGAAGTTACTAACTCTTTTCTTGTCATGATGTAGATTTTTAATTAATAACCGTGGTCCTTTTGTAAATTCTAACCTCTTTCCCTATATTTTCTGTATATAATATTCATACTGTGACGATTGTCTTGCATGCTTGTTGATCACCCACATGTTATTATGCTAAAATAAGACCTAAAGAATTGTTCTAATTAATTCAGATAATTTGGACAACCTGTTAGGAACCTTGTAAAATGTTATCTTAATAACTAATCACTAAATAATTAGTCTTTATGTGTGTTTCCTGAACCCATCTAGATTAATTATTTTAGAGTGCTTTAAAATATTATAAGATTGTTCTATTGCATAAAGTCTGCTGTGAATTGTTATTTAGTAGAGGCCAGCAATGGGCAATATAGTTCCTGACTATGTTATACCCTCACGCCCGAACTCACTTTTTGGATCCTGACCATCCATGGAGTCATGACGGGGAAATCTACATTGGATAAGTCCCTAAGATGTCCCTTTCGTTTCAATATCCAATTAGGTTTATGATTCTTCCTCTAAAGAATTGTTGGCGACTTCAAAACGTATTTTTAATAAAACCTTAACAATGGGGTAGTCAAATGTAATATGCGCTTACACCACGTGTAGGCATTAAAGGAATTCAAAATCCTACGCCTATACGACGCATGTGAAAGGAGTTGGTAGTATCCCACCACCACTCCAACAAACCTCGAACGACAATCTGAGAGGAATGAACCTCTTCCATACTCTCATAAACATCGAGAAAAGAGGACAGACCACTCTGTTCGATGAGGGCGGCTCGATCTCGGACCTTTTGGACTTTCTAGAGCCAGGTAAAGTCAAGGGTCCCAAAATGACGCGTGTTACTCTCGTCCTGCAAATGTAAGAATAATCAATCAAATGCCTAGGCTATCGTGTTAAATGAAGTCTGTATAACGAACAATACTTACGACGCCCGAAAGCGGGCGATGTGAAATATGATGCTCTAGATCAAAGTACAACTGGTCAGGAGTCCACCCCACGGCCTTCCACGCCCTCCTGGATCCGGAAGCTGCTCTACCATCATCTTCCCTGCCTGATTGTCCCGACGACATGCTAATCGGATTAAACATCACAAACATAACTAAGAATCAAAGAGTTCCCGACTCTAAACTACCAGATTTCATGAATCGGTAAAATAAAATAAATAAAAACAAAATGCTTCAAAGTGTCACTACTACATGAGATTCCCATAATCCATGTCACACATCAACATACGTGCATTGCCTAAAGTATGATTTATACCAGCAGAATCATCACACATTCAAAGTTCCCTAAGCATATTTCTAGGTTCCAAACTTAGAAACTACCATTAATAGCTCTATCCCGTCGTGAGCCGGACCATTCATAGCTCTATCCCGTCGTGAGTCGGACCATTAATAGCTCTACAAATTATCTATCCCGTCCTGAGCCGGACCATTAATAGCTCTCTTTCGTCGTGAGCCGGACCATTAATAGATCTACAAATTATCTATCCCGTCATGAGCCGGACCATTAATAGCTCTATCCTGTGGTGAGCCGGACCATTAATAGCTCTATCCCGTGGTGAGCCGGACCATTAATAGCTCTACAAATTATCTATCCCGTCATGAGCCGGACCATTAATAGCTCTATCTCATCGTGAGCCAGACCATTAATAGCTCTACAAATCATCAACACCCTGGAGTGGGACCATAATAGCTCTACACATCATCAACACCCTGGAGCGGGACCGTAATAGCTCTACACGTCATCAACACCTAGGAGCGGCGAGCGGGACCATAATAGCTCTATCCCGACATGAGTCGGACCATAATAGCTCATGATTTATTTTCACCCATATCATTTCAGTTTTGCAAATTTACATTTATTTTGCAAATTTGTTTCATATATGTCTATTCCATAAACTTTTGCTTGTTTTGCAGGTACTGGCGTATAAGAGTGATTTTGGATTGCGGAGCATCCAGAGCCATTCTCCGTCTCGACACGTATACTTTGACTTTCGGTTTTACAAACCTACACATAATCATGTTTCCCGATTTAAGGGTCCAATGATGAAATATATCGCGGTTTTAGTTGGCATGGCCCAATGGAGGAGCAATCCGAATAACCAGGCAATGTGTGTTTTAAAATAATATTATAAAAGGCCAATTAATCATTCATGATGATCAATTGTAAGTTCAACCCGTGAAATGCTTTCTAAAGTCCATTTTAAAAGCCCAACTGAATATTTATTATTCATGAATATTTTTCTAATATTTATTGTTTTGATAAATATTTTCCTAAAAGCTTTTATTATTATCTTTTACCCATAAAACAGATTTTCAACCCGGAAAATTCGATCTCCGGATTTTTCGGGATAAAAAAGGCATCTTAAAAGCGCGCGTAACATTAAAAAAGGAATATTCTCGAATATTCCGGATTTGGCGCCGGACGCGGTGGCTGCGCTCAGCGCGCCACGTGTGTCCAGCACATTGGCCATATTGCGTCAAGCACTCCAATGAGCGCCTGACATCTGGACTTGTGAGTCACACAGAGTCCTGCTCCTAGCGCAAGTCTTGTGTAAGACGCAACATAAAAATTTATCTTTTCAAAAACATGTTTCCATGTGCAAAGTTTTAATTGGACGGACCACGTTAGGAGGCCAACCTGCGCCTGACGCGTGTCCTTGCGCCTCCCGCGTAGGCGTGCGCCAGGCGCAGGGTGTGCGTCAGACGCACGCGCTTGTTTGCCTATAAGTATGGGCTGATTTCCCGAATCAAAGACAGCTTTGAATTATCATTTTTAAGCACTCAAATACTCTCAAAACTCCGAAACACACTTCGAATACAAAACATACAAAACACTTTAGATCTTCCACATTGATTCTGGTTCCTGATTCTACTATATTCCTGGTTCCAAGATTGCTTTGACTGAAAGTCACTACACTATTCAATCTGAACCGCATATGTATAATCCTGAGGGCTCTTGAATAATCATATTTATTTTATTGAAGTTACTGACTTTTTTCTTGTCATGATGTAGATTTTTAATTAATAACCGTGGTACTTTTTTAAATTCTAACCTCTTTCCCTATATTTTCTTTATATAATATCATATTGTGATGATTGTCTTGCATGCCTGTTTATCAACCACATGTTATTATGCTAAAATAAGACCTAAAGAATTGTTCTAATTAATTCAAATAATTTTTACAACCTGTTAGGAACCTTGTAAAAATGATTGCTTAATAACTAATCACTAAATAATTAGTCTTTCTGTGTGTTTCCTGAACCCATCTAGATTAATTATTTTAGGGTGCTTTAAAATATTATTTGATTGTTCTATTGCATAAAGTCTACTGTGAATTATTATTTAGTAGAGGCCAGCAATGGGCAATATAGTTCCTGACTATGTTGTACCCTCACCCCCGAACTCACTTTTTGGTTCCTGACCATCTATGGAGTCATGACGGGGAAATCTTGATTGGATAAGTCCCTAAGATGTCCCTTCCGTTTCAACATCCAATTAGGTTTATGATTCTTCCTCTAAAGAATTGTTGGTGACTTCAAAACGTATTTTTAATAAAACCTTAACAATGGGGTAGTCAAATCAAATACGCGCTCACACCGCGTGTAGGCATTAAAGGAATTCAAAATCCTACGCCTACAATTTGGCGCCTTCACTGGGGAAGATTTTAAAAAAAAAAAAAAATTTAAATGAGTGGGTGACACTTGAAAAATACAATTCACTCTTATTTTTATGCCTTAGAATGATATACTGTTTTGCATGTGCATGGCTATTAGCCATCATAAGGATAATCTACCTTGCCTCGTTAACACATTCTATGTGTGAGGTCACCCCCGGGGGGTTTGCGCTTTGTCCTTCCAAAAGCTTCCTGAGCGATAGTGTTGGACCTTAGTCATAAGCAAACTTACCCACCTATGGCATTGTTCTCTTGTTCCTGACTTGAGACTAGAGTGCGTCTTACACGTGGCCACCTCTTTAAGCAAGGGTACGAAGCGTGGGATCAATCTCTTAGTCATAGACCCTTTTCAGCCTTAACCTAAACCTGACTAATAGTTGAATGTAGAACTGGAGTTTAGGTTAAGAACTTCTGCATCCATGTTACTTGACATTTATGTGTGACTGCAATTTTTGCCTGATCATATTTTATTAACATGTTGATATGTATTGCGCCTAAAACTAATACCCTTCGCATCTAAAAAACTGTCGTTGTTTTGCCGAACATTTGTCAAATTACCAATATGCATGCCGCTGAGTATTGCGCCAAGCGCATTAAGGTGTGCCTGGCGCAATGCTCCAGCGCCAGACGCAAAGACTGTGAGCCGCGCACATCTGTTGTGTGACGAGCAGTCTTTTAGTCCCATGCAAATTGGTCTTCCGACCATTGATCACGTCAACAATTTGCTTCAATTAGTGCGTCCTAAACTTAGTGCGTCTTAATTTTTTTTAATTAGTGCGTCAGTCTTCGCGTCTCAAAATTATACCAGATTTAATAAAACATCGCCTAAACTGTCACGAACATGAGAGTAGATCCAGCACGTTAGAGAGGTTGCGCCTGACGCTGTTGCCTGCGCCAGACACACGCTTCGCATCACACGCAAATTTGTTGTGTGGCGTATTGTTGTGCATCTCTCGTTTTCCGTCACTTTAGGCAATGTGGTGATCAATTCCGTATAATACTACGTGCATTTGAGTCATTGACTATTCAAACCATTATGTGTTTAACTCCACCTACAACAGAGAGTCTTTATTTTCTTTTAGAGTTCTATCATTATCAGGTCTCATCTAGGTGCATGGTCATATTTTGTTTTTTCTTTGGAGAAAGTCGGATATTCCTATCCTCCCAACAGCTTACCCCATCTTAACAAATAATAATTTTTTTTTTTTCCAAAACTGCATTTTGATTGATGATAAAGTCTTGCCAATATATCATTATCCACTTTCCTCCACAAAATAAAGTCCATAACGACCAATATATCATTATCCATTTTTCCCCACAAAGTAAAATCCATAATGTCCAATATATCATATCCATTCTCCTCCACAAAATAAATTCATACATCATCCATAAAATAAATTTACTTCCATAAATGTCCCCTCCTTTTGGCAGGAGTTTTGAACAAATTAAAATGATATTTTCGAAAATTCTCTTGATCAGTACTGCTATGATCCTCTTCTCTTGATTACACTAATAGGGGATCCTGTCCCCGCTATCATTATTGCTAGCACCTCGCCAGATATCAATGGTATATGGGATAGTGATGAAGAAGACGAGTTTGTCACAGAAGAAAGTGACTATATACGGGGAGCATATGACGATGATGAAGTCATTAGCCCTAAAACCGATCGCTTTACTTTAGCAATGGATTGGTACAAAAATGATGAGGAGGCGGTACGAGTACTTACTCGAACTGGAAGGTTCGCTCAGCCTGTTCAGGATCCTCCCACATCGTCTGCATCTCATGAAGGAGTTCTTCTCAAAGAGAACTCTCTCATTCAACAGCTCATGAAAATAAAAGCTGATGTTAACATTTGGCAGTTGATAGCCTCCTCTCATGGGCATCGCATGGCATTATTAAATGCCCTCACCAAGATGAATGTGTCATCTAACACTTCTCCTGAAGGATTGGTCAATTTCTTGACTGCTGATAAGCCAATCCGAGGAAACACTATTTCCTTTACTGATGATGACCTTCTTTTGAGGGAAGAAAACACAACAAGGCCCTACACCTCACTGTAGCATGTGTGGGAATGAATGTCCCAATGACGTTAGTAGACAATGGATCTGCCATCAACGTATGTCCATTGCGAACTGCGCGCCGTCTAGGTTTCAAAAATGAGGATTTCAGTCCCTCTCACCAAGGCATCCGAGCATACGACAATTCTCGTCGTCAATTTTTGGGAACTATAGCCCTAAACATCTCTGCAGGGGTTATAGAAAAGCGCACGATTTTTCAGGTCATGGACATCAAGGCCTCATTCAACTTACTTTTAGGACGACTATGGCTTCATGAGCTTGGTGCAGTCCCGTCTTCCTTGCATCAAAAGGTTAAGATGATTGTGAATGGCATTCCCATAACTCTTGATGCCTCTACAATGAAGGTACAAGTAATAGAAAAACCTCTCATTCACATAGACCATGATGAGGAGGATGAAGATCTTCGAGGATTCGTTCTCGAAGAAGTAGCCCTCGTTGAAGAGGATTTAGCGCCATTTGATTTTAATTGCTTCTCCAATCAAGCAGTTAACTACATCATGCGCAAGAAGGGACACTTTCCAGGCATGTCACTGGGTAATAAGAAGTCTAGAGCACCTCCTGTCACTGACTCTAAGTCAATAGAAAATTTGTTTGGCTTAGGATACAAGCCTACCAGGAAGGAGCTCGCTGAACGTATTGCACAACGCATAGCATATCGCAATATCAAGGATAAGGACAATATCCCTTTTCCTCCCTATCAACCCACTTCGAATGGGCAATTTCTAAGGGAAGGAAAAGATTATCCTTGCTATGAATTCCCTGAACCATTCTATCAGGCTCAGGAGGGAGTGATCTACCCCGAATTTGAAATATCTCTGGACTGTCACTTTTTGGAAGAAGGGATTCCTGATCCCCAAATTAAACAGTTCACTGAAGACTGTTTAGACTATAAGGCATTGGGACTTCTATTCGGTCAAGAACGAGTTAAATGCCCAAATGATACCGCTCATATCCAGGCTGTGCTACAAAATGAAGACTTCGACCCTACCATGCTGATCACTTTTGCAAGTGGCATTATGCAAGGATGGAGGAAGACTATCAAGTTCGCTACTCCAAATGGAAAGAAGATGATCTTCACCACCGGGGAAGGACAAATGTTTGAAGAGTCCGAGTCATCCGAGTCAGAGTCTGAGTCTGAGTCTATTAAGTCTAGTATCCCGGTTGGGACTATTTCTAAGCCTGTTAATTCAAGTGTTCAAGTAGAGTCTTTAGTTTCTGCTGAGTCATTGTTCAACTCTATGATTTTCGATTTCAATAATATGCACTCATTTGCTTATGACTTGTGCAATATCTCTACTTCCTCCTCTCCTTCTCCTTCTGATTGCAACAATGAATCTGAAAAAGAAATAATTGAAGCAGTGGAAGAACATGAAAATAAAACTCCAATCATTGAGGAAACAGAAAAAATTAATCTTTCAAATGATAATGAACCAAAGGAGGTAAGAATTGGATTAACTTTAAGCAAATACGAACGCACTCAATTAATCAAAACTTTAGTTGAATACATCGACTTATTCGCATGGTCCTACCAAGACATGCCAGGCATTGATCGCGAAATTGCTCAGCATACCATTCCCCTAATCGAAGGGATGAAGCCTGTCAAATAAAAATTACGCAGAATGAAGCCAGATGTAGCTCTCAAAATCAAAGAAGAGGTCATTAAACAACTTAATGCAGGTTTTATAAAAGTCGCTAACTACCCTGACTGGATTGCTAATGTTGTGCCTGTACCTAAAAAGGATGGGAGAGTTAGGATGTGCGTCGATTATAGAGACCTCAATAAAGCAAGTCCTAAAGATGGTTTTCCCTTACCTCACATAGACATCCTAGTAGAGAATACTGCCAACCATGCCCTTCTCTCTTTTATGGACGGGTATGCAGGGTATAATCAGGTAAAAATGGCCGAGGAAGATATGGAAAAGACTACCTTCATCACACCGTGGGGGACATTTTGCTATACCGTTATGCCTTTTGGATTAAAAAATGCTGGGGCCAGCTATCAAAGAACCGCGACTACCCTTCTCCATGACATGATGCATAAAGAGGTAGAAGTTTACGTAGATGACATGATAGTTAAGTCCAAAGATAGAGAGGGACACCATACTGCCCTTGAGAAGTTCTTCATGAGACTTCGCAAATAAAACATGACACTCAATCCACAAAAATGCACCTTTGGGGTCACTTCGGGGAAACTTCTAGGTTATGTCATCAGTTCTAGAGGGATTGAGATTGACCCTACTAAAATAACAGCCATAATGACCATGCCTCCACCTAAGAATGAAAAACAAATCAGGGGATTCTTAGGTAAAATCCAGTACATCAGTAGATTCATCTCTAAACTGACCATGGTGTGTGAGCCCATCTTTAAAAAGCTTAAGAAAAGTGTCGCTGCCGAATGGGATGAAGATTGCCAAAAAGCCTTTGACAAAATCAAAGAATATTTATCCAACCCACCTGTCTTAGCACCTGCCTTACCTGACATACCTTTAAGGCTTTACTTGACTGTGACTAAGACTGCGGCTGGGGCCATGTTGGCACAAGAGGTTGATGGGAAAGAGTGTGCCATTTACTACCTTAGTAAGAAGCTCTTAGACTACGAATCCCATTACACCCCCTTAGAGAAGCTCTGCCTTGCACTAGTCTGGGCCACTAAGAAGCTTCGACATTATATGCTTACTCACACCATCCATATAGTGTCACGACTAGACCCTCTTAAGTTCTTGTTCGAAAAGCCAGCCCTTAATGGAAGACTCTCCCGCTAGGTAGTAATGTTGGCCGAATTTGACTTAAAATTTATCCCTCATAATCCATCAAAGGCAATGTTATTTCTGACTTCTTAGCGGATTTCCCCGTAGATGAATCTCGCGAAGATTATGAATTTCCTGATGAAGACCTTCTCATGACGGAAGACGAAAGTTGGTCACTATACTGTGATGGTGCATCCAACCAAAAAGGATGTGGCGTCGGGGTACTCCTGGTATCACCAGAAGGCGAACACACTCCTCTTTCTGTTAAACTCGACTTCGATGTTACTAATAATGCAGCCGAGTACGAAGCATGTATCATAGGGCTCCAGGCCGCAGTGTCCCTCGACATTAAGAAACTAAGAGTATATGGTGATTCATCTTTGATCATCACCTGGGGTATTAACATTATTGGTAAAATAACACCACCTGGTACTGGGGGGCATGAATTCATCCTTGTGGCCATAGATTACTTCACTAAATGGGTAGAAGCAGCATCCTATGCTAAGTTGACAGCCAAACATGTCGCTGCTTTCTTAGAAAAGACCATAATTTGCCGCTATGGAGTACCCCATGAGATCATCAGTGACCAAGGTACTCACTTCCAAGCTGAATGTGAACAAGTCCTTGAGAAGTATAGCATCAAACACCATCGCTCTTTCCCGTATAGACCCCAGGCCAATGGTGCTGTGGAGGCTGCTAATAAAAATATCAAGGTTATTATCCAGAAAATGACCGAAAATTACAAAGATTGGCCCGATAAGCTACACTTTGCCTTATGGGGATGCCGCACTTCTATCCGAACATCTACCGGAGCTACACCTTATTCTCTTGTCTATGGCATAGAAGATGTTCAACCTGTTGAACTAGAAATACCATCCCTACGCATTGTCCTAGAAAGTCAAATTCCTGAAGCTGACTGGGTCAAAGCTAGATTCGAAGAGCTCATTTTACTCGATGAACGAAGATTAGCTGCCTTTTCAATAAGAAGGTCAAACCCCGAAATATTAAAGAGGGTGACCTAGTGCTCAAAGCATTAAGGAAAAATGTGTTAGATCCTCGAGGTAAATTCAGACCTACTTAGGTCAGCCCATCTGGAGGAGCAGCTCAACTCATTGACATGGACGGCACTAAATTTCATAATCTAACCAATCTTGATCAACTCAAAAAATATTATGTGTAAAACACAACCAATTCTTTGATTGGTATTAGTTATCCAATGTTTTTTAAGCATGAACTACGTGCGGCCTGATTCCTATTTGGATACGTAGGCAACCTGGTACAAGGTTCGGCCCCCTTCATTAATCAAAACCTCCTGCAGTTCATACGTTTTTTTTACAGCAACAAAAAAAATCGTATAATTAATCGCGTCAGACGCATCAATGTTGCGCCTGGCGCAGTTTAGTGTGCTAGACGCACATTTTCGCGTCAAGCGCACTATTTTTTTTTTCCGGCATTTGTTAAGATGCTCAAATACAACGATATTTCGCGACATATTTAGGCTCACTTCGGTCTACATAAAAATATACTTTGTTTTTTTATTCAAATTGCTAAATGAAAATAAAACATGAAACATAAGTTATAATTACACCATAAAATGACTATGTGGCATGAAAACCTTATTGAAAGCAATAAAGCAACATAAAAACATAAACGCTGCAGACATTGTTGCAATCAATCCTTCTTTTCTTTCCCCTTCTCAGCCTTTTCCCCCATAGTAGAAGTTTCCCCCTTTTTCATCTGTAGTTTTGGTCTAGGAGCCTTCCTTTTTTCCCAGTACACCATAGGTTCCTTCCTCTTGCCGGTAAAAGTGTATGTCTGTTGAGTCACCTTTCCCGTGTCGGCCTGTTCCCTGATTACTACGCCCCCTAAGAGTAGTCTTCTCTTTGTAGGAGGCATACGCGGCCTAAGTCGTTCCCGCGCTGGTGCTACCTTTGGACCTAAACGTTCCTTCACAGAGGAAGTTTTAGTAACAGGCTTCTGGCTGCTCTTCCCTGCAGATGAGTATCCAACTGGTCTCTTGCCCCTGTTATCCAAAGTCTCACAAGTTTTCCCCACAGTTTGGGGAATAAACTTCCGCTTCTTTATCACCTCGGCGGACTCCTTCACCCTCATCTCTTTCCTCATAGCAGGGTCCCCAGTCAGCATCCATACAATATAGCTCTTAGACACCTTCTCAGATTCTATTCTTTCCTAAGTATACCAAAGTGGGCGCTCTCCCTAATATTTCTCCCACCTCTTAATTCCACTCCAAGTCATACCATATATTTTTGGAGCAATAGTATCGTCAGCATGGATCAATTGGCTGTACCCATTTTATCTCAACACCCTCGACGGAAAATAAAAGGTCATGATATACAGACTGCACAACCTCACATAGGGTGAATTATCACGAATCCCTACCATGGACCCAATCCTCCACCATGGCACTACCCATCTAACACGTAGCTCATCATCCCCAAAGAAAAGGGTCCAGTCTTCAAACGATTTCTTCGTGAAGATTTTCTTCCTGCCGATGAAACCCTTCTTATTATATCTCTCCATATTTCAGGAGGATCAATCAACCTCAAATATTCCATCAGCCAGATCTGCAGCAACAAATAAAATATATATTAGTATTGCTTCCTGACGAGTAATATTACATATACACTATTTCACTATTGCTTCTCAAAGAGTAATAATACGAGCACCACCTTTATCGATTCATGACGAGTGATAATAAAAAAACAACCTCATATTACTTTCTAAAGAGTAATAATACGAGTGTCCGAAAAACCGCGCCTAACGCACAAAGACACGCCAGACGCGCCGACAGGCGCCAGACGCAACTCTCTGCGCCCAGCGCACATTACTTTTTCATATTCTATTCGTTTTTTTTTTTTTTTGTGGGATGTAATATCATAATTCCATTATGCAATACAACCTTCATAGTCCAAAAATTTTTTTTCACGTATTATTACTTCGCATAGTCATAATATGATCGAATAAAAAAAAAATATTATTTATTTGGTTCATGACTAAAAAAATATATTTTACCTGCAACAGGGGGTCCCTGAAATCTTCCCTTTTGGGTCCTTTTTCACAGCATCCAGACTAGAGATCATCTCCCCTAGGCAAAGTGGCATCGGTGTCCTTCCTACCTCCAGTTGCTCCGCTACAGTAATCAAGGAAGCAAAACCAGCACCATTGTCCCCGTTCACAAACAGAAAAAGACTAAGCAGGCAAAATACCAATGCCCGCATACGATATGTCTGCCTAGCCCTTTCAGCAGGAGGACTATACAGTGCAGCTAGCCTAGTCAAATTAACCCTCCTACCATACACGATTTCAGACATATTTTCTTCCTTTAAGTCCATGAACCCCTCGAAGTCCTTACAAAAATATTCCTCCAAACTAGGGACACAGGGTAATTGACTACAGAGCCATCCAATTATAGCACCAAATTCCTCAGGCAAAATCGTTAATTCGTGATTCCCAAAACAAAAACAATGATTAGTGACTTCCCAAAAATTAACAGCTGCATAAAGGAAGTTATAGTCTAACTGAACAACCTCAAGGACGCTAATACATCCATATGTCGCCTGCCAAGCTCGTGCTTCTCAGCAATGGTCAATGATGACAACCACCCACTTAAGTTGGTTCAAAAGCCATGACAAACAGTCAAAAGTAGCAGCAAAGTATTACTGTAACAACCCGAAATTTCAAAGCGGAAAAAAAAAGAAATAATAATAGTATTATAGGATGATGGCGGAAACATCGTCTTCTGGGAATGCCACTTCTAATACAAAGGTATTTAAATAACTATGTTAAGAGACCAACTTAAATAAATAATATCAATAAATAACTAATTCAGAGTATTCCAAATGAGAAAAGTCTATCTAGCAGTCTAGGCCTAAAACAACTATCATTTCATTCTCGCATCTCAACCCGAGCCCAAAACCAAAGAAGATTCCCATCAACAAAACCTGCAAAATATACAACAAACATCCACAATCAGTGGGGAGTAACTAGCAGTTCTCCCAGAACAAAAGAAATCAAAGCATGATTCAGACATAGATTAATAAGAAAGGAAAGAATAAAGTCAAGTCAACTACAATATGCATCCACTTCCATATAACTCACAAGTAACACAAATGAATAATAAATAGCAAGTGAATTGGATAAAAATAAATAAATCATCTCAAAAGTACTTTTATAAAAATATAAGTATAGGTAAAACAAGTGATTGAGTCAGAAACCGAACGCCAGTGAATCGCAATTCACTTCCTAAGGTTTGTCAGATCGCAATCTCCAGGTCAATCTATGGGCCTACGTTCCCCACTGCATGTGTCTACGAATGGCCAAACTCCCGACGCAGGGTAGAACACGCAGAACTCCCCCACCTCTCGGTTGACAACAATTAACCCAGGTGTACCCCTAGTTCGCAAACCATGTGGTTGGCATGTTCTTCACCGGGGACTACATCTATCCCACCGGATATTCTTATCTCAAAATAAAATCATATATATCATCAAAGTATCATTCAGCTCAAAAATATTCGTCAAAAGGGATGCCACCCATCCTTATACCCATAATTCATCAAAAGTAATTCTTCAAAAATCCTCAAAGTAGTAACTTACAACAAATATCTTCAACCACAATACTTTGAACATCACTAAGCATCAACAATAATAATGAAATAGTTTTTACAGCACTAACAGTATCAATCAGAAATGCATCACCAATTAACTCCAAGGCTTATTAAATAAATGAATAGTACACACAATTAATCATTTTTACATAAATCAAACATAAACATAATGATACCAATAATACTTACAGCAACCTACTAAACACCAGCATCCAAAAACATAAAAGATCACAAATTATTTCTGATTAACAAGCTCTCATATAATTAAAAAGAATATCCTCAAGTTCACAACAAAAACACGATAATAATTATTAAACTAATAAGTACGATCATTAAAATAACACAAAAATTATCATACGACCCTAATGGCTCTACTGACATGGTACAATTTTTATTTATAATTTTTGGACTCTAAAAGTATTTTTAAACATTAATTTACAGAATACCCAATAAAGCCAATATAATAATTAAAAATAAAAATAAACGCCCAAAAATTACCAAAAATTTACATAACATGCATAAACTCACGGTAATACATAATATACAAAGAAATGAATTTTTCGGCCTCCAAAAATAATTTTCACGATTTATATACTGACAGACACGAAAATGCAAAAACAGATAAACCAATTAAATAAACCTGTAAACAGTTGGAAAAAATTATTCCAAGGCATGAAATACATACTAAACATATAACATGATTCACTAAAAATAATTTCAGTAATTTTAACATTCATTCAATAATTATTTAGCAAATAAGCCAAAAATGCACAAAATACCAAATAAATCAAATAAATACTAAAACTCAAAAGAAAATTATTTTTCTGTATACAATATTCATATATCATGCATCAAGTATATTCACATCAAATTTCATCAATAATTTCATTCAAAAAGTATTTTAAGATAACTACTAGTTACCTGGAATGTCGGGAGGAGAGCTGAGTCTAAAGAGATAGTTAAGAGTTACACATACAATCCAATTCCTCTTCCAACCCCAAAGCACAATGAACGATAATTGTAGCAACAAGTCACTAGGCTTTTTCTTCTTGAACATTGAAAAATCTCAATTCGTGTTGTTCTGGTTCGACCATGACTTCCGGCGCTTGAAACATCGTATTCACAATCGCTACAATTAAAGTGAAGATCAAGATGTTATAAACGTGCTGTCCAAATTTGAGAATGATCCAACGGTTAGATCTCCAGATATGGTTAATTTCGTGAAGGTGTGACAGGGAACAAAAACCGGATGACTCGTCTGATTGAAACGAAAACTGCAGTCGTGTTTTTCCCTTTCTTCAAAAAAATTATAACACGAGCAATATCTTTTCGAGTAGATGGATTTTGACTACTCACACGTCCAATTCGGATAAGAAACGAAGGAGATATGATGCAAACAAAATAGATGTGCAAAAATGGACGAAAATCCGAGAAGAGAGAAGAACTCTTTCTCTTCCTCTCTAAGGGTTGGGCGAAAATGGGGGATAGAATGCAGCAAAAACCTGATTAATAACCTCATTAAGCAATGGTTTAATGGGTGATTATAAAGGTGGGTTAATGGGGAATTAAATAGGGGGTTACAAGAGATCCAAAGGTTAACTTAATGAGCACCAAAACTCTTCATCCTCCACACCATAATTGCTGATTTTCGGCCAGCATGACATTCCACATGCGATGCAACATTTCATCACCCAAGTCGGTCCAACAACATTACGAAAACGCTACGGGACAAAACTGCATCCTAAACGCCTAAATAGATAACAAAACTAATATAACTTTTAAAATAAATAACTAACAACTTAAAATAAATATATCACAACATATAAAATATATACACATTTTCACAACACGTTCCAAAATAATTTAAATAATAAATAATCATTTTTACGAAAAAAAATATCGTTTTAATATAAACACACACCAAAAATAAAGGGTGAAAATTACGGGTGTTACAATTACAGAGAAAAGTGCAAAGAAAAATATTGAACTCGTAATACTGACAAAACATACATATACGCCTATTTATAACAACTTCGCTTCTCAACTCTAAACGGATTCGGAGTTACCATTCCATACGGGAAACGTGTTAATACGCTAAAGCTGCACCTAGCGCAAACAGTCGCGCCAGACGCGGATGTAAACCCGCGCCCAGCGCAAGATAAGGCTCCAAGTGTCGCAAACACGCGCTCAGCGCAAAATTTTGTTTCACATACGCCGCCTCAGATTATGATCTCTCACAAGATGTCGGGCCACTCCCCTTCCACTTCGGAAAAAAAAACTGTTTTCTTACTTAATGTCCACATTTTCAGCACATTTTGTAAACCCACCAGCCCAAACCCTTTTCGCTCTCCTATTTTCATTTTTTTTTGTTTTGTTGGGAGAAGGTCCGCTACGCTCCATTCAAACTTGCTTTAAACTGAGTCATTCGCATTGCATTTATACATGGCATTTTAGAACACGAGTCATTGCTAACAAAGTCTCACTAATAAGCATGGAAAAGAAACAACACCAATGGTCAAAATGTTTGAACAAAAGGCGCAATACATATCAACATAGAAAAATACATCGTAACAAAAATGCAGGCCGTAGATAAACAAGAATAAAATAATGCAGACATCTAAGGGGAATAAGGATCCTATTCCCTCGAAGAGGAGTCCTCCGGTTCTTCAACCCGGACCCCGCTCGATTCACCCACGTGATAGCCAATCCCAGGCTGTATCAAGGGAGCCACTGGCTGAGTCGGCCGCGTCGGATACAACTGTTGCATCCCCAACATCTGCTGTTGCATCTGCAACATCTGCATCTGCTGCATCTGTTGTATCAGCATCTGCTCCATCCACATCGGAGAAGCCCAGGGCCTGGGTCAGGCATGGGGCCCCCCCATAAATTCCATGCTGCCCATGCCAAACTGTCCAGTAAATGCACCCGTCGAAGGCCTCTCAGACGTCGACTCTCGAGGAGTATGAGTCGAAAGCCTAGACTGGGTCGATACCCTCGCCTCGAGACGAGGCCCACTCTCCTGAGAGCGGCGATGCACAAAATGTAACAAAGCATTAACAAAAGGAATACAACAAAAACAAATAAAACCAAAGCGCAATGGGTTAGTTTACCTGGCTATACGTGTCGCTGTGGCGGCAGGACATGCTCCTCTTCAGCTTGGTCATCCCATGCTTCAGGGAGTCGACCATTCAGAGAATCTGAACGGCAGTCTCCCGAGGAACCTGAAAATAAACAGTACATGCGTCACTACAAAGCAAGATGAATAATGAAAGTTCCTGACTTTCAACACTTACAGAGCTCACATGGGCCGGCATAGCACGAACAGCGTGCTGCTCTGCCTCTGGGGAAACATCGATCGTCTCTCAACAGGCCCGGAATCTCCAGTATACCGAATTCTCAGATCTGGAACGAAATAGATACGAGCCGCAACAGCCTCCTGGCAAAAGCAAGAAAAAAATAACATTCAATACTTTGATCATGTCAAAGTAAACAGAAAACAAACAAACTCAATGTACATACCTCGTTGAACTTGACAGGAGGAGCCAAGCGAGGCAAAAGGACAGCTTGGTAATCGCGATCACGAAAAACAAAGTCGTGATAGCTCACCCGAAGCGTCGCCCCGCCCTCGATAGCCTGAACGACAGCAACCCTATCCATCATAGTGACGGGGGGTCATGAGGCACCAGTAATAGCCTCGTCCCGTCATGCTGACAGGTCACCCTCTCACCCAAATACCACACAGGGTATGACTCTCCATAAAAAATGACTCTCTCGCGAGTCAGAATGCGGGCCCTATGAGCCCAAGCCGGCATCTCCGGAAACGACGCCCAAGGATAAGTGGTAACCTGAAAAACAAAAAATAAAAAAGTTAACACCTATTACATACACCCAAAGGACAATATTGATTCACTATGATCATCTTATCGTCCTTGACCCGCCGGATAGCCTTTCGGACACTCTCTACAGCACCATACCGAGTCATCCCGCGCTCCGCCCAGGATAAGCCAGCAGCATAATGTAGGGTTACGAACCCTTTTCGGAGCCAATCCCGGAAAATACTCATAAAACCAAATCTGTAACAATAAGATTACTTTATTACTAATCAAGATAACGAGACAAAAGATGGACGATGTGTACATTCATACCTCCAAAAGTCTCCGTGGACCGAAAAGGGAGACTGGTCCGCCATCACCCAACTGCCTGCAAGCCGTACGCATGTAGTACAAGAGACTGCAATAACCCAGCTCGGCCCAGTCATAGGTCGACACCTGAGACAAATCCCTCAACGGCTGCAGATATCGCGTCGAAATGCGCGATCCCCTATCAGTGCGCAACAGACCACAGACAGCCAACCACAGCAGAATGCGCACCGTCTGCTCCTCAGTAGTACCCTGAAGGGTAAGCCCTCTAGCCACCTTAGACCGAGAAGCGTAAGATGCATTTGGTGGAAGCATATCGGCAACCGGGCCAATCAGACTTCGGACCACCGTCGACTTGAACGGCAACGAATCACCTATCGGCACTCGGATGCCGGTAAAAGACAAGCCGGAAATCAAGGAGAAATACAGCGGAGTGATGGTCAACTCCCCACGACGCATGTGAAAGGAGTTGGTAGTATCCAACTACCACTCCAACAAACCTCGAACGACGATGTGAGAGGAATGAACCTCTCCCATACTCTCATAAACATCGAGAAAAGAGGATAGACCACTCTGCTCGATGAGGACGGCTCGATCTCGGACCTTTCGGACTTTCCTGAGCCAGGTAAAGTCAAAGGTCCCAAAATGACGAGTGTTACCCTCGTCCTGCAAATGTAAGAATAATCAATCAAATGCCTAGGCTATCGTGTGAAATGAAGTCGGTATAATGAACAATACGTACGATGCCCGAGAGCGGGCGATGTGAAATATGATGCTCCGGATCAAAGTACAACTGGTCGGGAGTCCACCCCACGGCCTTCCACGCCCTCCTGGATCCGGAAGCTGCTCTACTATCGTCCTCCCTGCCTGATTCTCCCGACGACATGCTAATCGGATTGAACATCACAAACGGAACTAAGAATCAAAGAGTTCCCGACTCTAAACTACCAGATTTCATGAATCGGTAAAATAATAAAAAAAAACGCTTCAAAGCGTCACTACTACATGAGATTCCCATAATCCATGTCACACATAACATACATGCATTGCCTAAAGCATAATTTCTACCAGCAGAATCATAACACATTTAAAGTTCCCTAAGCATATTTCTAGGTTCCGAACTTAGAAACTACGCTAATCTTGATTCTGAGATTCATGATCCAAGAATCATCATACAGTCAAAGTTCCCTAAGCATGTTCCTAAGTTTCAAATTTAGAAGCTATGCTAATCTTGATTCCAAGATCCATCATTCAAGAATCATCACACATGCAAAGTTCCCTAAACATATTTCTAAGTTCCAGATTTAGAAATTACGTTAAACAATATAATTCTAGATTCATGATCTACAGAATTATTGAACAACAAACTCACATGAAACGAGTATCAAACTCGCGAAGAACAACAAAACTCACCGGAAAACTCGCCGGAAACTCGCTGGAAAACTGGCCGAAAGTTCGTCGGAAATCGCCAAGCGTAACCCAAACTCGCCGGAAATGGCGCGCCCCGCCTAATAAAAAAAACCGACCGTCAAATAATAATAATAATAATAAAAGAAACAAAAACCACAAGAAATGCACCTGAATTACCAGAAAAACCACCCGAAAATTCGCCGGAAAACAGCCCGGAGAAGACGGCTCGGAAAAGGGGTCAAAGACTTCGAAAATTTTCGCACCCTAAACCCTTCGAAAATCACTCAAAAAAATCCAAAAATACCGCAAAAGTAATAATTAAGCAAAAATAATCACTACTTCCATGTAGATTTGAAGAAATGCTCAAGAAATAAGGAGTTTCAAGCTTCAAAATTTTCGAAAATGGAGTTGGGTTGAGGAGAGAGAGAGAAATGAAAGAAAAACGGCGAAGAAGAAGGGAAATGGGGAAGAAGAGCATCGCCCATTTTTTTTAGGTCATTTAATGACATGCGCCCAGCGCGACACGCGCGTCGTCAAATACTGCGTCTAACGCGTAAAACTATGACCAGCGCAGTGATACACGTCAAGCGCAGGAATCAGCGTCTGGCACAAAATCCTATACAACGCGCTTGGGGGCTTCTTAGTCAAGTGGGGCCCACACACCTAATTTCGAATAATTTCAAATGTTCGTTACGACATTGCGCGCGACAAACTAACAGATTTTTAAATCCACAACAAAAATACAATTTCGCCATTCCTCCAACATGATACACTGTACACAAATCTTGTTCGAGAGACAACAAGTACTCAGGAGTATTAACAGCGGAAAACACACTGTTAAGTCCGCAGACCATCATCACAACACTTTACCCAGGAGCGGGACCATCAATAGCTCTATCCCGTCGTGAGCCGCACCATTAATAGCTCTACAAATTATCTATCCCCTCATGAGCCGGACCATTAATAGCTCTATCCCATCGTGAGCCGGACCATTAATAGCTCTACAAATTATTTATCCCGTCATGAGCCGGACCATTAATAGCTCTATCCCGTTATGAGCCGGACCATTAATAGCTCTATCCCGTCTTAAGCCGGACCGTTAATAGCTCTACAAATTATCTATCCCTTCATGAGCCGGACCATTAATAGCTCTATCCCGTCGTGAGCCGGACCATTAACAGGTCTACAAATTATCTATCCCGTCATGAGCCGGACCATTAATAGCTCTATCCCGTCATGAGCCGGACCATATAATAGCTCTATCCCTTCGTGAGCCGGACCATTAATGGCTCTACGAATTATCTATCCCGTCATGAACCGGACCATTAATAGCTCTATCCCGTCGTGAGCCGGACCATTAATAGCTCTACGAATTATCTATCCCGTCATGAGTCGGACCATTAATAGCTTTATCCCGTGACGAGCCGGACCATTAATAGCTCTACAAATTATCTATCCCGCCATGAGCCGGACCATTAATAGCTCTATCCCGTCGTGAGCTGGACCATTAATAGCTCTACAAATCATCCACAACCTGGAGCGGGACCATAATAGCTCTACACATCACCAACACCCCTGGAGTGGGACCTTAATAGCTCTACACGTCATCAACACCCAGGAGCGGGACCATAATAGCTCTATCCCGACATGAGCTGGACCATAATAGCTCGTGATTTCTTTTCACCCATATCATTTCATTTTTGCAAATTTACATTTATTTTGCAAATTTGTTTCATATATGTCTGTTCCTGAAACTTTTGCTTGTTTTGCAGGTACTGGCGTAAAAGGGTGATTTTGGATTGCAGAGCATCCATAATCATTCTCCGTTCTGACACGTATACTTTGACTTTCGGTTTTACAAACCTCGGTCAAAGTGGGGGCTTCTGTAGACACATAATCGTGTCTCCCCATTTAAGGGTCCAATGATGAAATATACCGCGGTTTTAGTTGGTATGGCCCAATGGAGGAGCATTCCGAATAACCAGGCAATGTGTGTTTCAAAATAATATTATAAAAGCCCAATTAGTCATTCATGATGATTAATTGTAAGTTCAACCCGTAAAATGCTTTCTAAAGTCCATTTTAAAAGCCCAACTGAATATTTATTATTCATGAATATTTTTCTAATATTTATTGTTTTGATAAATATTTTCCTAAAAGCTTTTATTATTATCTTTTACCCATAAAACAGATTTTCAACCCGAAAAATTCGATCTTTGGATTTTTCGGGATAAAAAAGGCATCTTAAAAGCACGCGTAACATTAAAAAAGGAATATTCTCGAATATTCCGGATTTTGCGCTGGACGCGGCGGCTGCGGTCAGTGCGCCACGTGCGTCCAGCACATTGGTTGTATTGCGTCAAGCACTCCAATGAGCGCCTGACACCTCGACTTGTGACTCACACAAAGTCTTGTGCCTAGCGCAAGTCTTGTGTAAGACGCAACATAAAAATTTATCTTTTCAAAAACGCGTTTCCATGTGCAAAGTTTTAATTCGACGGACCACGTCAGCAGGCCAACCTGCGCCTGACGCGTGTCCTCGCGCCTGCCACGTAGGCGTGCGCCATGCGCAAGGTGTGCGTCAGACGCACGCGCTTGTTTGCCTATAAATACGGGCTGATTTCTCGAATCAAAGACAGCTTCGAATTATTATTTTTAAGCACTCAAATACTCTCAAAAACTTCGAAACATACTTCGAATACAAAACATACAAAACACTTTTGATCTTCCACATTGATTCTGGTTCCTGATTCTACTATATTCCTGGTTCCAAGATTGCTTCGACTGAAGGTCACTACGCTCTTCGATCTAAACCGCATAGGTATAATTCTGAGGGCTCTTGAATAATCATATTTATTTTATTGAAGTTGCTAACTCTTTTCTTGTCATGATGTAGATTTTTAATTAATAACCGTGGTCCTTTTGTAAATTCTAACCTCTTCCCTATATTTTCTGTATATAATATTCATATTGTGATGATTGTCTTGCATGCCTGTTTATCACCCACATGTTATTATGCTAAAATAAGACCTAAAGAATTGTTCTAATTAATTCAGATAATTTGGACAACCTGTTAGGAACCTTGTAAAATGATTGCTTAATAACTAATCACTAAATAATTAGTCTTTCTGTGTGTTTCCAGAACCCATCTAGATTAATTATTTTAGGGTGCTTTAAAATATTATTTGATTGTTCTATTGCATAAAGTCTGCTATGAATTGTTATTTAGTAGAGGCCAGCAATGGGCAATATAGTTCCTGACTATGTTGTACCCTTACCCCCGAACTCACTTTTTGGTTCCTAACCATCTATGGAGTCATGACGGGGAAATCTACATTGGATAAGTCCCTAAGATGTCCCTTCCGTTTCAATATCCAATTAGGTTTATGATTCTTCCTCTAAAGAATTGTTGGCGATTTCAAAACGTATTTTTAATAAAACCTTAACAATGGGGTAGCCAAATCTAATACGCACTCATACCACGTGTAGGCATTAAAGGAATTCAAAATCCTACGCGTAGGAGCAATATTCTTTACTTCATAGATATACGCTTAAGATAAAAAGCTCAAATCCCGAGAACACTGTAAAATTCAAGCTTAACAACAATGTGTTTGAAAGATTGTACATATACTTTGCTACCATAAAGAAGGGTTTCCTAGCAGGGTGTAGACCTTTCTTTAGGATTAATGGATGCTTCCTGAAAGGCCCATTTAGTGGCTGTGGGGAGAGATGGGAACAACTAAATGTTTCCCATAGCATGGGCATGTGTTGAAGTCGAAGATACCGATAGTTGGAGTTGGTTTCTTCAACTACTTGCTGATGATTTAGATACCATAGATGGGAGTGGCTACACTATCATGTCAGATCAACAAAAAGGACTTCTCAAAGCTGTTTCGATTGTTTGGCCCAAGGCTAAAACAAGATGTTGTGCCAGGCATGTATATTGTAACTTTAGACAAGTCTTTGGTGGTGATTTGTTGTACAGAAGGAGATTGGAAAGTAGCTAAGAGCACTACGGAAAATGAATTTAAAGCTAACATGGAATTGTTCTCATCTATATCTATAGAAGCAAGGCAAGATTTAATGAAAAGAAAATATAAAAAGTGGGTTAGGGCATTTCTTTCTCCTCAGTCCCAATGTGATAGCATAGACAACAATATGAATGAGGTCTTCAACGCTTACATATTATCATCTAGACATAAGCATATCATTATGCTTGAAGATATTAGAATGGTTTAATGGAAATGTTACATAAGAAGAGGGATTTTATAGCTAACAAAGACATTGTTATATGCCCTAGAATTCAACAAAATTTACAAAAGGCAAAGGTTGATGCTCGGAGATGGTCTGCTTTCTGGGATGGTCACTTCTCTTATTTGGTAAGGGAAGGAGCAACCCAAACAAGATTTGTGTGGTAAGCTTGCTAGAGAGGACATGTAGCTGCAACGCATGGCAGCTAAGTGGAGTGCCTTGCCATCATGCTGTAGCAGCCATTTGGAAGGCCATCCAACATCTGAAACACTATGTAGCTGAATGCTTCACAAAGACATCATATCTTAAGGCTTACAAATGGCCTTTAGAGCCTTTAAATGGCCCTCAAATGTGGCCAACATCAAATTATCCCCCATTGAGGCACCTGTTGTTAAGAAACTTCAACATAAGCCAACTATTAAGAGAAAGCCTTCTATTGAAGAATTTGACAGAGTTAAGGCGTCAAAGAAAGGGCTTGTTCAAAGATGTAGCAACTGCAACCAAGAGGGTCATAACAAAAGAAAGTGTTGAAACCCTCCTAAACAAGGACATATTGATACTACCATTAGTCATTCTCAAGCTATCCCTGCTCACGAACAAGGAATACTAAAGTTCGTCTTATGTATCCTAGGTTATGATATACTGGCTATTTGTAATAAGTTTAGCTGTTGTGAAATTAGGAAAGTAGCTAGGGAGGTAGTTCAAGGTAGTCATGAACTCGCTATAGCAGCTAGGAACGGTAAGCTTGTTTAATCTTGGTCTTTCTTCTGTTTGTACTTGTTGTCAAAAAAAAAAAAAAAAAAAAAAAAAAAAAAACAAAAGTTCGTCCTTCTCAACATAAAGCAAAACAAGCAACAACCTAAGAGAAAGTTAGTCAATCATTCAACTCAACCTGCACATTCGTCGGTTCCAATGCACAACAAGGGAGTGGAGATATATACCTATCCTAATGGGTTCCAAAAACAAGCTCGAGTGAGTTTTTTTTTTTTAAGAATAATCTATTGCTAATGTTTGATTCATGTAACTATATTCACTAAGATGTTGATTATATTAACAGTTCATCAACACAAGTTGAACACAAAGCAGCATTGGATCTGATTCAACGTCTGAACAAGGTGCATACATTGGAAGAACTACATAATTACATTTCACTTTTGTATCTGATTTAACGTCTCAATTTTTTTTCACCATTTCATACCACAATTCACTTTTGTGCAGCATTCAATCCACCCATAAGAATCACAACCATTTAGTTTGCTTATAATTGTGACAATTAAACCTCAAAATATGGATTTGCAGATGGTTCTTAATATTCAATGTATTTGCCTTTTTTTAGGTGTATATAGATATATATTACTTGATGATTACAATAACATAAAGCCATTGAGTGATTAATTCATGTTTATTTAATTTTTTTTGTTGGAAGGCTTTTTTTTGGGGACAAGGACGACAATATTTGCTCTACGAACTTTGAAGAAATTAAGAATTGTCGCTTAGTGAACATTGAAGAAAATGAAGAATCTTTTTTGCTATAGCTTTCTGAAGAAATTTTAAATATTAATTTGTTGTTGTGGAAGACCGAGAAACTGAGTATTTTGTAGCCTATGGATTCATGACAAAGTTGTGAGTTTGATTTTTTTGTTCCTTTTCAATTGCCAAAAAACTTGTAAAAATCTCATGAGGTCCTTAAACATTATTTGACTTGAGTTAATAGTGAGGTTAAGCATAGATATAGGGACTAACGTATGATGTCCACCTGAAAAATCTGAAACACTTACTACCTTTGATAGTCTTTAATTCAATCAAACCAACTCATTATGTCTATTTTTTTGTTCAAAATTCATTCACAAAAAATTAATATTAAAAATCACTCACAACCTTTGTTAGTTTTTTACATTAGCGAATTAACAATATCCAAATTCATCTAACTATTAATCTTTCACATTTTAAGTGTAATCACAACTATAGTACGGATGAAGTATATATAATAGAATAATAAGTTTTGAAATTAACGCATGCATCGCGTGTATATAATAAGCCAACTAGTATAATTTTGGTGATCATCTAACAAAAATTATTTGACTTGGTTACTCCCTGAATTTCAGCACATGTATACCATTTATTACTGGTATTACTTAAAAGATTTTCAGCATTTAACACTCGATACAAAGACGGGGAAGCTAATTGCTATCCAGTATATATCCACCAAACTCATTTTTAACGATGATTTACCTTGCAAGTCTATTCAAATACTTAGCACAAATCACACTCTCCCAACAGGGGATAGGGGTGGATGTGGGGTGCGCTTTTCAGGGCGTTCCCTTCTGATGTCCTGTTTTGATTCAACCACGTCAGTTGCATCTGCATAGTTCACCGAATTTTGACTGTTGATCAATGCAACGGACATGGAAAATGCTTGCAGAGAAGAAACTTGGGGATCGAACTCCACTGAGAAGAGACCATCCCGAAGAGGGATCAAGCTAAAAAAAGGCCTCCATTGCTTAGTTTCCTCCTAAAGGAGGTACAAGAAAAAGATAATTGATCAGAGAATGAAGGATGTAACATAACATTCATAAGAAAATGACGAGCACGGGACAGAAGCCATGAAAAAGATAAAACCCACCTGATCATAAAGATCACATTGAATTTGTAGATACTTGTTGTGTTGCCATTTATCAGTGAGAATTCTCAATTTGCACCCAATATCCCACCCTCCACAATCGCATGATCCGCCAGATCTCCAGCGGTTAATCAAAGACGAAGGCAATCCTTCATGTGGCAAGCTGTGGTCACCACCTGGAAGTATGACAACTACCCGGCCCAGTTTCTCATCTTCAAAGTCAGAAAACCAGTCACCCAGATTATCCTCATTGTAAAAGCTGCTGCTTTTCCTAGCAGTATCAGGAATGTTTACAATTATGGCTGCCAGCTCTCTGCTTGTCTTGGATTCTAAAGTTGCAGCATCTACCTCGCTTACGTCAACATTATACAAGACTGACTCTTTAACCATGTGTCTTTTTTTTGACTTCTGCTCACACCAGCTTGGAAAATGAGGTTCTGAAACCTTCATTTGACCTATAACGTTGTACCCAAATCCACAAGGTTTAACCCTCTGATTTTTCCAGCCACCACTTCTCGTTTTGACCTTATGGACCGAATAGAAAGTGTATAACCAGCTGACATCATCCTTTCCAAGTGTGCTTAAACTCTTCACTGTGGATGCCAAAATCTCATTATTTATTTCAACCACAAATTTGAACAAAGGTAGCCCACTCTTAACTGTTAGATACAAAAGGGCTTTTACTGTTGATGCAGTGTCTTTTTCGTTCTCCGCCACATGCAAAGGAATTGGCGGTTTCATTCTCAAGTCATTTGACTGTTCACTCAATTGGTTCACAAACTTGGACCTCAATAATGGATCTAGCAATCTTCTTAAAGGGCTAGCTCTTGCTGTCTCATTCATGTTTGATTTATTGCTGCTTTGAGAATCATTATAAGTGGAACACTCAGGTTTAGCAGGACCAGACTTGGCAGTCACATAAGTAGAGCTAAGTGGAGGTTTAACTGAACCCTCCCTAAAGCTAAGGCTTTTCGTCATCCTAGCTATGCCAAAGCTAAAACGCTGATGCCTTAAACTATCTCCAGACATTTCTGCTGATGAGCGTTGCACAATTTGACCGGGACCACTGGATGCCTTTGGAATAGAAGACATACTTGTTGGTGCTTCTATTTCATTTTCTGTTGGCAGCATGGGCATATCAGATAGGTTGGCTAAAGTCTCAATGGCCTGAGCTTTGACCAAAGTGTCAAGCTTCAAGTCCAATTCCGTCTCCGTCTCAACTGCATTATTCAGGGCACAAGAATGTGGAATACTGGAAAACGACTCATCTGGGTGGATCTCATCAATGGAGAATATATCAGAGAAGCTACCCCAGTTATGCTCAGCTGACTTGCCATCGACTGATACTCTACGATACGCTTCTGAGCTTCTAGAACCAGAGAAATCTTTGGGCAAGAGGAGAATAATGCTCTCCTGCTTGCTATTGCAATACTGCTGCGGAGTATCAAGTCCGTGTCCTTCCATATTTTCAGTACAATTTAGTTCTTCAGCACCCAAATTGCTGACTTTTCTGCTCATAGTTTCTAATATCCCATGATCATCTTCACTCAATTGTGATGATGATTTCCCCGTCAGCCCACAACTATTACGACCCAAATACTTGGCAGCCTTCGAATCTACAGCATCACTTTTTCGAGGAATATCTTTCATGCACATTTCCTCTTCTTTGCCTATCAGATGATTTGACGAAAGCTGTTGGCATGCGCGATTCAGTGCCTTTCCACTAACAGGTTTGACAAATGGTGAAAAATCAACTATATGGGCCGAATTACTATACGAAACACTGGGTTGCTCTCTGGAGTGATCCAAAGCCTCAGTATTTGCCATAACAGATGAACAATCAGCATATAGAGAGCAGCTTCCAGTAGCGGGTTTAGTGATTCTCTCACTCACTAACATTTTTTCTCGTTTGTGAGTCCATTTCTCTAGTCGTTCCCAATCAAGAACTCCGAAATTCAAAATGTTATCCTGGAGCTTTTCTCCTCTTTGGAGATAACCAGGCACCTTGGACATGTACTTGACAAGCTCCTCCTCTCTACTCACACCCTTTCTCATTTGAGGCTGTTGTTGATTGCCAGAAGACTTTGTCTGGACGACAAACACATTGTTAGCATTCTTCACAAACTCCAAAGGAACATCTGAATGTGGAGGACGTATAGAATTCTCCACTTCGACGACCTTATCTTTGTACTTCAAACCTTTACTAGATCTCGGGGACAAAGACTTCTCCACAGCAAACCTTGATATTTGGGACTGTCTTGATGTCCTTCTGGACTCCGAGCTATGCCCAATGTCACCAGAATATGCTAGGTTCTCCTTTCTTGACAATGCCTTCCGAGGCATGGTGTCAGTTCAATCGGTCAATTCACAAGCACAGTCGTCCCTCTTCTTTAACCCCATAGCCTGGCAATAAATGTTTCACAAACAAGTTGGAAACATAAGCAGAATCATCACAATTAAACAGCAAACATTCAAATAAATACATTCCATATAATTTTTAACAATCAAAAAATTAAGTTAGCATCATGGGAAAAAATGGAAAAACTCGTAATTTATAACTGTGATAAGTTATAACATATACACTCACATTTCTTACCCTTTTGCCAAAACCCCCTAATTTCTTGCCCCAAGTTCCCAAAATCCCCTCTTACATAACTTCTTGATGGAGAACATATTAGGATATTTTCTCCACTATATTTAGACTCTATCCTGTTCAATGTATTTTAACTTCAATCCGTCTTGCGTGGACCCGGTTCACATTAAAAATAGCGTGGACGAGGACTAGACACGTGCCCCACTACAAACTAGTCAATCCCGCGTTCCAAAATCCGTGCGATTTTCTCTCTCTTTAATAAGATTATCTCGCCCTAAAATTTTAACAAAAACAGTTGTTCAGAACAAACATACACTATATCATTTTAAAATACACTATATCATGTCAAAATACACTATCATGTCAAACACTATAACGATCGATTATGATAATTTTGTGTAATATACAAATAAACTACACTATAACATTTCAAAATACACTATATCATGTCAAAACACACTATATCATGCAACTCTATCATGTCAAAAAACACAGCAAAATACTATCATGTCAAAATATACTACTTCCTCCGTTCTGTTTTAAATGAAACGTAGGGCCTTGGCACGGGGATTTAGAATAGGAGAGAGATAGAGAGAAAAAAAGAAGGGACCCATGTGATGAGGAGAGAGATAGAGAGAAGTGAATACCAAATAAGGTAACGTTTCACTTATTTTGAAAGGCCTAAAATAGTAAGCGTTTCATTTATTTTAGAACGGAGGAAGTATATCATTTCAAAATACACTATATCATGTCAATATACACTATAACATGCAACACTATCATGCCAAAAAACTCAGCAACACTATCATTTTAAAATACACTATATCATTTCAAAATACACTATATTATTTCACATATACACTATCAGGAGAGTGCAGAGGAGGGAGAAGTTATCAGGAGAGAGAAAAGAGCGGAAGGCTGAACGCGGCAAAAACGGAAAGTTGTAATCATTAAAACTTACGTGAGATGGATAAGGTGCACACTAAGTTTGTGTGCACCAGGTTCATATTAGTTTTTTTTATTTTAACTTATTTCAGAAAAATTAAGATAAGATAAGCTAAGCTAAGCTAGATAAGATAAGATCAGATAAGACAAAATAAGTTAATCAAATGGACCCTTAGGCATATAATTTTGCATATGATTAGTTAATCTATATAATATTCTTATGTTTCCAGGCTTTTACCAACACGGTTAGGATTGGCACTTGTGTAATCCATATAATGATCCAGATACATCACTCCCAAGTTTAACAAGTTTTTCCCAAATCTAGCAATTATAAGTTATAACCGTTACAAAAATGAGTGGAAGGCGTAAGCTTCGATCACTTAAAACAGGCAAAATTTATTGCAGCAATTGCACAAGCGGATCCCTCCCATTCAAAACCTTTGTAGAAAGCCGAAAATAAAGTTCTAGATTTACTATTATTAAAAATAAATAAATTAATATATAAATAATATTAGACTTGTATGCATCCCCCGCAAAGGAAAAAAAACATCATATCTTCTTTGTCCGGCAATATAACAAAAAAAAAAAAAATCCGAACAGATCATACAAATTTCATCCACTTACACAGTTACATATTTAATTATTAAAATGCACCAAAATAAAACATATATAACCATTAATTTAAACAATGTTGTTAATCAGAAAAAGACATAGCAAGCACATAAGTGGAGAAATGCCAACTGTAGAACGGTTATCCATGAAAAACGTACATATAGTTACAATGTCATAAGGAAATTGAATTATATTTTATCAATCAATATCCAAAATTATCAGCAAAAGACAAAAATATCGATATTATTACTAGATGCTTAGAACAAGCAGAGATCTAGAAGCGGGGTAAAAAAAAAAGCCACCTTCAGAAACAGAGAACAGAGCACAAATGCATAAAAAAAAATAACTAGTTTTGTTTCATCGCTCTTAATCTCTTACCAACAAAGACAAAATGAAAATGAGAAATACCTTATTTTGGTGTCTCGTAATTTTTTATGCAGCAAAAACTTTAATCGTGTATAGGGATCACCGGGGGCTTACGAAATGAAGGAGTGATGTGGTATGTACGTAAATTGAAAGCAAAGTAAGGTACCAAAACTTTTATACCACTGTAAATTGCCAAAATCAAGGATTAGGATTTGATTTTTAGATCATACGAAACATTTTGCATCACAATTCACATGACAGTAGTGCTGCTTCCCGTTGTTTAATTTCCAAGGGATTGTGTGAGAGTTCTGCTTAGCGGAGGAAAAAGCGAGGGAGAGTCAGAGTGAGTGAGAGGAGGTACAGATATGAGAGAGAGAAAGGGAGGATAGTCTGATGGATAGAGAGCGTTTTGTCTTTGTTTTTGTTTTCCAGATATCGCTCTCAATCGGACGGTGAAAAGCGAACAGTGGTCATATCAAGGGAAGGCGATTGACGAGGATGTTGATATAGACGAGAATAAATTGAGTGTCTTCACGGATCCCAAAGATCTAATGGGTCCCAATTGACCAAATGAACCTCAAAGTAGTAGTGCATCTAGAGCTGTAAATTCAGTTACTCGATTCGGGTTCAGGTTGGGTCATTTCAGGTTTCAGGTCATGTTCAGTCAGGTCGTGTCAGGTCTATAAATCAAACAGGTCGGGTGCAGGTCGGGAACGGTCGTAATTCGGTCAGGTCTGCCTCGGTTTGTTTCTTCTTTCAGGTTCGGTCGGGTTCGATACGGTCAATTTTGTAGGGATCGGAAGAGGTCACAATGACACTCACAAAGTCACACAAACAAGACAACCAACCAACTACTCAAACCAATCAACCCAAATTGTCACACACCAAAATTACCACATAAAATCAGCAATAATGCAGTAGCAAAATCAGCAATAACAAGAAGAATAATAAGCAAACAACGCACACGAATTATACGTGGAAAACCCCTTCAATGTGAAGAGTAAAAACCACGGGACCGTTTAAGGAGTCCACCCTATACTTCTCTTATTGATAATTGAGGGAAAAAGAATCCCAAATCAGTCTACAAAGGATTCACAACCCACCAACAAACACCAACAATAAGAGAATCAAAATAGAGAGCAAAAGGTGAAGAAACCACCCAAATTCGTAGATCTGTCCAGAGATGATTCTGACCAAACCAGAGCTCAAACTGACGATCCAACCGTCCAAAATGAAGCCCTAGATGTCACGAACAAGCTGTCAAAATTTCAGGACGATCCAACGGTGCAATTTCCGGCAACAGACAGATTTGTAAATGCTGTCCCTGAAAAACCGAAAACCCGAAAATCTCTTCTCTCTCTTGTGTTTTCTTTTTCAAGTTGCTGCTGCTGCTATCTTTTTTTTTCAGCAAAAATTCCCCTTCTAAACCCTCCTAAGGCTTACTAAATCAGCCACATAATAAGCCCAAAGTGGGACTTAAAAATAAACAAGTAACATGGTATAATATTGGGCCAAATGAAAGGACCCAAATAAAAAACACATATTACTAACTTGGGTTGGACCCATAACAATCTCCCCCTCCAACCCAACACGGGGAAGACGATCACGCTTCAATCATCACTTGAAGCTCATTCCCGCAAGCTTACTACAAACTTCAAGCTTGCTCCCTGGAACCACCTTTGTCAACATATCTGCACCATTCTTATTGGTGTGAACTTTCTTCAGCTTCATTCTCTTCTCCTCAATCACATTTCGCAACCAATGATATCGAACATCAATATGCTTGGTGCGAGCGTGATACATAGAGTTCTTACTCAAATCTATAGCACTCTGACTATCACAGAATACAACATACTCACCTTGCTCCAAACCCAACTCTTGTAGGAACCTTTTCAACCAAAGCATTTCCTTACTTGCTTCCACAGTGCTATATATTCGCCTCGGTAGTTGATAAAGCCACACACTTTTGCAACTTGGATTGCCAAGAAATGGCTCCCCCGAAAATGTGAATACATAACCTGAGGTAGACTTTTTACGTTATCAAGATCACCAGCCATGTCCGCATCTCGTATAACCCTCAAGAATAGGTTTGCCACCTCCATAACACAAACAAAGTTTAGAAGTGCCACGCAAGTATCTCGAAGATCCATTTCACTTGCATCCCGGTGAGCCTTACCCGGATTGGATAAGTATCTACTCACCAAACCAACGAGAATGTGCAATATCGGCCTAGTATACACCATAGCATACATCAAGGAACCAACAGCAGAAGAATAAGGAATAGATGACATACTTGCTTTCTCCTTCTGTTGTAGGACAAGCTCTCTTGCTTAGCTTAAAATGAGTCGCTAATGGTGTACTAACCGGCTTGGCATGCTTCATATTGAACCTTTCAAGCACCCGTTCAATATACTTTTCTTGTGATAACCACAACTTCCCGACCTTCTCCGTCACGAGCAATCTCCATGCCTAAGATTTGCTTAGCGGGACCCAAGTCTTTCATGTCAAATGACTTGGACAAGTCTTTCTTCAAACATTGAATCATTCCCGCATCTTGTCCAACTATCGGCATATCATCTACATATAAAAGAAGGATGATGAAGTTACCTCCAGGGAACTTTCTGAAATACACACAAGGATCTGCAGAAGTTCGTTTATAACCATGGCTAGTCATAAACGAATCAAATTTCTTGTACCACTTGCCTTGGTGCCTGTTTAAGCCCATAAAGACTCTTCTTCAACTTGCAAACAAGTTTATCTTTCCCTTTTTCTTCAAAACCTTCAGGTTGCTCCATGTAGATCTCTTCATGCAAGTCACCATGTAAAAATGCGGTTTTTACATCGAGTTGCTCCAACTCAAGATCAAGACTTGCTGCTAACCCCAATACGGTTCGATAGATGTCATTTTGACCACCGGAGAGAAGATCTCATCAAAGTCAATGCCCTTTTTCTGGTTGCATCCCTTTACCACCAATCTAGCTTTGCGCTTCACTATCTTCTCACCATCTTTCTTGTTCTTGAAAACCCATCTGTTTCTCAAGACTTTCTTGCCCTTGGGAGGCTTCACTAGCTCATAAGTGTCATTCTTTTTCAAGGAATCCATCTCCTCCTTCATAGCATCGAGCCACCGGTTTTTCTCATCATGAGACAAGACCTCTTGATAGTTCTACGGCTCTCCATCTTCACTAACTAGAATGAACTCGAGCTTGGATACTTTGTTGAAGGTTTACGCTCTCTAGTGGACCTTCTAACATGTGTATCCTCCACTTGAGGGGTAGTTTGCTCCCCCGCTCATGAATCTCTTCTTCATTTGCATCATCATCTTGGATTTCTTCATCAGATGAAGACTCATCATGATCTTCATCATCAACATGATCTGGTACATCATTATCAGGTTGTACCTCACCAACATCATCATGTACATCATCTAGTACATCCTCAACATTCTCATTCTCATTTGCTGGCTGAATCACAGGAGGAGTAGAAGTAGAATCATTAGTAGTATCAAAAGACAAATCAAGTAGAAGTGTACCTTGTACTCGGAAGATCTGCACCCTTCTCGTGCTCAAAGAATACTACATCCCTACTTCTCACTACCTTCTTCTTTTTCTGGATCATAGAGTCTGAAACCATACTCTTCATCTCCATACCCAACAAATACACATGGATTGGATTTCGAATCAAGCTTTGACCTCTGTTCTTTAGGCACGTGTATGTATGCCTTGCAGCCAAAGACTCTCAAATGTGAATAAGTGGGATCACGTCCTTTCCATGCTCTCTCTCTGGAATGTCAAGACCAAGAGGAATCGATGGAGATCGATTAATCAAATACACGGCACATTGCACTTTGCTTCAGCCCAAAATGTCTTAGGAAGATCAGACATTCTAAGCATACACCTCACCTTCTCTACAATGGTTCTATTCATTCTCTCAGCAACTCCATTGTGTTGTGGTGTGCCGGGCTCTGTCTTCTCATGTCTAATGCCATATTGTGAGCAATAATACTTGAACTCTTTCGAAGTATACTCACCACCGTTGTCGGATCGAAGACACTTCAACTTTCTTTCGGTCTCCCTTTCTACCATGGCATGAAACTTTTCGAAAATCTCGAACACTTGGCCTTTTGTCTTCAACATATACACCCAAGTTCTTCGAGTAGCATCATCAATGAAAGTGACAAAATATCTATTGCCACCAAGAGACTCCACCTCAATAGGACCACAAACATCGGAGTGAACTAACTCCAATTTTTCTTGCCTTCTGGTGGACTTCCTAGAAAAGGAAGCTCTATGCTTGCTTACTCGCCAAACAATGATCACAAGGGTCAAGAGAAACTGTTTTATCAACAGGAATAAAAGATTTACCTCGCTAACGGTTTGATCCCCTTGTCACTCATATGCCCTAGCCTTCGATGCCACAAATTTGGAGAATTCTTTTCTTCAACTGCATTCACCTCACCCGGAACATACACTCAAGTATGTCTTATACAAGGAACAACACAACTCGCCACGAGCAGCCTGTCATCGAACCCTTGGATAATTTCCACTTACCATCACCAAAGGTATGTCGGAATCCTTCTTGATCAAGGACATTTGCAGACAACAGATTAAGGCGTAAATCAGGAATATGGCGTACATTCTTCAATGTAAGCATGCACCCAACACTTGTCTTCACACGAATATCACCTACCCCAACAATGCTAGCTGAGCTCTTGTTCCCCATCTTCACACTACCAAAATCACCGGATTGATAGTTTGTGAAGTACTCCCTTTTGGGAACACAATGGTATGAAGCACCCGAATCTACAAGCCACTCTGTATCCGAACTTTCTACATGATGACACTCACTAGTTGCACAAATTAAAGTGACCCCATCATCATTGTTAGAAGCGATTCTTTGCGAGTATTTTTATCATCTCCTCGCTTTTGTGAGTCTTGCTTCTTACCTTGTTCTTTCTTCCAACGGTAGCAAAACTTTTTGATATGGCCAGGCTTGTTGCGGTGATGACATGTCCTAGTCTCTTTATCTCTAGACTTGGACCTCGCTCTTTGAGTTACCACGACCTTTAGGACCCGTACTCTTGCTTCTTCCACGATTCTCAACCACAAGAGCATGTGAATTATCAACTCCCATCTCCTTTCTTCTTATCTCTTCATTAAACATGCTTTCTTTGATCACATCCAAAGATAGCACACCATCCGGAGCAGAGTTACTAATAGTCACAACCAAGGTCTCCCAACTATCTGGCAAAGAACTCAATAAGAACAAAGCTTGCAACTCATCATCAAGACAAATTTTCATAGTAGTCAACTTGTTAATGATATCCTGGAAGTCATTAAGATGCTCAGAAACAGACTTTCCACCTTTCAATTTCAAATTAACAAGTCTTTTAATCAAAGAAGCTTTGTTGTGAGCGGTCTTCCTCTCATAAAGACCTTCCAATTTCTTCCACAAATCATAAGGGTCGGACTCCTGTGACACATGATTGAATATGCTAATATCAACCCATTGTCTAATAGTCTCTAAAGTCTTTCTTTTCAACTTTACCCAATCTTTTTCATCCATTTTATCTGGTTTAGATGGTTTAGAGACGCTACCATCAGAGTTGGTGACAGTTTCAATTGGATCATACAAATCCTTGCAATATAACATGTCGTCCATCATAGGTCTCCAAATGGAATAATTGGTTGATGTCAATTTAACCATTGAACTACCTCCACTACCACTAGTAGACTCCATAACAATGGTCAAATTAATCTCCGGCTCTGATACCAAGTTGTAGGGATCGGAAGAGGTCACAATGACACTCACAAAGTCACACAAACAAGACAACCAACCAACTACTCAAACCAATCAACCCAAATTGTCACACACCAAAATTACCACATAAAATCAGCAATAATGCAGTAGCAAAATCAGCAATAACAAGAAGAATAATAAGCAAACAACGCACACGAATTATACGTGGAAAACCCCTTCAATGTGAAGAGTAAAAACCACGGGACCGTTTAAGGAGTCCACCCTATACTTCTCTTATTGATAATTGAGGGAAAAAGAATCCCAAATCAGTCTACAAAGGATTCACAACCCACCAACAAACACCAACAATAAGAGAATCAAAATAGAGAGCAAAAGGTGAAGAAATCACCCAAATTCGTAGATCTGTCCAGAGATGATTCTGACCAAACCAGAGCTCAAACTGACGATCCAACCGTCCAAAATGAAGCCCTAGATGTCACGAACAAGCTGTCAAAATTTCAGGACGATCCAACGGTGCAATTTCCGGCAACAGACAGATTTGTAAATGCTGTCCCTGAAAAACCGAAAACCCGAAAATCTCTTCTCTCTCTTGTGTTTTCTTTTTCAAGTTGCTGCTGCTGCTATCTTTTTTTTTCAGCAAAAATTCCCCTTCTAAACCCTCCTAAGGCTTACTAAATCAGCCACATAATTAGCCCAAAGTGGGACTTAAAAATAAACAAGTAACATGGTATAATATTGGGCCAAATGAAAGGACCCAAATAAAAAACACATATTACTAACTTGGGTTGGACCCATAACAAATTTCGGGACAGGTCATCTTTAGTGGTCATGTGGTGTTGGGTCGGGTTTATTGCAGGTTTGTAGCGGGTGCTTTCAGGTTCAGGTCATGCGTGGGTCGGATACTTATCATGTCAAGAGAATAACGGTTTAGGTCAAGTTCGAGTCAAGTTCAGGTCGTTAGTTATTGGGTTGTGCCATACTTGGTTTCGGATCGCTTCGGGTATCGGGTCATGAAACTTGTGTGTCACTGGTGCAAATTTTTTCATTATTTAATAATTCATTGAAAATCAATGCTTGAATAGTTCATCTAGTTCTATGCCTTTTTGCAATACTGTTAGTTTATAATTTATGTTATTATGTGGTGAAATCAATGACAAGTCGAGTTATCAAAAATCAACAAGTCGGGTAACATGTAGTAACAAGTCGGATAAAACCATGTACCAAGTCGTAACAGGTCTTGTAAATCAGGTAACAGGTCGCAACAGGTCGGGACAATAACAGGTTAAGTCGAGTTATAATCGGTCTCAGGTCCTAATCAGGTCAAGTGTCAAATCGGGTTCAGATAGTTGTCAGGTCTGTTCACTTCAGTTATCGGTCTTTTTCGGGCGGGTGTCGATTCAGGTTCAGGTCATAGATGGTTGGGTCAAGATCAGGTATCAGTTATTATCAGGTCGGGTGCAGGTCAGGTTTCAGGTGACCTGTTTTACCAAAATTTCAGGTGCAAGTCGGTTACAAGTCATTACAGGTTCAGGTCGGATTGTCAGATCAGGTCATTTTTTGACAGCTCTAAGCGCATCAGTGTGACTAGCTTCTTCGGACACTACGTTGTAAATTTAGAAATGTAACACGAGTTTAAACCTTAATATCTTCAGTTATGTGCGAAAGTGGTGATTAACCCTTTAAATTCGCCTAACTTGTGATGATAATTTACCTCCACAACTTTACCCAAATGTGAGATTATACATTTATTAGAATATCTATCCATTTTCTCTTTAGTCAAAATTTTTGTTACTACTAAGATATCAAACTATACGTATTTTTCTACAACTTAATCTTCTTGAGTTTTGTTGTCTTTGTCTAATCAGCTCCCCAAGACCCAACTCTTATCTTTTTTGTGAAGCTTCATCTCCTCTTTTGCTTTCCATGTCTGCTCAAACTTTTCTTCAACCTGTCTTTCTTCTCTTATCTTTCCTTGTCTTCCTCACTTGGAATTTCATATCTACTCTTTGAGCATTTGAGCTACAATTCTGAATCGAGCTTTCATTTTGACGCCTCTGCGAATACTGAATCATCCAACACTTCACAAACAAGTAAAAATGCATACTTTAATTTTGATGGGTTGCTGGATTTTTTGACATTGCTTGTGAACTATTGGTAAGCCAGTTGTTGTAAATAAATAATTAGAAGAAGGAAAGAAAATATGTCCTGCTAGGTCATCCTGCTTGCTAGGTCGACTTCACTAATGGCTTGCGGATTCTCCTTGATTTTTAACAGCCTAAGTATAGATTTACTGGCTGCATTTTTATGATTGAATCTATTCATTATGCTTTCGGTCACACTCTATTTTATGAACTTGCTGGGGTGCTTCTATAATATAAATATAAGAAAATCAAAGAAAGAGAATATGAATTAAATCGCTTAAGGGGATTTCTTTTTTACCCCCATAGTGCTCCCATTTCAGCAACCACTTTAGCTTTTTGGGCGGCTGTAGGACGGACGACCGCCTGTAAGTGGCCATGTCCATTGAGAATTGAATGGAGTTTTCCCATTATTTCCCCCCGAAAATCTAAGAGAGACATTACTATCAAGAAGTTTAATTTCGTTGGATAGCATAAATTTTGAACTAGAAGCTCCTAGTATAAAAAGCCTATCTCAAAGTGTATATATGAAATAGGGAATAATTATTCATTCTTGTACTGGTTCTCTTTGCTGCAAAATATCTAGATTTATTTGTTGGAGTAATCTAAGTTACATATTGATCCATATGAGAAATGGTCATTTCCCACAAATCCTAGTTATGTTAGGATTTGTGTTGTTTGCCTAATTCTATTAGGAATATGACTCTCAAAATCTTAATCCTAATAGGATTAGAACTCCTAGTTCTGTTAGGAGTCTCAAAGTTTTAGTTTGTTCATAATTCTAGTTGAGTTAAAAATCCAAATCTTAGTTGGATTAGGATTCCTAATTGGAGTAGGATTATAGTAGCATTAGCAGTCTAGTTGGAGTAGGAGTAATAGTAGGCGTCCAAGTTGAGCTTGATGTTCTACTTGCATTAGGAGTTTTTTATTTCATTATTATCTTGTTCATAGTTCCCTAGTCTTAGTATGATTAGGGTTTTGTTTTACACGCCTATATAAGGCTTTGTTTTTCATTAATAAAAAAGAGTGTTTTGGAGTTTAAGAATTGAAAGTGATATTAAAGCCTGTTTATGCTTGCATACAACTGAGTGTTCAAATACACAAACCGAGACTTTGTGTGATCTTGGAGCCTAGACTGTAACACCCCGTATTTTCACCCTTTATTTTTGGTGTTTGTTTATATTAAAATGATTTTTTTCCATAAAAATAAATAATTTATTATTTAAATTATTTTTGGAAAGTGATATGAAAATGTGTATATATTTTTATATGTTGTGATATATTTATTTATATTTATTTTAAGTTGTAGTTATTTATTTTAAAGTTTACATTAGTTTCGTTATTTATCTAGGCGTTTAGGATGCAGTTTTGTCGCGTAGCATTTTTGTAATGTTGTTGGACCGACTTAGGTAATGAAATGTTGCATCGCATGTGGCGTGTCGTGCTGGCCGAAAATCAGCAATTATGGTGTGAAGGATGAAGAGTTTTGGTGCTCATTAAGTTAACCTTTGGATCTCTTGTAACCCCCTATTTAATTCCCCATTAACCCACCTTTATAATCACCCTTAAAATTATTGCTTAATGAGGTTATTAATCAAGTTTTTGCTGCATTCTAACCCCCATTTTCGCCCAACCCTTAGAGAGGAAGAGAAAGAGTTCTTCTCTCTTCTCGGATTTTCGTCCATTTTTGCACACCTATTTGTTTGCATCATATCTCCTTCGTTTCTTATCCGAATTGAACGTGTGAGTAGTCAAAATCCATCTACTCGGAAAGATCTTGCTCGTGGTACAATTTGTTTTTGAAGAAAGGGAAAGACACGACTGCAGTTTTCGTTTCAATCAGACTAGTCATCCGGTTTTTGTTCCATGTCACACCTTCACGAAATTAACCATATCCAGAGATCTAACCGTTGGATCATTCTCAAACTTGGATAGCACGTTTATACCATCTTGATCTTCACTTTTACCAAAGCGATTGTGAATCCAATCTTTCAATCACCGGGAATCGTGGTCGGAACAGAGCAGTACGAAATGAGATTTTTCAATGTTCAAGAAGAAAACGCCTAGTGACTTGTTGCTACAATTATCGTTCGTTGTGCTTTGGGGTTAGAAGAGGAATTGGATTGTATGCGTAACTCTTCACTATCTCTTTAGACTCAGCTCTCCTCCCGACGTTCCAGGTAACTAGTAGTTATCTTAGAACGATAGAGATTGAAGTATTTTTTGGTATTAGATTATTACGCTAGGAATTGTTTAAAATACTTTTTGAATGAAATTATTGATGAAATTTGACGTGAATATACTTGATGCATGCTGTATGAATATTGTATACAGAAAGATAATTTTCGTCTGATTTTTAGTATTTATTTGATTTAATTGGATTTTGTGCGTTTTTGGCTTATTTGCATAATAATTATTAAACAAATGTTAAAATTTCTGAAATTATTTTTCATGAAACATGTTATATGTGTAGTATGTATTTCATGCCTTGGAATAATTTTTGCCTACTGTTTACAGGTTTATTTAATTGATTTATCTGTTTTTTCATTTTCGTATCTTTCAGTATATAAATCGTGAAAATTACTTTTGTATGCCGAAAAATTAATTTTTTTGTATATTATGTATTACCGTGAGTTTGTACATGTTATGTAAGTTTTTGGTAATTTTTAGGAGTTTATTTTTATTTTTAATTATTATATTGCCTTTATTGAGTATTCTGTAAATTAACGTTTAAAAATACTTTTAGAGTCCGAAAATTATAAATAAAAATTTTACCATGTGAGTAGAGCCATTAGAGTCGTATGATAATTTTTGTGTTATTTTACTGATCGTACTTATTAGTTTAATAATTATTATTGTGTTTTTGTTGTGAATTTGAGGATATTCTTTTAAATTATTTAAAAGCTTGTTAATCATAAATAATTTGTGATCTTTTATGTTCTTGGAGGCTGGTGTTTAGTAGGTTGCTGTAAGTATTATTGGTATCATTATGTTTATGTTTGATTTATGTAAAAATGATTAATTGTGTACTATTCATTCATTTAATAAGCATTGGAGTTAATTGGTGATGCATTTCTGATTGGTACTGTTAGTGCTGTAAAAACTATTTCATTATCATTGTTGATGCTTAGTGATGTTCAAAGTATTGTGGTTGGAGATATTTGTTGTAAGTTTGTAAGTTACTACTTTGAGGTTTTTTGAAGAATTACTTTTGATGAATTATGGGTATAAGGTCGGGTGGCATCCCTTTTGACGAATATTTTTGAGCTGAATGATACTTTGATGATATTTATGAATTATGATTTTATTTTTGAGATAAGAACATACGGTGGGATAGATGTAGTCCCCGGTGAAGAACATGCCAAGCACCTGGTTTGCAAACTAGGGGTACACCTGGATTAATTGTTGTCGTCCGATAGGTCAGGGAGTTCTGCGTGTTCTACCCTGCATCGGGAGTTTGGCCATTCTTAGACACAGGCAGTGGGGAACGTAAGCCCATAGACTGACCTGGAGATTGCGATTTGACAAACCTTAGGAAGTGAATTGCGATTCACTGGCGTTCAGTTTCCGACTCAATCACTTGTTTTACCTATACTTTTATTTTTATAAAAGTACTCTTGAGATGATTTATTTATTTTTATCCAATTCACTTGCTATTTATTATTTATTTGCGTTACTTGTGAGTTATATGGAAGTGGATGCATATTGTAGTTGACTTGACTTTATTCTTTCCTTTCTTATTAATCTTTGTCTGAATCATGCTTTGATTTCTTTTGTTCTGGGAGAACTGCTAGTTACTCCCCACAGATTGTGGATGTTGGATGATATATTTTGCAGGTGATATTGATGAGAATCTTCTTTGGTTTTGGGCTCGGGTTGAGTTGTGAGCATTAAAAAGCTAGATGTTTCAGGCCTATACTTTTAATTAGTTTGAGAGTCAGTTTTCTCTTTTAGATATTATTATAATTAATTTAATTATTTATACTATTTACTTGTGTTGGTTTATCACTTAGTTTTTTTAAACGCATTTCTTGTAGTAGTGATATTCCCAGAAGACGATGTTTCCGCCATCGTCCTATTAATACTATTATTATCTCTATATTTCCGCTTTGAAATTCTGGGGTGTTACACCCCATAATTTCAAAGCGGAAAAAGAAAATCAAGTTTAAAGTGTAACACCCCAGAATTTCAAAGCGGAAAAGAAATAAATAATAATAGTATTAATAGGACGATGGCGGAAACATCGTCTTCTGGGAATGTCACTACTACAAGAAATGCGTTTAAATAACTAAGTGATAAACCAACATAAGTAAATAGTATAAATAAATTAAATTAATTCGAGTAATATCCAAAAGATAAAACTAACTCTTCAACTAACTAAAAGTCTAGGCCTAAAACAACTATCAATTCATTCTCGCGTCTCAACCCGAGCCCAAAACCAAAGAAGATTCCCATCAACAAAACATGCAAAATATACAACAAACATCCACAATCAGTGGGGAGTAACTAGCTGTTCTCCCAGAACAAAAAGAAATCAAAGTCTATTCCAGACATAGATTAGTAAGAAAGGAAAGAATAAAGTCAAGTCAACTACAATATGCATCCACTTCCATATAACTCACAAGTAACACAAATGAATAATAAATAGCAAGTGAATTGGTAAAAAATAAATAAATCATCTCAAGAGTACTTTTATAAAAATAAAAGTATAGGTAAAACAAGTGATTGAGTCAGAAACCAAACGTCAGTGAATCGCAATTCACTTCCTAAGGTTTGTCAGATCGCAATCTCCAGGTCAGTCTATGGGCTTACATTCCCCACTGCCTGTGTCTAAGAATGAACAAACTCCCGATGCAGGGTAGAACACGCAGAACTCCCTGACCTCTCGGACGACAACAATTAACCCAGGTTTACCCCTAGTTCGCAAACCAGGTGGTTGGCATGTTCTTCACCGGGGACTACATATATCCCACCGGATGTTCTTATCTCAAAAAATAAAATCATAAATATATATCATCAAAGTATCATTCAGCTCAAAAATATTCGTCAAAAGGGATGCCACCCGGCCTTATACCCATAATTCATCAAAAATAATTCTTCAAAAATCCTCAAAGTAGTAACTTACAAACTTACAACAAATATCTCCAACCACAATACTTTGAACATCACTAAGCATCAACAATGATAATGAAATAGTTTTTACAGCACTAACAGTATCAATCAGAAATGCATCATATCAAATAAGATCACCAATTAACTCCAAGGCTTATTAAATAAATAAAACGTACACAACTAATCATTTTTACACAAACCAAACATAAACATAATGATACCCAATAATACTCACAGTAACCTACTAAACACCAGCTTCCAAGAACATAAAAGGTCACAAATTATTTCTGATTAACAAGCCCTTAAATAATTAAAAAGAATATCCTCAAACTCACAACAAAAACACAATAATAACTATTAAACTAATAAGTACGATCAGTAAAATAACACAAAAATTATCATACGACCCTTATGGCTCTACTGACATGGTACAAATTTTATTTCTAATTTTCAGACTCTAAAAGTTTTTTTAAACGTTAATTTACAGAATACTCAATAAAGCCAATATAATAATTAAAAATAAAAATAAACGCCCAAAAATTACCAAAACTTCAAATAACATGAATAAACTCATGGTAATACATAATATACAAAGAAATGAATTTTTTGGCCTCTAGAAATAATTTTCACGATTTATATACTGACAGACACGAAAATGTAAAAACAGATAAACCAATTAAATAAACCTGTAAACAGTAGTAAAAAATTATTCCAAGGCATGACATACATACTACACATATAACATGATTCATGAAAAATAATTTCAGCAATTTTAACATTCGTTCAATAATTATTTAGCAAATAAGCCAAAAACGCACAAAATACCAAATAAATAAAATAAATACTAAAACTCAGACGAAAATTATTTTTTTGTATACAATATTCATACAGCATGCATCAAGTATATTCACGTCAAATTTAATCAATAATTTCATTCAAAAAGTATTTTAAACAATTCCTAGCGTAATAATCTAATACCGAAAAATACTTTAATTTCTATCGTTCTAAGATAACTACTAGTTACCTGGAATGTCGGGAGGAGAGCTGAGTCTAAAGGGATAGTTAAGAGTTACCCATACAATCCAATTCCTCTTCTAACCCCAAAGCACAACGAACGATAATTGTAGCAACAAGTCACTAGATGTTCTCTTCTTGAACATTGAAAATTTTCATTTCGTGCTGTTCTGGTCCAACCATGATTTCTGGCGATTGAAAGATTGTATTCACAATCGCTTCGGTCAAAGTGAAGATCAAGATGTTATAAACGTGCTGTCCAGATTTGAGAATGATCCAACGGTTAGATCTCCGGATATGGTTAATTTCGTGAAGGTGTGACAGGAAAAACTGGGTTGGTTGAACCTTTCTCTTCTTTTTCTCTTCCCTTTCTCTCTTTCTTTTCTTGAAAATGGCGTGGGTTAAATGAGAATGATGCTGAATTTCTCTTATTAAAAATCAGAAGTTATTGGCAAGGAAAAACGAAGGGTTTAGGAGAATGTTAATGAGGGATTAAATGAGCGGTTACAAGATATTCAAAGGTTAACTTAATGAGCACCAAAACTCTTCATCCTCCACGCCATAATTGCTGATTTTCGGACACCCCAGAATTTCTTTTTCCGCTTGAGTAGTAGTAGGCGTCCAAGTTGAGCTTGATGTTCTACTTGGATTAGGAGTTTGTTATTTCAATATTATCTTGTTCATAGTTCCCTAGTCTTAGTATGATTAAGGTTTTGTTTTACACACCTATATAAGGCTTTGTTTTTCATTAATAAAAAAGAGTGTTTTGGAGTTTAAGAATTGAAAGTGATATTAAGCCTGTTTATGCTTGCATACAACTGAGTGTTCAAATACACAAACCGAGACTTTGTGTGATCTTGGAGCCTAGACTCACAAGAGACCATCTTGATTTGGATATGGATGACTTACCTAAAACAAGCCCTAGTTCTGTTAGTTTTCCGAAGAACCAAAAAAATCAAGATTTGGTCCTCTCACGCGCCCTCATGCGTCGTCGCCGTGACACTGCTTTGGTACCACTCACTAGTGGAAAAAACGCTATATGTCACAAGATAACATATCCGGTTATGGCAAAATCGGATCCGTAAATCCACAAAAATTTGGAGGAAAACTTGGGCTGAATAACGGATCCGGTCCTTAAGTGAACCGGATCAGTTAACGGAAAACTGAACCGGTTTCTATTAACTGATCCGGTTCACATGACCGGATCCGTTAATCAACACTTTTTTTGCAAACCAAAACCCGCGTTCTAATTTTCCTCCTCTCCAATTTTCGTTTTCTCCCTCCTTCCTTAGTTATTTACTCTTAAGGGTTATACTCCACTGCTGGGTTCCCTCTTGCACACCAAACGAATGCAGCCTGCTTCCATCGCCAGCCATGTGCCGCCACCACTGGGCTCTTCCTCTTGCGCACCACTCCACTGGCTTTCCTCTTGCGCACCGCTCCACCGTGCTTTGCTGCTGCACCATTTCTCCTTCCTCTCCACCGGCGCACCACCCCTGCTGCTCCACCTCCGCACCACCAGCACTGCTGCACCACCACCTCTTCACCTCCACCCGCTTTAAAGCACTAAATTCCTCCTCCACCTCTTAAGGAAACCCTAGATGAAGCGCAAAACCCAAATTCACTTTTGAATATTTTTTTTTAAAGCCGTTGAAGGATACTTTGATTTCGAAAGGGTTTAGGCTTTGTTTCCTATTGATGGTTGTGATTTGGTCGCTCGTTGTTTTCTTCAGATCGATTTTTGATTTTCTGTTTGTTTGCGAAATTTAGCTTTTTTTTTCATTCAGAAGTTAGTAGGATTAAGTTTGGTTGAATGATCCTAACTTAGGGTTCAGTATTTGCAGAACTTCTGGGACTACATTGCAAACATTTTGAGAGAGTGGGTAGCTATCTGTCTGTTCGCAGAGATGCTTGATGGAGCTTGTAGATTACAGCAGCTGCAGAATCTATTAGTCCGTGAAGATTGATGCACAAACTCTTTTAGTAACAACTTCTGTGCAAAGTGTTGTGTAAGCTTAACTGCTGATGTTGAGAAACATCAAAGCAATTGGGTATGGCTGCAAATTTGCAATGTGGATGTTGATTATATCTATTAAAAAAAATTATAATGTGAATGTTGATTATATTTTTTAAGAAATTTATAATTGAATTCTTAGTTTTTGAAAATTGTTGGTTGATCGAATTATTTCAGCATTCAGTTGCTGGAAGCTCATTTACTCTGAGCCTATGGCAAGGAGACCGTAGGTGATAGACTAGGGACAAGCTTAGGCATGATCTGGATACCTACTTGACATAGACCTAGGTGTTTGGCAAGGAGACTTTAGGTAGAAAATGGTCATACACTAGAGATTCATTAAAGGGTATGGATGAAAGTGGGTGGTAAGTTAAACATATTTCTTGATACAGTGACACCATTTTAAGCACTTATATTTTCTTTGGTTATGTAGAGTTAACCTGAAAACATTTTATGATCCCCACCATCCTGTTGAGTGAGATGGCTTGAACCTGTAGTGATAAGCTCGAGTTCTTTTTTGTTAATAGCATATGATTACAGGTAGCACAGAGTGATGCTACACCATCCTTACACAGGAAGGCTGCTGGGGCGCGTTCACATGCTAGATAAAGAATAACAATTTAGAGTAGTATTAGTTGTAAGTCATTTCCCCTCCCTTTTCTGATAAATGAGCGTTTCTAAAACAATATTGAAATGTGTTATAGTGGTTAAAGTTTCGATTAAATTGTCTCTAGTTAGATCGATTTCCCCTCTCATTAATAGAAATGTTTCTCATTTTTGTATGTCTTACTGACTTTTTGTATTTCAACATGATGGATTTCATGGGGATCTTTGACAGTTTACCTGCTCCGGTATATGCTCAGATGATGAAGTCATACACTTGGCTCCATACAGTTGATGGTTCTATACAACAAGTTGAACAAGAGGTTGCTATGTTTTACCCATGTCATTTGTCATGAAATACATGCAGGAAAGGGCACATCTAAGAGTCATGCTATTTGTCTTCCACAAAGAGTCACTCCTGCCATGTTAAGTTCAATTCTTGATTATTGCCGCTTCCATCAAGTTCCAGGACATTCTTATAAGGTTTGGACCTAGTTCTTTAATGGCTGTGTCTTTTATCCCACTCTAATATATTTGAACTTCAAGCAGTTCCTAATGTTTTATGTTGGATAAACAAGGAATGATAATTTATGATAGGTCCTTTAGAGCCAAAGAGGGAATTTGTTTCTAAGTTCTACAAAGAAACCACCTGTTCTAGGTTCTTTACTTTCACAGATTCTAAGCAAATCTAGAACATGACATATGGTTTTATTTCCATAGGAACAGAAATCCTTTGATGAGAAGCTCATCCGAATGGATACAAAAAGGCTATGTGAGTTGGCATCTGCTGCTGATAGCCTGCAGTTGAAGCCCTTAGTTGAACTAACAAGCCGTGCTCTGGCACGAATGATTGAAGGCAAAACTCCGTAGGAGATACGTGAGATATTATGTTTGCCTGATGATCTTACAGAGGTTTCTGATGCTTTGCAATGTTGTGTGTGCTTGACATGGCCTCTTTATTTTGTCTATTATGTTAATGCAGATTTGCTTGTTTTAGAAGGAGAAGTTGGAGCCTTTGCGAAACATGACTGATGATCCTCGAATCAGACTTTTGAACCGGCTGTATGCGAAAAGGAGGAAAGAGCTTAGAGAGAAAGAGAAATTGAAGGTAACATATACGCTGTCACTAAAATATAATTGTGTAATTCTGGTGAATTGTTTTCATTATGGTGATGGCAATGTGGCTTCCTTTTCCCAGTCTGCTGAAGCTGAAGAAATGCTTGTAGATAATCGCTCAGTTGATGATTTATTGTCATTTATAAATGGAGGTGATGAAGGTAAATTAAATTTTTTTCTCCTGATTTATCTTTGCAGTTTAGTGGTAAAGCTAAAAGAGCCTTGTTGCACTTATATTGGTGGTTTAGGAGGCTGTATTCTTAGTTTAGATTTCATAATCCCTCCCTTCCAAAATAAAAAATGAAACTAAACTTGCACTAGAAGTCTGGTATAGAGCCTGTTTCCACTAATAAATTTCTCCAACTTTTTGAGTGCGATCTACACTAAGGATTTTGTGACAAGAAACTTTAAGCATTGTAGATCTGGGTTATTTGCTATGTGGTTATCTTCTTGCTTCCAAATTTGAGAACCTTGATGTGATCAGCATGTAGTAATATTCTTTTGTTTTTGTTTTTCCTCCTACAGGAAGCTTTTCGTTCGGTTGAAGATATCCATGGTTTGATGTGTATGGTTAAGAAGACTCCCAAGCCTTCCTTGATGGTCGTTTACTATGTCAAACTCACTTAAATATTTTGGATCTCTAAAAGCCATCTCTATCATGGATATGCTTGGCTCAAGCTTACTTTGGATCCTGTTATTGTAGTCGAATATGTAACATGTTTTAGTTTGATGTTTAATATTAGAATTGGTAACAAATTTTATGTATATGTAATTATTTATACCTCAATAAAATGAGTATTGATACTTTTTTCCGACCAAAATTGTTTTTGTATCAATTAAGAACAAAAAAATGCAAAAAAAAAATATTTTTTTTTGGGTGCTTAACTGCTCCGGTTTTGCAAGAAAATTGGATCAGTTGATCAAGTTAACTGATCCGGTTTTCTTGCAAAGCCGGAGCAGTTTGTGATAATTTGATCCGGTATTGCACCGGATCAGTTTATCACTCATAGCTGCTCCGGGCCCACCCAATCCGGACCAAAATCGGATCTGTAAGCCCGGTTTTGACCGGATCCGATGGGCTTTTTTGCACTAGTGACTTGATGTGATTTTCTTTGGCGGTTTCAAACTTTGATTGTGTTTTGTGAATTATGGACGAATAGTAATCCAAAAGTCACAGGATAGAACTCTTAAATCTAGGTTTAAGAGGGTCTCTTGTCAGTTTAGGCTCTAAGATCACACAAAATCTCGGTTTGTGTATTTGAACACTCAGTTCTATGCAAGCATAAATAAGCTTAACACTTTCAATTCTTAAACTCCAAAACTGTCTTTTTTATTAATGAATAACAAAGCCTTATATAGGCGTTTAAAATAAAACCCTAATCATACTAAGACTATGGAACTAAGAACAAGATAATATGAAATAACAAACTCCTAATCCAAGTAGAACAAGCTGAACATAGACACCTACTATTACTCCTACTCCAACTAAGACTCCTAGTGCTACTATAATTCTACTCCAATAATTAGGAATCCTAATCCAACTAGGATTAGGAATCCTAATTCAACTAGGATTTAGATTTCTAACTCAACTAGAATTATGAACAAACTAAAACTTTGAGACTCCTAATATAACTAGGATTTCTAATCCTACTAGGATTAGGATTTTAAGAGTCCTATTCCTACTAGAATTAGGAAAACAACACAAATCTTAACATAACTAGGATTTGTAGGAAATGACCATTTCTCATATGGATCACATATGGCATTACAAAAAGCAAGACAACTTTTTTGGTCTATGTTTGATTCATGTATAAGAAAGTTGTTCCTCAGAGAACAATAAAACAAGTATTAGCACTATGTTATCCAGTAACCGCTATGCGTTACCTAGATTGTACTTGTGTATTTATCATATCTAGGACTATTCTATTTGATAGACCACTTCTGCCTAGAATGTGGTCAATTCATTCTTGATGTCTCTGTTAGTCAGTTTGTGATCTGATGAGGAGTAAGGCAGCAGATAAGAGAATGGTAAGCAAATATATAACCTGTGGAAGTTGCAACTCTCATACTGTATTCTTGGTGTTAACTTTATCTTTCTCCCAGGTTCAGATTTGGAATGGAGAAAAAATACTCTTTTAGTACTTTTTTTGGTTGTCCTAAGACAAATTTATTATCTGGTTCTTGTATAGTTGTGCTTGCTTTTTTTTTTTGTCCTTGATGTCACAATTATCTAGCACCTACCCTTAAACATACACACCACCATGCCTGCACTGATGCGCACCTCCCCAAGAATCTCGCATCCATGTTCAACGTCTCCTCCTTGCATCAAATTCCTGCCGGCTGCCACTGCCTCAGAACACAAAGTCATACATCTTTTTCAACCCCTCAATACCTTCTCCTTGCATATAAAAGTCCTGCCAATACACAACAAACGCAACAAATTAAATACTAATTAATGGAAAACCATATAAACACATATAGTTGTGGATATTATTAGCGGCAAAACAATCAAATTTTAATATAAGTAAACAATCAACATGTAACTAAAAATCCATCTTATTAGAGTATATATGTAAATATTCTTGACTATGTAAATATTCATATATTTAGTATGTGAATATTAGAGTATTATGATAGATTAGGCAAGTTAGTCTTGTATATAAACTCTCCAAAGTTAATGAATAAGTCAAGGAATAAATTTTCTTACATGGTATCAAGAGCCTAGGGTTTGTTCCTTCCTTCTTCTCCCTACCTGTGCACTATTTTGTGCTCATCCGCCCAGTTTTATTTTTTTTTTATTTTTTTTTTCGTGTTATCCACCATGACTGAAACCAAAGTTGTTATTCACCCTGCTCTAACAGTTAACAACATCAAAAGTTTCATTCCTATCACCCTTGAAAGTGACAAAGTGGATTATGCGTCTTGGGCGAAACTATTTAAGATCCAGGCCAAGGTCTATCAAGTCCTTGATCATATCATCCCCTCTAAGGACAGTGTCACTCCGGCGCCCAAAACCGAGGCGGATACTGAACTTTGGGAACGACTTGACGCCGTCGTACTTCAATGGATGTACGGGACCATTTCTTTGGACCTTTTTCACACCATTCTTCAACCCAGTTCAACGGCTTACAAAGCATGGACCCGTTTGGAAAATATTTTTCTTGATAACAAGGGATCTCGAGCCGTGATACTGGAGCAGCAATTCTCGGCGATCAAACTCCGCGATTTCCCTAACATGACTGCCTATTGTCAAAGGCTTAAAACTCCCTCGGATCAACTCTTAAGTATGGGTGCTCCGGTCACCAATCAAAGGTTAGTGTTACGTCTTTGTGGTGGTTTAACTGATGCCTACAATAGTGTGGCTCCTCTTATTGAGCATAATAATCCCCTCCCTCCCTTTGAACAAGCCCGATCAACCCTTTTACTTGTTGAACAAAATATGGCGAGTCATGCGGCCATGGATGATGATTCGGCCCTTGTCACCGCCACTACTTCTACTGATGGTGGGACTTCGTCCTACTCGTCTCATAATGCTAACCACCGCAATCAGGGTCAAAACAAACACCCGGGTGGCAGTAACGGTGGTTACCATGGCGGAGGTAAAGGCAAGGGTGGCAATGGTGGACGTGGCAAAGGGCGTGGGAATGGTGGTAATGGTGGAAGGGGTCACCAACAACAACAAGGGTATGTACAAACCCCTTCCTCATATACGCATAATCAGGGATAGAATGGTTGGGCCTGGCAGCAGCCTTGGGCCAGCCCACCATGTCCTTATCCCGGCCCACTGCTGCTGCTTGGCGTCCAATGCTGCCCTAGCAGTGTACTACTCCTGGTTTGGGCCCAAGAGCCCCTCAGGCCCATGCGGCCTCCTTGGGTCAGTCTCCTATGAGTTCTACAATGGCCCCCTATGCTCCGACTAACATCGATCAAGCTATGCACTCTCTTACTCTTACTCCCCCTGATGATCAGTGGTACATGGATACTGGTGCTACCTCTCACATGACAGCAAATCAAGGTACACTCACGTCCTATTTTAATTTGAGCAATAACCGTAATATTATTGTTGGCAATGGTCATGCTATTCCAATTTTGGGTTGTGGTCAAACCTCATTGTCTCCCCCTCACCCTCCATTATCTTTGAACAATGTTCTTCTTGCTCCTAAACTTATCAAAAATCTCATCTATGTTCGTCAATTAACTCATGATAATTGGGTGTCTGTTGAGTTTGATCCCTTTGGGTTTTCTGTGAAGGATTTTCGGACGGGGTGGCTCTCATGAGGTGTAATAGTTTGGGCGATCTTTATCCTCTTACCATCAACTCTCCATCTCGGGCCATTTCATCCTTGCCAACTACTTATGCGGCTTTAGCTCCTTCTCTATGGCATGATAGATTTAGACATCCGGGAGCTCATGTGTTACGCTCTCTTAATAACAATCATTTCATTGAATGTAATAAAATGCCGGATTCATTGTTTTGTCATTCTTGTCCCTTGGGGAAGCACATTAAATTGCCATTTTCTGATTCATTGTCTTATACTACTTTGCCTTTTAATCTCATTCATAGTGATGTTTGGACTTCCCCGGTGCTTAGCTCTTCCGGGCATCGTTACTATGTGTTCTTTCTTGATGATTACACTAATTTCCAGTGGACATTTCCTATCTCCCATAAATCTAAAGTGCGGGACTTATTTATTTCTTTCCGTACTTTTTGTTAAAACTCAATTTGAACGGGATATTAAGTGTTTTCAATGTGACAATGGGCAAGAATATGACAATGGTCCTTTTCGTTCTTTTTTTGATCAACATGGCATTGTGTTTCGTTTTTCTTGTCCTCACACTGCTTCCCAAAATGGCAAATCCGAACGTAAAATCCGCACTATTAATAATGTCATGGAGGAAAAATAAAAACATGTACATTATCGATTTTTCGCGCCTAAAATTCTCTCGCGGTGCACGATAAGACCCTCATCTTATCCTACACCGTTCGCCATGGCAAGAAGATCGAAGGCAAAAGCGAAGAAAGATGGAGGCAAGAACAGTAATAAAGAGAAGAAGAAGGGTCCTGTAAGCCCAATCACAGGACACAAGTACAAATCAGTGGCTGAATTGCACGGAATTGAAACATTGACGATTCAAACCCCCGAACTTGAGGTGCCATTATCGCCTGAAAGTTCGTTGCAAGAGTTAAAAAGTCAATCAAAGGAGAAGGCAACGTTGTCTGAATGGCTAACGATCATGAAGAAGACACAAAGTCGATTGGATGCCATTAATGGAGGTAAACCTCAAGCTCGAACTCTGTTAACTGAATTCGAAAAAGTTCAATCAGATGATCCATGTATTGCTATTGAACAATCTGCAATTAAAATTGAATTTGAAGATGTTAGAGAGGAAATTGAATATTGGGAATCTGCTGTAGTATGCTATGTTGTGGGTGCAAATCCACCATTTCATATTATGGAGGGATTTCTTAGAAGAATTTGGGCGAAAAAGGGTATTGAGAAAATTGTGGCTGTTAATAAGGGGGTTTTTCTTGTAAGATTCCACAATATAGAACAAAGAGATGTGGTACTGAATTCTGGGTTTCAATTCTTTGACAAGAAACCTCTTATTGTTAAACAATGGCACTCAGAGATGAATTTTCATAAAGAGGACCTCAAAACTGTACCGATGTGGGTTCAATTACTAGCATTAGACTTGAAATATTGGGGGGAGAAATGTCTGTTTAAGCTAATTGCTGGTATAGGTAACCCTATAAAACTGGACCAAGCCACCATTAATAGGGATAGGTTATAGTTTGCTAGAATCATGATAGAAGCAAGAATGAATCAGGAATTCCCGGATGAAATTGTGTTTGAAAATGAGAAGGGGATGATGATGACACAAGTTGTACATAATGAGTGGAGACCCATCAGATGTGAAAAATGCTCTGGTATTGGACATTTTGCTACAGAATGTGTACAGAAGAAGCAGAAACCAAGGGAGAAAATGTGGGCTCCAAAGAAAAGAATTGTTCAGAAGGATGCTGATGGTTTTCAGAAGGTTACAGGACATGTCTCAAGAGCTACAAATATGGTGAAACCAGTTAGTGTTGACAACACTTTTGCTGTGTTGAGCAATGAAGAGGAGGGAAGGGTGAAGGAGGTACAAGAACAAGAGCTTGAAAGGGCAGTACATGGTGAAGGGGGGGAGAGCCCCCGACCATGAATGGATAACATCCTTTCCTGGAACGTGAGAGGGCTAAACAATCAGAAAAAACAATTAGAGGTGAGAAACTTCATTGTGACTCACAATATCAGATTGTTTAGCCTTCTAGAAACAAAGATAAAAGCTCCTGCACTGGGAGATTTTTATCTAAATGTTTGTCCTGGATGGTGTATCACCACAAATAACGTGTGGCATGGCAATGGGAGAATAATTCTAGGCTGGTATCCAACAGCAGTTCATGTGAACATCCTGCTCTGTACCAGCCAAATGATTCATGCTGAGATTCAAGTCATTAATGGTGGCAAAAAGTTTTTGTGTACTTTTGTGTATGGAATGAATGATAGACAGAGTAGAGAAATTTTATGGAAGGATTTAATGGAAATTGCTATAATTGATGAGCCTTGGATAATCCTAGGAGACTTCAATGCAATCATGAGTACAAAAGATAGAATTGGGTATCCTGTTAGTGCAAGGGAGATTGCAGATATGAAGAATTGTATGGATAGATGCAGAATGATGGAAGTTAAATCCTGTGGGCAGTTTTTTACTTGGAACAATAAGCAAGAAGATGAGAATAGGGTTTTCTGTAAACTTGATAGGGTTATGGGAAATGAAGCCTGGATTACAGATTGGCCCCTTATTGAAGTCACAATATTTCCAGAAGGAGAGTATAACCATTGCCCTTTGGTCATTAGATTATTTCAAGACAATGCCAAGAAAAAACCTTTTAGATTTTTCAATATGTGGTGTCTAGCTGATTCTTTCTCTACTATTGTGAATAATGTTTGGCAGCAGCAAGTTCATGGCACTAAAATGTTCCAGGTGGTAAGCAAACTGAAAATCCTAAAGAAAGAGTTAAAAATCTTGAATAAGTCTCAGTTTGGTGATGTGTCAGAACAACATGTTCTGTCATATAACAATATGATTGAAGCACATAAGACTATGCATAATCATCCAGAAGATTTGAGTATGAGATGTCAAGAAAAGGAGGCAAGGGAAGCTTATAACATGGCCCATAGAAACTATACTAGTTTCTTAAGCCAAAAAGCAAAAGTGAGATGGCTCAATGAAGGTACACAAAAACCTTTCATCAGAGTATCAAACTCAGGCGTATTCAAAACAGAATAAACACAATAAGGAAGGAAGATGGAACCTGGGCAAATTCTCCTACTGAAGTAGTGGATGCTTTTTTGGAGTTCTATCATTCGTTGCTGGGTAGTAGTAATGCAGTGAGGAAAATTGAGAATGCTATTATAGCAAAAGGGAGTGTCTTGACTACTCAGCAACAAAATGAACTCAATCTGGAATTCACATATGCAGAAATCAAGACAGCTCTATTTTCAATCCCTGATGACAAATCTCCTGGCATTGATGGTTATTCCAGTTGTTTTTTCAAGAAGAGTTGGGAGCATATAGACAAGATATTGTAGATGCTGTGAGAGATTTTTTCAGACATGGAAAGCTATTAAAAGAGATTAATGTGACTGCCATCACTTTAATCCCTAAAATCAAGAGCCCTGCTTCAGTAGGATATTTTAGACCAATAGCCTATTGTTCTGTTTTGAATAAAATAATTACAAAATTGATTTGCTCATAACTAAGCAGAGTTCTCCCTGAGGTAGTCTCTCCTAATCAGGGGACTTTCATTAATGACCGCAGTATTATTAGCAACATTCTACTCTGTCAAGATTTGGTGAAGCGATTTGGTAACAGAAGGAATCAAGTTAAAGGGCTTTTGCTGAAGGTAGATCTTATGAAAGCCTATGATTCTATTGAGTGGGATTTTGTCAAAGAGTTATTAATGGCTTTGAATTTTCCTGAGCATTTCATACAATGCATCATGGAATGTATTACTACTCCAAAGTTTACTCTTCTCATCAATGGAAGTCCTGAAGGTTTTTTTGCTGCAAAAAGGGGACTAAGGCAAGGGGATCCAATGTCCCCTTTGCTTTTTGTCTTATGCATGGATTATTTGACCAAAATCTTGACATATATTGGCGAGTTGCAGGAATTCAAGTATTTCACTGGCTGTTCAGCAATGAAGATGAATCATCTGTGTTTTGCAGATGATTTAATTCTTTTCTGCAAAGGTGAAGCCAAATCAGCATATCTACTACTTCAAGGCATCAAGCTGTTTACTGAGTCTTCTGGATTACAAGCTAATACAAGCAAATCTGCTCTGTATAGTACTGCCATAGATGATGATGAGATGACAAGAATTTCCCAATTCTCTGGTTTTGCAAAGGAAAGCTTGCCATTTAGATATCTTGGAGTCCCAATAAGTTCCAAGAAACTAAAAGCAGGAGATTGTGATGCTTTGTTTGAAAAAATGACACAAAGAATCAGAGTTTGGAGTACCAGAAACCTTTCTTTTGCCGGTAGAGCTCAATTGGTAAATTCAGTACTGATGAGTATACACAGTTATTGGGCACAAATTTTTATCTTACCTGCTGTAGTTTTAAACAAGATAAATGAATGCTGCAGACACTTTTTATGGAGTGGGAAAGCTCTAAGTGAGAGGATAGGGCATGTTAGATGGGACCTGGTTTGCTCTCACACAAAATATGGAGGATTGGGATTGAGAAATATCAAGCTTTGGAATATAGCAGCAGTAGGGAAGTTGGTGTGGCATATTGGAGCACAGAAGGAATAGCTGTGGGTAAGGTGGATGCATTCTATCTACATTAAGAATGCTAACTGGTGGACACCCCCTGGAGCTAGCTGGATCCTAAAGTGTCTTTGCAAAGCTAAAAATGAGTTACAGTTACTTGGTATGCATCATTGGAATACTGAGTGTAATTACTCTATTAGTAAGGCATATGAAAAGCTAGTTGGTGATTATCCTCATGTTCCATGGACAAATGGAATCTGGAATAGAATGTCTCTTCCCAAACATAGATTTATTGCTTGGTTAGGCATTCAAGACAGATTACGAACTAAGGATAAATTGTTCCAATATCATATCAGCCAAGATAACATATGCTGTATATGTGGGAATGCAATTGAATCACAAGAACATCTCTTCTTTGATTGTTTGTTCAGTAAGCGACTGCTTGCTGCTTTGCTTCAATGGTTAGGCATAAATGACAGAAGGAAGAATTTAGGCCAATGGCTTAGATGGGTGAGAAGATGTTATACTGGAACTAAGATGAGACGATAGGTTCTTTTTGCTATGATAGCTGCTGCTGTCTACCAGATATGGAAAGCAAGGAACGAAGCTTACTGGTTAGATAAAGTTCCTAGAATAGAGTGTGCAGTTAAAAACATAACGTATACTGTAAAGCAACGAATTCTTTTTTGTAAATCTGTAAAATGGAGTCATAGGGATATAGATTGGATGGAAGCTTTGTAATTAGTTTTTGGTCAGTTTGGCCATTTTTGGCCTGTTGTGTTTTTCCAATCCTTTGAGAATTTAGGTTGTATTGTTGTTTTGTTTTTTTGGATGGAATATACTTACTCATTTACCAAAAAAAAAAAAATGTCATGCGTACCTTGCTCCTTCATGCCTCCATGCCACCCTCCTTTTGGCATCATGCTCTTCAAATGGCCACTTATTTTCTAAATCTTCTCCCTTCGAAAGTCATTAGAAATAAATCTCCAACTCAAATGCTCTATCAAAAGGATCGTCTCTACTCTCATTTGAAAGTTTTTGGTTGTTTACCCTCTATTTCCTTCAACTACAATCGATAAACTTCAAGCTCGTTCCACACCTTGTGTGTTTTTGGGGTATCCTTCCAATCATGGGGGTATAAGTGTTATGACATTTCGAGTCGTAAAATTATTATTTCCCGACATGTGGTGTTTGAAGAGTCAATTTTTCCATTTGCCAAAATACACACACCTACTTCTCATACCTATGAGTTCTTGGGTCCTAGTCTGTCCACTCCCTTCAATACAAAATCGGCCCAGCCCCCCCTCCCTCTTGCTAGCCTGATTAGTCCCCCCATCTCTCCTAGGCCCTCTCCCGTTCATATCCCTGTCTCCCCCTTGCAGTTAGATCACTCATCAGGTCCAGTTTCCCCGCCTTTGGACTGCGTGTCTTCCCCCAGCCACAGCCCAACTCCAATCCCTCATTTTACTCCTTTGTTTTTCCTCGGACACACTCCAGCCGAGCCCAGTTCGCTCAATTCTGGCCCAGCATCCCCCGTGTTCTCCCCAGGCCCAGTTTCCCACGGGTCTTCCCCTGGCCCAGCCTCCCCCGTGTTCCCACTTGGCCCCTCTTCTCCCATTTCTTCTCCTACCCCACCATTGTCCTCATCAGGCCCAACTTCTCCTATGGGCCAGCACAACATCCCTCTCCCCTTCCTCATCTCGCATGACCACCCGTCTCCAAAATGGCATCATAAAGCCAAAACAGCTTTTCAACCTTTCCACTTCAGTTACGAAATCTCCTCTACCTCGTAACCCCCTCACAGCCTTGTCTGACCCGAATTGGAAAGCAGCCATGCTAGATGAATATGATGCTCTTATTAAAAATAAGACGTGGGAGTTGGTACCTCGTCCTGCTAATGTCAATATTATTCGTTGTATGTGGATTTTTTCTCATAAAGAGGATTCTAATGGTGTCTTGCAAAGACACAAAGCTCGTCTTGTTCGTGATGGCAGGTCTCAACAGGTTGGAGTTGATTGTGGTGAGACATTTAGTCCGGTTGTTAAACCCGCCTCTATTCGTCCTGTTCTCAGTCTGGCACTCTCTAAATATTGGGGTATTCATCAGTTGGATGTCAAGAATGCCTTCTTACATGGGCATCTCTCTGAAACTGTGTATATGCATCAACCAGTTGGGTTCCGTTATTCTGCTCATCCAGATTGTGTGTGTTTGTTGAAGAAGTCTATCTATGGCCTTAAACAAGCTCCTCGAGCTTGGTACAAACGGTTTGCTGACTATGTTGCCACCATGGGTTTCATTCACAGCAAATCTGATCACTCCTTATTCATTTACAGACAGGGTAAGGACATGGCTTATATTCTTCTCTATGTTGATGACATTATTATTACGGCTTCTTCAGACATTCTTCGTCAATCTATTATTACCCAACTTGGGTCTGAGTTTGCCATGAAGGACCTTGGTCCTGTGAGTTATTTCTTGGGTGTTGCTTGTCCTCGCCATGCAGGATGTGTAACACCACAGAATTTCAAAGCGGAAAAAGAAAGAAATAATAATAGTATTATAGGACGATGGCGGAAACATCGTCTTCTAGGAATGCCACTTCTAATACAAAGGTATTTAAATAACTATGTTAAGAGACCAAATTAAATAAATAATATCAGTAAATAACTAATTCAGAGTATTCCAAATGAGAAAAGTCTAACTAGTAGTCTAGGCCTAAACACAACTATCATTTCATTCTCGCATCTCAACCCGAGCCCAAAACCAAAGAAGATCCCCATCAACAAAACCTGCAAAATATACAACAAACATCCACAATCAGTGGGGAGTAACTAGCAGTTCTCCCAGAATAAAATAAATCAAAGTATATTCCAGACATAGATTAGTAAGAAAGGAAAGAATAAAGTCAAGTCAACTAAAATATGCATCCACTTCCATATAACTCACAAATAACGCCAATGAATAATAAATAGCAAGTGAATTGGATAAAAATAAATAAATCATCTCAAGAGTACTTTTATAAAAATAAAAGTATAGGTAAAACAAGTGATTGAGTCAGAAACCGAACGCTAGTGAATCGCAATTCACTTCCTAAGGTTTGTCAGATCGCAATCTCCAGGTCAGTCTATGGGCTTACGTTCCCCACTGCCTGTGTCTAAGAATGGCCAAACTCCATGACCTCTCGGACGACAACAATTAACCCAGGTGTACCCCTAGTTCTCAAACTAGGTGGTTGGCATGTTCTTCACCGAGGACTACATCAATCCCACCGAATGTTCTTATCTAAAAAATAAAAGCATAATTCATAAATATCATCAAAGTATCATTCAACTCAAAAATATTCGTCAAAAGGGATGCCACCGGCCTTATACCCATAATTCATCAAAAGTAATTCTTCAAAAATCCTCAAAGTAATAACTTACAAACTTACAACAAATATCTCCAACCAGAATACTTTGAACATCACTAAGCATCAACAATGATAATGAAATAGTTTTTACAACACTAACAGTATCAATCAGAAATGCATCACCAATTAACTCCAATGCTTATTAAATAAATGAATAGTACACAATTAATCATTTTTAAATAAATCAAACATAAACATAATGATACCAATAATACTTACAGCAACCTACTAAACACCAGCATCCAAGAATATAAAAGATCACAAATTATTTCTAATTAACAAGCTCTCAAATAATTAAAAAGAATATCCTCAAATTCACAACAAAAACACGATAATAATTATTAAACTAATAAGTACGATCAATAAAATAACACAAAAATTATCTTACGACCATTATGGCCCCACTGACATGGTACAAATTTTATTTATAATTTTTGGACTCTATAATTATTTTTAAACATTAATTTACAGAATACTCAATAATGCCAATATAATAATTAAAAATAGAAATAAACGCCCAAAAATTATCAACAATTCACATAACATGCATAAACTCACAGTAATACATAATATGCAAAGAAATGAATTTTTCAGCCTCCAGAAATAATTTTCCCGATTTATATACTGACATACACGAAAATGTAAAAACAGATAAACCAATTAAATAAACTTGTAAACAGTAGAAAAAAAATTATTCCAAGGCATGAAATACATATAAAACATATAACATGCTTCACTAAAAATAATTTCAGCAATTATAACATTCGTTCACTATTTATTTTGCAAATAAGCCATAAACGCATAAATTACCAAATAAATCAAATAAATAGTAAAAATCAAACGAAAATTATTTTGCTGCACATAATATACACACAGCATACATCAAGAACATTCACGTATAATTTCATCAATCATTTCATACAAAAAGTATTTTAAACAATTTCTTTGCGTAATAATCTAATACCGAAAAATACTCTAATATCTATCGTTCTAAGATAACTACTAGTTACCTGGAACGTCGGGAGGAGAGCTGAGTCTAAAGAGATAGTTAAGAGTTACGCATATAATCCAATTCCTCTCCTAACCCCGAAGCACAACGAACGATAATTTGTAGCAACAAGTCACTAGGCTTTTTCTTCTTGAACATTGAAAAATCTCATTTCGTGCCGTTCTGGTCCGACCATGATTTCCGGTGATTTAAAGACCGTATTCATAATCGCTTAGGTCAAAGTGAAGATAAAGATGTTATAAACGTGCTGTCCAAATTGAGAATGATCTAACGGTTAGATCTCCGGATATGGTTAATTTCGTGAAGGTGTGACAGGGAACAAAAACCGGATGACTCGACTGATTGAAACGAAAACTGCAGTCACGTTTTTCCCTTTCTTCAAAAACAAATTATACCACGAGCAAGATCTTTCCGAGTAGATGGATTTTGACTACTCACACGTCCAATTCGGATAAGAAACGAAGGAGATATGATGCAAACAAAATAGGTGTGCAAAAATGGACGAAAATCCGAGAAGAGAGAAGAACTCTTTCTCTTCCTCTCTAAGGGTTGGGCGAAAATGGGGGTTAGAATGCAGCAAAAAACCTGACTAATAACCTTATTAAGCAATGGTTTAAAGGGTGATTATAAAGGTGGGTTAATGGGGGAATTAAATAGGGGGTTACAAGAGATCCAAAGGTTAGCTTAATGAGTACCAAAACTCTTCATCCTCCACACCATAATTGCTAATTTTCGGCCAGCAGGACACGCCACATGCGATGCAACATTTCATCACCCAAGTCGGTCCAACAACGTTACAAAAACGCTACACGACAAAACTGCATCCTAAATGCCTAAACAAATAACGAAACTAATATAACCTTTAAAATAAATGACTAACAACTTAAAATAAATATATATAAATATATCACAACATATAAATATATATACACATTTTCACAACACGTTCCAAAATAATTTAAATAATAAATTATTTATTTTTACGAAAAAAAAAATCATTTTAATGTAAACAAATACCAAAAATAAAGGGTGAAGATTACGGGGTGTTATAGGAGGTCTCTTTCTCTCTCAATGAAGATATGAACAAGAAATTATTAACCGTGCAGGCATGACCTCTTGTAAACCTTCTGCTACACCTATTGACTCTAAGTCAAAGCTAGGGGCCACTTCTGGCTCTCCTATTGAGGACCCCACTCTCTACCGAAGTCTTGCCTGTGCTCTTCAATATTTGACTTTCACTAGATCTGATATTTCGTATGCAGTACAACAGGTGTGCTTATATATGCATGACCCTCGAGAGCAGCATATGCAGGCTCTCAAACGCATTGTGCGATATGTTCAAGTTACACTTCATTTGGGTCTTCATTTGTATCCCTCCTTTGTGACTGGTCTTGTTTCATACACTGATGCTGATTGGGGAGGGTGCCCTGACACCCGACGTTCTACGTCTGGTTATGGTATTTTCTTGGGTGACAATCTGCTATCTTGGTCTTCTAAACGCCAGGCCACTTTGTCCCATTCTAGTGCCGAATCTAAATACCGTGGTGTGGCAAATGTTGTTGCTGAGTCTTGTTGGATTCGTAACCTTCTTCTGGAACTTCATTGTCCCCTTAAGAAGGCTACATTGGTGTATTGTGACAATGTTAGTGCTATTTACCTCTCTGGCAATCCTGTTCAGCATTAGCGCACAATGCATATTGAGATGGATATCTTGTTCGTACGCGAGAAGGTGGCACGCGGTGAAGTTTGTGTCCTTCATGTTCCCTCTCGTTATCAGATTGCTGATATTTTCACCAAGGGGCTCTCGCTGATACTTTTTTCTGATTTTCGAGACAATCTTAGCGTAGGACCTCCTCCCGCTACGACTGCGGGGGTGTATTACAGTATATATGTAAATATTCTTGACTATGTAAATATTCATATATTTAGTATGTGAATATTAGAGTATTATGATAGATTAGGCAAGTTAGTCTTGTATATAAACTCTCCAAAGTTAATGAATAAGTCAAGGAATCAATTATCTTACACATCTGAACACTCATAATAGTGTCTTCTATCTACTAAAACTATATTTCTCTTAGAAAAGTACTAACAAGAATTCTAAAAACTTGTTGTAAGACTGCTACACTTGTGAATTTTGACTGTCAAGTGGCTCACTCACAGGTACTCTATATTTCCATGTACATAACTTTGTGAGGGTGCTCTTTGCAATTAGAGCACATCTGTTTCCCATTTTTTTAGAACTCTGCATTTATATGTTTGAAGCTTACCATCCCCATATGCTCTATTCCTTTTATTTGGAGGCCTCCTATACTTAACTCTAGGATCACTTAGTAAAATGGGGCTACTATCTATTTGCTTCCACATGCTTTGTCCATTCAAAGTCTCTAAGGAGAATGAATATGAAGCTTCACAAGTGTCCTTGTGGTACCACAATGCCACATAGTCCTCAACATCTTCACTTCCAGAGCATATGGATGTTGTTGCATGCTAGCATGGAATCCCATTCACATCTCAGTATCTACACGCACAGGCTTTCTTATCTAACCTCACGACAAATGTCAACTTGCTATTATGTACATACTAAACTTCATATACATTTTTGTTCGTCTCTATTTCCTTCCAGTTCTTGGTAGCTTGACAGTGGTTATGTAATGTCGTTCGAACTCTAGGTGTAACAGTGCCAATACACTTAGCAGCTTGTGCGTTCTTCTCCACCATCCTAGACATAACTTGCCTTCTAATTTCTTCTAGCATGGTCAGAATTATTGGTTTCTCTATAGCTTCAAGGATCCATGAGTTAAATGTCTCAGCCATGTTATTGCAACTTGCAAGTGACCCCTGTGTTTGCCCAAGTCTTATAAAAGCACCTACAAAATTTTCACATCTCTTGCACACATTTCTTGATAAGCTTTTTGGCTTTGTTTTTTTAACTCAGTCATGGCATCGTTGAACCCTTCCAATGTATATGCTTTTTCTGCCTTCCAAAAAAGCTTGTGTAAGGGAGCGCCCTTGATTATTTTAATCCAATTTATGTATATATGCCTTGCACATAGCCTATGCTTAACATCGGGAAGCAATTTGGGTATTGTAGGCACCAACTCCTAATATAATTCATTTAGAAATTGGGAGAAAATAGTTAGCATGACTTATGTATATGTGGTATCATATATGTGTACGAGAGAGATACAAAAGACAAAATAATATTTAAAGAAATGTAACATAATACCTTTTGTTGATCAGATAATAACGTCCAACCCTTACCAATTTGCATCTAGATGAGATGTTCAAGAAACCAAGACCAACTTTTTTTGGATTCTGACTGTACAACAACCCATGTCACTGGAAACATTTGGTTGTTTGCATCCCTTACAGTCGCGCAAAGTCACTCATCCTTACAATAGCCTTTGAGGAATGCGCCATCTAAGACAAGTACCCTCCTACAACCATTCAAGAACCCTTTCCTCAAAGCTGAAAAGTTTATATAAATCATATGAAATTGAGGAATCGAGCTAGAAATACCAGGCTTCAAAATAGAAATTCACTTGTCTCCTTATTGGATCTCTTTAGCTCATGTTAATAAGCTCTTGAGGACTCGTATTGTTCTCAACTACCTTTGCACAAGTAGATGATGATTTTTTTTTGGCAGTAGAAGCTTGTTGCCTATCAATATTTATATTATATGCATCATGAACATCGTAAATGAATAACTTTAGTTTGCACGTTGGATGTTTAAGGAGCTTTTCACTAGAGAAAAAAAGGCCAAGGGCTGCTATACAAGGGTTGCGGTTATTTGAAAAACACAGCCCTTCGAATTAAGGGCTGCGGTTAGGCAAAAACTTGCAGCCCTTTGTCACTAAAGGGTTGCGGTTTTTGGGCTAACCGCGGCCCTTCCATTAAGGGTTGCGGTTCATGGGCTAACCGCAACCCTTTTGTTTAGCCCTAATAACCCGCGTATTCTCATTCACCCACGAAACCCCTCAGGCATTCACTCGCTCACGCCCTCGCCTCCCCCTCTCTCCTCTCATGCTCACACCCTCGCCTCCCCCTCTCTCTTCGATCCTCCCTAACCTCGGCTCGCCGGAGCCTTCCTAATCTCGGCTCGCCTTCATCAATTGCAAAAGCAAAAACCCAGAAGCCCCCAAACCCCTTCTCTCCCCGTTACTCTCTATCTCTTCGAATACCCTATTTTCCCTGCTTGCGGTGGTTCCTTGGACCACCTGTCCCTTTGCCGCGGTCGCTCGACGAAGCTTTATTTATTCCCTTCTACTGGTGTCGTTGTTGTTGTTTTATATCTCTCTCCTCTGTTTTAGCCGCCTACTATCGCTGCTCGCGTTCAGCCGCCACGCTGTTCCTCCTCTCTCCTTTGTCGTGTCGTGTGCTGGTATTGTTGTCGCTTTTCTTCTTCTTCTTCATCCTCTCTTTTTTTTATATGAGATACAAACCCAAGTTCTTTTCATCTTCTAGTGTTGATTTCACGAACCTAAATTCAATGTTATAGCACTAGTGGAAAAAGTTCAATCGTTGCGGTCAAAACCGGGCTTACCGCTCTGGTTTGCCCGGTTTTGGGCCGCATCGGTTGGACTCGTAGCAGTCCTCAAATATTAACTGATCCGATCATAAATCGGATCAATTAATTATTTACCGCTGCGGTTTTGGGTTGACCACCCCCAAAAACCTTTATTTTTTGCACTTTTCTTTCTAAATTACAGCGAACAGTACGTTTTGATAATTAGAAATCCTTTCTTACACAATTGCAGCCAATCACACAAATGGTTTATGTAACAAACGAATTCATAGAATTGTATTTCATACAATTGCAGCCAATCACATAAAAAGAGCAAACAAAATTAATAGAAATTAAACAATAGAAAGGAAGAGAAAAACGAGAACAGGGCATTCAACAGACAATTAAATCAATAGAAATTCTTTATCCTAAACAGCAAAATTTATCTACGAGAACAGCCAAATTTCAATTTTTATCCAAACTTATACAACTTTACAACGGACGAAATAAAAAAATGAAAAAAAATCAGGCAAACAAATGCAAATAAAACAAACGAAACTCTAATTAAAAACACGAAACCCTAAATAACAAAAACGAAAACAATGGAAAGTTAAACTCTAAAATTACAAACGAAAATAAGAAAATGGAACGAAAATGAAAATTAAAAACGAAAAAAAAAAACCCAACCGTAGATCTGGAACAAAAAAAATTGAAGTAAATAACAAACTTGTGTTTTGAAATTCATCAACACAATCAAAACCTCCAATATTGAGAGAGGAGATCACATGGCGGAGACAAGATCTGATAGAGGAGACGATATCGACGAGATTCAATGACACGACGGCGACGAAAACTAACTAAAGAGACGGCGGCAACAAAAACTGAGAGTGGTTGGTGGTGGTTGTTGACAGCGACGAGCGACGGAGTGGAGAGAGAGAACGCCATTGATGAGCGAGAGAGACTGAGGAGCATCTGTTAGAGGAGGGTTCGTGGTGGTGAGATCGAAAAACGACGGTGGTTGATGAAGAAACGACGGTGGTTGTTAATGAGGAATTGAGAGGAGACGAAGAAATGAAAAGCGAAGAAACGAAGATGGTGCTGAAGATCTGGTGGGGAGGATGTTGTTGATGATGAGAGATGATTTAGGGTTCGATGAGAGGGGGAAGAGGAGAGGAGGGTGATGAGAGGAGTTTTAGGTTTGAGAGAGGTGGCGCCTATGGGCCACGTGTTATACGTAGAGGGGTTGGGCCAGCTGGGACGTGTTGGGCTTAAATGAGGTTGGATTGAGTGAGCGATTAAGTGGGCCGCGTTTATATACCTAATATTGTATAGCTGATCCGGTTTTTTGTAGTTGTCTGTTAACTGGTTCGGTTCTCTAAGAACCGCAGTAGTTTTTGTTCCCCAGTTTCCCACCCAAAATTTCGAGGATTTACCGATTCGGTTATCTTAAGGATCACAGTGGTTGTGTTGTGACATATAGCGTTTTTTCCACTAGTGTAGGGATGCAGTTGTCTAATATTTATCTTTATAATTGAGTTTTAGTTTAGGTATAAGTTGCACCAAGAAATCTAATTTGGGATTGAAATTCTTATTGTTGTTGTTGTTGTTGCTGTTGTATCGTTGCTGTTGTGATTGTTATCTTGTTGTTGTTGTTGTTCCATTGTTGTTGTTGTCATTGTATCGTTGCTGTTGTTGTTTTGCTTCCTGCATCTTCATATCAAATGTTCAGGTCATCTGCGTTTACAATATGAAAGCAGTTATACTCAGGCATCTATTCTGCAAGACATTCCCATATCTCTTCGAGCTAAGGTAATGTACAAAAACATATATAAGTTATTTTAAATTACATTGATACCTTTTATGTCCATCCTTGAGTGCCTGAGTTGCACAAATGTGCTTAATGTTCCTTATCACATGATTTACCTTCAATATGAACATGATGTACAATTTGAATCTACAAAACTCTTGGCCTTTGGTTATGTCGAAAGTTTGTTAAAATTCATTCAACATTACTCCTTTCATGGATATTTAGGAGTTTTCCCGTTTTATAATTAGAAGGATTCTATGCTAGCACATACATTTAGGATATATTATCATATGCACTTTTATGGTGATTTCGCTGCTTATGCCTATGTCTCGTTACCAATCTGAGTAGCCAACAATTATGTTGCATAAATGCTTCTTTATGTGAACTCATATACTGGTCGTTCAAGTCTTTGACAAATTACATGTGTCTGTGTCACGACTTATGTCTATCGTGCTAAGGGTTAACTAACTATGTTTATGTGCAGATTTTTCAATTATTATATAAACCATACATAGAAGAATCTCCTCTCTTTAACGGATGTTCTTCAGAGTTTATCAATCAGATTGTAAGCACCAATATCTTACCCCTAATATGCATTCTTGAATTTCTATAAAACACAAATTATGCATGTGTATACTTAGAGGGCTACTTACTTATTCCTGGTTACTATTGTCAAATTCAAGTAGAAAGAAGGCTCTTTCATGCTGTGCTTCTTAGAAATATGTGGTGTCCCTGGTCAAAAGAAGAACTAAAGTCAACCCACGTGATGATCATTTCTAGAGGTCCAGAGTTCTTCTCCTTAAATATTGAGGTGCAGGTTGTTGGTCATGATACTTGTTTAACATGCTTCTTAAAGTTTGACTTGGAGAATTTTCTCATGAAGATACAATTTCGGAGTAACTTTTCTAGTGATTTTTCCATATGTTCATGCACTTCTGGAAAGAATTTCGAATTAGGGTCTGCACATTGGTAATGATTTTGTTAGAAAAATTCTTAAAATTTCTTGAGCTTATAGATCTTTTAAGTAACAATGAAGAAAGTTATCTCTGTACAGATTTTAGCAATTTTCGGACTTTCAGAGAGATCATAATTTCAAATCATCTGAATAAGATGTATTATCTATGCGCTTGGTCTTGCAGGTAACTAGAGTCCATGAAGAATTTTTTTTTCCCGATGAAGTGATCTTGGAGCAGGGAAATGTCGTAGATCAACTTTATGTTGTTTGTCATGGAATGCTGGTATGCCTACATTGTTACACATGCTACTATCTTCCTTTTTACCGTTTACTTTTCTTCTTGTGATGCTACAATTTTTCATAATGAACTACAGATAATTAATGATAGATTGTGAGTTTGATTTGATGTTGGATGCAAAACTAAAGTTGGAGCTGATAAAAACAGTAAAAAGTCAGCTTCAATGTGTTGTTCTTATTTTTCTGTCTTAAACAAGTATTAGTTTCAGATGGAGGTTGTAGGATTTGACCAATTAGTTGTTGTTCTTGCTTAACAGGAGGAGGTAAGCATTGGGCAAGATGGGTCAGAAATGAAGGTTTCAATTCTTCAACCTAATAGCACTTTACATCCCCATTAAAACAGCTGAAACTCCGAAGCCCTGAAGTTTGCTTCCTGCCCCTTTGATGAAGCCTCGTGCCTAAACCAGATGACCAGATCAAAAGGGTTTGACAAACATATGGCCAACCTTCATGCTTTTGTCAGGAGATGAACTACAATATCAAACTTGCCATGTCCATGATACCAAATTTACCAAGCTCTTTTTATGATTCTGGTCCTCAGAACCTGTGTAGCTAGTATGCCTTGGTTTGTCTTAGTTTACTCTGCACTATATTATTCATCTATTCGAAAGCTCTTTTTATGATTATGGACTAAAATGACACTTTATATATATATATATATATATATATATATATATATATATATATATATATATATATAGGATCCACTGAAAACTAACCTTAATCTGAAAACTGAAAACCGACCTTCTCATTTTAAGATTCTTTTGCTCATTTTAGCAAACTTTCGCTCATTTTACGAAGTTTTTGCTCATTTTACCAACTTTTGTCCATTTTATGTTTTTTTGCTCATTTTATGATTTTGCTCATTTTAAAAAACTTTTGCTCATTTTACAAATTTTTGCTCATTTTAAATTTTTTGCTCATTTTAAGAACTTTTTGCTCATTTTAAGAAATTTTTTGCTCATTTTATGCTGCACTTTTCAGTTTTCAGCATAAGGAGTGGTTTTCAAGTGACCCTATTCTTATATATAATTGTTTGGGGATCATTTAGGACTAAAAAAATACAAATTTTTTTTTTGGCTCACAAGGGCTGCAGTTTATAGCAAAAACCGCAACCCTTAATTGTTAATCGCTGCGGTCAATAACCACAGCCCTTCAAAAATGTTAAGGGCTGCAGTCGAAAAACGCAGCCTTTAAGCCACTTTTGACCGCAGCCCGCCTTTTTTCCTAAAGTGTTTCCTAGTACCCTTCAGCAAAAAAAACATAGCATTTGCTCTCTTATTAACTTGACTAGGTGTGCAATTGTGAATGTCCTTGTAAACTCGAATCTGAAAGCATCTATATCCTTTTGAATATCATATGCTAAGCTTCCAACTAAATTTTGGATAGAGTTTACACTTCACAAGCACCCTCTTTGGCTCATTATGATAGTAATTCCACGCTCTCTTTGTCTCACAACTGTAGTAGATTAGTGTCTTTCTAAGCACCTCAACTTTCTTCAATAGCTGCCCCAGTTCAAGTTGCACCGATCCATACGATGTTTCAGGATCATAGAATGGCCACTTGCAGTTCTCATCAACTTCGATATTCTCATCATCGTTACTAGGGTGGGATGGACCATCATCATCGAAGTCCCTTTTTACAAAATTGGCCTTCTTATTGAACCGCCGGTTCAAAGTCATTATCATCTTCGTCTCAATCTTGCCTTCTTATTTTGTACATTTCCATCCTTGTCTTTTAAAATCTGTGTCCTCCCTAAGTTGTTTCTCTTGAACATCCACTCTGTTTTCTTCTGTTGCACATCAATAAATTCTTCATCACTACTACCCACCTCTAAATCATCAATAACCTCTCCAGGCTCACTCCAATATATGTCTTCTTTAAGTTCATCATCTAGATCTCTAGTCACACTTTCATACCGAGAAACCTCAACTTGGAATTATGAGTTTATTTTTGCAACAACTTCTATAGAAAACTCCTACCTAGCATTCACTTGATGCATAGGCTCCCAAACAAATTACAACTGGATGCTCCTGTGTGTAACTCGCATTCGTAACTCTTCAATTGTTTTATCATTCATAACTTGCATACCTTTTTCCTTAATAAGACAATAAGCAACTAGTTGTTAGTGATTAAATAACCTCTACATAACGTTGCCAATTTCTATCAGCGTTAGTGCACATGTGCCCTTTAAAATGGAACCACCCACATATTCCAACTCATCACCTTTTAGTCTTTGTAGGCAGAAAAAATCATGTGACCTACACAATATATTTTTGTAAAAAGAGAGTTGCGAATCAGTTTCCAGGAAACACTAATACACCAAAAATAGAGAGATTTTGGATTTGGGGTGAATATTCTTACTTAATTTAGAGACATAAAATTACTATGCAAACACAAGGTTAATTGATTGCAACCTAAAAAAAGACAATATTGCTAAATTGTTTTTTTTTAACATCAAAGATTTAATTTTTATATGACCACTTGAATTATACAATCAAATTACAAGGTACCTAGCAGGTTGTCCAAGTTAATTGATTTAGTCATGATAACATTTATTTAAGTCTTGATTAACAATCATATATAAGGTGAAAAATATTACAATTAGGCATAAAATAATATTCATAAAAAAATAGATAAAGAAAATATTGCAGGGAGGTAGTTGTAATACTCCATTCGTATTTTAAAGTTCTACTCACTTTCTTTTTCCATCCCTTTTTTTAAGTTCAATTCTACTCACTATGCTTTATTCCTCATTTCACTAGAGGAAAAAACATCAAGGGCTGCGGTCAAAATTCCCAACGGGCTGCGTTTTTAACCTGCAGCCCTTGGCATAGCAGCCCTTGGGCAAAAAGGAAGGGATGCGGTTTATGATCGTAGCCCTTCATTCCCAAGGGCTGCGGTTTTGATCAAAACCGTAGCCCTTAATGCATTTTTTTTAGTGAACATTATTATCCCAAAACATTTTTTTGCATTTTTTTTGTCTTAAATATCCCAAAACAGTTATATATATATAGAGTCAGGATCCGGTGAGAATAAAAAAATATATGAGAATAAACTACAACCGTTAGATCATACAAAATTTAAGGGCTGCGATTTGCCCAAAGCACCAACAACAATCCATTCTTTTCACGGCAACATTTCAATTGAAGTGTGAAAAGTACCTTTCACATGAGGGAAAATTGAAAACTCATACCTCTCACATCGATCTTTTGATTGCAAACAAAAATCTTAAAATTTCCTATCTGATCGAAATTCATACATCAAGTAATTTCTGGTACTGCTTATTTTTTGATTTCCAATCACCATCAGGTACGAAATAAACCTAACTCATGGAATTCGATTTTTTTAGAATTTATGTACTTGTGTTCTACTCTTAATTCATGGATTCCCTAATTATAAACTATGTTTTCACATCTTTTATTCGGAAATTAGGTGTTTCATAGACTATACTTGATGGTGATGGAATGTTACTGAACTTTTGTTCATGTTCTTCTATATATGTCGTTTTGTTCTGTGGTTGTGTACTGTTGTCTGTTGAGGAACTTTTGTTCAAGTGGGTTGCTTTTGAAAAATTTGATATCTTTGTGTTTTGTTTAGCTGGGTAATGGGTACAATGGGTAATGGGTACGATCAGATCAGTTTGGCCATGTTCATCATATATTTACTACATGTACATCAGTGCCACACTACAAGTACATTAAATCTCAAGGACTTTAATAAGTAAATAATAGGATTATTTGCCAAGAAAGAGCTCAACTATTTCCCATTTTCTTTTATAAGTCCCAACTATGGATTATTCACTGTAGGTCCCAAGTTTAACAGTTTGTGATTTTTATAAGTCCGCATTTACTTAGAACCGGTTAAGAAGGTTGGTTTTTTAAATTGTGGGACCCACCCACCTTTTCTCCCTTTCACTTCTCCTCCTCTACACCAGCACCACCCCTCACCACCACCGGCCCCCCCCCCACCCCTTTGACCCCCCCCCTCCCTTCCCCTTCCCCTTCATCCGCTCACCTCCCCCTCCCCTTCCCCTCCCCTACCGTCCTGTCCGTCCCCCTTCCCCGCCTAACCCCCTCCCCTACCGTCGGCTCGACCCCCTCCCCGCCTAACCCCCCTCCCCTTCCTCCGCTGACCCCCCTCCCCTTCCCAGCCTAACCCCCTCCCCTTCCCCCTTCCCCGTAACCCCCTCCCCATCCCCTTCTCCCACAACTCGTGCTTCGCCCGAAACTTCGAGCCTTGAAAACGACGCCCCACCAAATTCGAGCCCGAGAAAATGGAAGCCCCACCAAATTCGAGCCCGAGAAAATGGAAGCCCCACCAAATTCGAGCCCAAAAAATCAAAGCCCCACTAAATTTGATCCCGGAAAATCAAAAATCGACGCCGGTGGGGAGGAGGGGGCGAAATTCGACGGGGGATGCGAGGAGGTTGGGCGAGGGGGCTGCGGGGAGTGGGGGAGGGGGCGAAATTCGACGGGGATCGCGAATCGGGGGGGGGTGGGTCTAGGGTGCGAACTAGGGAGGGGGGGGGGTGGGGTGGGGGAGGGGGGGGGTGGGGTGGGGGTGCGAAGGGGGGGGGGTGGGGTGGGGGTGGGAACAGGGGAGGGGGTGGGGCTGGGGTGCGAACTGGGGAGGGGGGTGGGGCTGGGGTGGGAACGGGGGAGGGGTTGGGTTGGGGTGGGAACTGGGGAGGGGGTGAGATGAAGATGAGAGAAAAGGAGAGGTAATAGGGAGGGGGTGACATTCAACCTGCTAGGTCTTATAAAAATCACATTATGTGAAACTTGGGACCTACAGAGAATAATCAATAATTGGGACTTATAAAAGTAAATGGGGAATAGTTGAGCTCTTTCTTGGCAAATAATCCTAAATAATAAGTACAAGTTGGAAATTCATATTTGGATAGAAGGAAACCAATTGATTAAAAGAAAGAAAATGTTATAGAGGTATAGGAAGAGAAGTGAAATGGGAAGTTTATAAGAGTAATAGTACACTACAAAGGAGGTATAATAATCATGGAGGTCTCATTAAAACAGAATAAAATTGTAGGTTCAAGAATGGTAGCCTATCTAGTATCTACGAGCTAGCTAGCTAGCTCAATATGCTTCGGTCTTTCTTTTAGAAAAAGTTAGTTAGCACTTTTATTTAGTGAGCATTACGATGGGGCTATTAGCAGAGATTACAAATTCCAGGTAACTTTCGGGATAATATCGTCAAATCTTTGTGGAGAAGATCGTGCTCATCTTTGTATGTCAACATGCTCTGGCAGTTGGCTTCATTGTCTTGTCTCATATACTTTCTCCTGGTTTTTTTTTTTTTAAACTGGGTCTTGTTGATGAATGATGATGTCTCTCGGACGAAATGACACTTATTTATTTTCCCTAAGGCCACTAAAATAAACCTAGTGAGAGTTGGATTTTTTGAGGATGTATTGTTGAGTGAGAATTTCAACCTTCTTTTCCCTTGTGATGTATGTATAGGTGGTATTGAAGGCCAAAACTATAGATTTATTAATATATGAATTAGCATAAATTCAATCTGAACTTAGTTATGAACTCAATTAGTCGCTTATCCAAAATCTATCATGTGGAAAGCTTTGTACTTTATGTATTCAAGCAATCTATCACAACTTATAGTCAAATGATTTCCACCTCTCATTTATATTGGTACGACAAAATTACTCATTATGAGGTTATAATTAGACTATCGGCATATCTCTTTGCTTAACTTTAGTAAGGTTATTAGAAAAACCAATCATATAGACCTGTTAGCTAGAATCAAATATTTTTATTACGGCAGGATTCATCATGCTCTTTGGAGGTTTAGAGTTTGGAGTCTTTTTCCAGGGAAGACTGTGGAAAAGACCTGTAGGGCCATTGCTGCTATTGCACATATAATTTGCACTCTTTTTATGAAAATTAGAATAGAAAGATCATATCCCATTTAACAAATTGAGCACGACAAGGCTAGCCTATGATGTTCATTTCCTGCCTGCTATAGGTGTTCAAATACCATTTTTTTTTTCTCTTGTTGGGGGTTCTCGACTTCTCGTCTCTCTGTTGCTTATCTAAATTGAAGTAATTAACTACTTGGCTGAAAATGAAGATTGTTTAAGCAGACCAACACTTTACATGTTTTCTATATGTTTGAGTAAAAAAAAAGTCTGGCAGAAGGGCCGGTGACATTAAAAATAAGTGTAGGCCTTTTTGGCTTGACTTGTGAATGAAAATGGTCGTTAAAGCAAAAAGGTTTATTTTCATGTACTGTTAGTTATAGACTTATAGTATGTATGTATATCTTATGTTTAAAGTTATATTTGGTGACAGCTATTTCAGGTATGTCATTCCTTGGGAGGTGGTACAGGTTCTGGAATGGGAACTCTGTTGATATCAAAGGTGAGAGAGGAGTATCGTGATAGGATGATGCTTACCTACTCTGTCTTCCCATCTCCGAAAGTTTCGGACACCGTTGTTGAGCCCTACAATGCCACTCTTTCTGGCCACCAATTGGTCGAAAATGCTGGTGAATGTATGGTTTTGGACAATGAGGCTCTCTATGATATTTGCTTCAGGACTTTGAAGCTCAGCACCCCAAGATGTGAGTGTTTGTGGTCTTATGTTGATTGGCATTCGGTCCTTAATATTGTTCAATGTGTTGTTAGATCTGTATAGAATGCTGGTAATTTAGGTGAATTCTGTTCGAGTTAATTCATGATCAATTTTAAAACATGCTCAAATGTTAAAGATTGGATCGCAGTGAATTAACCTCCTGCCCCGCCCCCGACTTCACTTCTTCATGGTGGGTTTTTGCCCCACTTACCTCTCGTGGGAATCATCATTATGTCTCCCTCGCTCACAGTCCCAAAACTCACTCAACAGATGTGGGATGCCAAGAACATGATGTGTCATGTAGATGATCTGGTCTTAAGACTCTAGATTGAGTCGTTAGACAAAACTTCACATAAGTAGAAAGATCAGTATCATTAGTGTTACTTGTAATAAACATTTCCATGTTCTTATTAACATTTCTTATTAGATTCGATCATTATCATTAACTTCACAAAAGTAGGAAATAACAGTATCATTAATGTTACTTTGAATAAACCGAGACATAACTTCACAACTTACTTTGGAACCATAGCAACATCTAGTTGTTTCTCGTAATATGTTTATATTTTATCAGTTCTCATTGTCTGTTTGTTTCCCTCCTATTATATATATATGAGAACGGGCAGATAACGCCATGAGATTACATGCTAGAATACTTTCCTTTTTTCATTAAGAATTATTTTGATTGTTGCATTCATATTCCTTGTTTCACTTCTGTAGAGGTTAGCAATCAAATGTTGGAACTGTATGAGCAGAACAGAGCACCACCAAACCAAGGTAGTGAAGCTAAAGGCAATGTAACAGGAGGGGCTGCTAACGAAATGCTGCGAACTTTCTTCACTACTGGAAGTCTGGAAGTGTCACTTGCTGTACATAAGATTTCCATGAATGACCACTTCTCATTTAAGCAGCTATTAATATGGATATATTGTGTTCTGGTAAGTGTATTTGTCTTGGATGTTCCGCTATTAATATAGATTTGAGTTTGGAAATGCTAAAAACTGAAATGTTACTATATAAGCAAGAAAAGTTTTATATTAGCATTACAGTCTGACTTCTACTCTCTGCTTTCTCCCTAAGTGTTATAGCAATATCTTTGTTGTGATAGTAAGTAGTAACACCTTAGCTTGCTAATTGCTTTCAATTTCGAGCAACTTACTGCATCAAATAGCCCTGTCACTTCATGTACTTTGCTTCAATCAGATATTCGATCAATGTTCTTATTAACATTTCCATCCATGCATACTATATACTATTGTCTACAATTCATGGAAAGAGCCAAATCAAATTGAAAACACATCGCTAACTATACATTACTCCTAAGGAGAAAAAAAAAATTATGCGTTTTGTATCCTGTCCCTAAAAGAGGCTAATGCAATAAAGTATACATGGTATATGCCATTGTCGCATCGAACATGAGTGCATGACATATACAAGTCTCATGCAACGAAATCCAACGACATTTATGTTCTTGAGCACAGCTTGCAAAGCTGATTCCATACTCATTATTGTCTTGAACACACTCGATGGTGGAGGATGCCACAACGCAACACTAGGAGCGCTGCCTACATCTACATTTGCTTCTCTAATTTGTAATCAACAAAAAAAATCAGATCTTTGAGCCTTGCTGTATATGGCCTACACCATGTCAAACTAAACACCATTTTTCTTTCTTTATTAAAAGTACATCACCAATGGCTTAAAAGTACATCACTGATGAATCAAAAGTACATCAAAGATAGCTTAAAAGTACATCACTGATTTTAAATGTTTAGAGCAACAATAGTTATAATGGAGTTCAATAAACATAACTAGTAAAACAACCCTCTGGATCTTATAATTAAGTTTTAAACTATACATATAAGAAAAAAACGATAATGGATCGTACATATAAGAAATTCTATTAGATATTTGAAATGACAAAGCAATGTACATTACTCATAGAAGCATGGCAATGTACATATAGTGTACCAGTGATGTATATGAAGTAAAGATGTGATGTACATTAAGTAAATTTAATAACTTCATATAAGAAAAACAATAATGAATTGTATCAATCAATCTTAATCTGTACAAACAAATTCTAAGAGCTATATATATGTTCTTGAGAGATCAAGGCACAATACTCATTCAATGTGACTACACATTATCACTAAAACCTTCATTGTCATCATCCTTCATCAATTCCTTCACGGCATTCGGACACATAGGAAATCCAAACACTTGGACATCTTCTCGATCAATCTTGATCTTTCCATCTCGCATATATAACGTACGACTATATGGGTCCAAGTTCTCAATGAGCTAAAGACTTAGCTTGTTGTTTAGAGACCCCAAAGCCCAAATCAAGAAAAACACCAAAGTCGGTATCTTTGACAACTTTTTTTGTTCAGAACTCATCCTTTCAATCACAAAGTGAAGTCTGGATGGAGATACACGACTTCTAAACTTACAAACATAATCTTTACTTTCAACTTCCTCCATAGACATATGATCTACAAAATCAAACCTGATGAAAAATATATAAACAAATTATATCAATTCATAACAATAACCAATATGCAGCAAGTGAAATAGCAAGTATGTTATATGCTCAATCATATTGATGGAGGTGCATTCACTCGCATACAACTAACAATGCCTAGGAACTCGGGACTCAGAAGGTTCACTTGTTAATTCGAGAATGGAGTTTTAGCTAATTCTTGTGCAAATATATAGCTAGTCTATACTGATGTAAATTCTATATTATGTTACTATATCATAGGGAGTATTTGTGCACCAAAAGAAGCCAAATGTGAGGTTACAAAGCACCAACAATTAACTCGTAGAAAAATTATATATCTTGGAGATTATAAGACCAAATAACTGGCAGCAGGTTTGAACTGGTTAAGTAGACATTAACCTAAATTATTCATGTCACTTAAGAGTATATTAGTAGGTATAACTAATTCTTCAAGAAGGGAAACAGAAGTGAAATATGCAGCAGCACTTTTGAAGCAATTTGGTTAAATGTCCACATATGTTCTCACTCCCTGTAGCAATTATAATCGATAGATATGAATTATAGAGCTTGAGATGGGATTGGACGAGTTATTTCTATCATTCAATTGAGCTTCTTGTCGAAAAAAATCCTTCAAGTAGTCCAAATCAATTCTATTGCTATCACTCATGTAAGTCCAAAATCTGGAATTTATTGAACTTATCAGTGAGTAAAAATTCTTGAAAAACAAGAAAATTTAATTCTGAATCTACTTAAACATTAGAACCATATATTGTCAATAATCAATATTTACATTATCAATAATTATCACCAGTTATCCATGAATCATTATCAACTGATATAACTACTGGTGGCTTAAAAATACATCACCGGTGGCTTAAAAGTGCATCACCAGTTGCTTAAAAGTACATCACCAATTGCAAATACAAACCAAAAACATAAACGCCATATTACCTAAAAAGATGGAAGTTTACATTACAAAGATCAAAATCGAAAAATAAAATAATACGAAACAAGTAAAACAAACAAGCAATATGAGAATCACCTTTTTCCCTAGCTTAATTCATAGTAACAACATCAAAATTATGAAAGCGAAACCCTAACACTCGGGATATAACTAAAAAATAGAGCTTACAAAATCCGAAAAAATACCTCTTTGAATCTTCTTCGAGCTTCAATGGAGAAATTCGAATCTTGATTCTTGTCCGAGCTTCAATTGAGGATGAAATTGCTAGTTTTGAATCTTGTTCGAGCATCGATAATGGAGGATGAAATTGTTGGTTTGCTACAGTAGATTGAGCTACTGTAGATAGGTGAAGGAATCAAGGAAGCACGATAGTTCTTTTTGGATTAATGAAACACAATAAATGGCGACCGTTAGATTAGAGTGATCCAAGCGCTCAGATTTATTCTCATATAACTAGGTATTCTCATATAACCAGGTTATTCTCACGTGGCCCAAATATTATATATATATATATATATATATATATATATATATATATATATATATATATATAACTATCATTTTCATTGCAAATTATATTTTTTATACAACTAAAGAGAAAATATTGACTGAATTACAACAAATGGAGACAAGAGTACACGGAATGCCTAATTTGACTGTGCCCTGGGAATGACACTGGCAGCACGTTGAACAGGAAGATTAACCTGCAAAAAACAAAAGATATATCGTATATAAGCATATTATGGCAAAAGGATATTATTATCTCAAGTGAGATGATACAATAAAAACGCTAAATGCATAAAAAATACATTTAGAAGACCTCATCAGCAATTCCTATCGGCCTTCTTCTCTTGGCAACATGATTAGAGTCTTCAAAAAATCGCTTAATAAATTAACAATTACATTTCATACGGTCAAGACAGCTTGCCATAAGAGTCAATGTTTCCATGTGAACAACATTAATTCATTTCATGTTTGCTGCCATTAAACCACTTGAGGGTACTCTGGACAGTTATATGCACAACATCAAGCTGCAGCATCATATAATATGTTTCAATATTAACCAGTGTTCATGACACTAGAAAAAATTAATCGAAATTAGTCTATGTCGATCAGGAGAAGAAAAGAATAGGAGAAGAGCATACTCGAGGCTGTCTGTTCTCCAAGGCTTTATAATTATTGGCCTTGTAAGCGATAAATCCAGCTTCATAGCAGGTGAGCCATCAATTTCACTGATAGTAAACCACTTCTCAGAATCAGTGACCTGATCTACCAATTTGACAACACCATCGTCTTTCGGGTGGACGAGCATATTTCAAATAATATTCAACCTAACATTAATCATGGGACGGGCCTGCCTGACTCAAAACCAATAATTAGAGAGATGAAGTGGTTGGTCTGCTTCTAATCTTTTTCAAAAGGAACTGCATAAACTATATAGCCAACATATTTGCTGTGAGTTGTACTAGCACCAAAAACCAACAAGGGTGGTTCACATCTATGGGGTGGACGGGTATATTTCAAATAATATTCAACCTAAATATAGCAAAAAGATGCTGTCCAGTAGAGTATGTATAAGTCTTACATCTACACCACCAATGCAAAAAAGCACCACCAAAAGCTCAATGAGCCAAGATGACAACAGTTTGTAAAGGATAACAAGAAAGCCCGAACTACAACAACAAACAACAGTGCTGCTGCATGTATTCAATTAAGAAACATTAGAAAGTGTTGAATGTCCACCACATGTAATATTGCAATTAAGAAACATGTCGTTTTACTCAATTACCCCCTCGAAAAACAACTTTACATCCTTTGGATCTGACAAGGAGCAAGAGGAAGCACATAATACAGCCGGTTTGAAGAACGGGGGGTGTTCCTGTGCTGCATGTATTCTGACCATTGTAATTATAAGTTTATAACATAACAATCCATCTTGTTGACGCCTGAGACTCCATTATCCACACTTACATAGTGCACACATGCAACTAAGTTTATTTTTCTTCCAGTATTTTTTGTCCAAATAGCAGAAACACTAGACACAAATAATGACAGATAATCCATTAAAAAAAGACACAGAGGTCCTTGCAGCAGCAAAGCCACAATACAAAAGAACCAATCATATCGAACTTCACCTATTGAATACTAGCAGAGGAATAGAGCTGCCAAGGGGATTTTTGTCTCATACGCAGTAAGAAAATTCTCCCTCATTCAAATAAGTCCAAATGCAAATCAGCTCTACAATTTATAACAACATTGATGAACGTGAGTCTACTTTCCAACAATTACTTCTATTACTTTAAAACCCACAAAAAATATACATAAAAAAAGGATATATGATATACATGTTTGGTTAGTTATTAGCAAACATGATGGCTACAATTGCAACCTTCACACAACAAAAGGATACTAATTTATCAAAGTTTCCCAATAAGAAGTAGCAAAATTTCTGAAGAAAAAAACAATTTACTGCCAACCAAATACGACAAAAGAATTTCACATGAAATTAATACATCTTTATGCCAATTGGAGCATTATACTTCAATTCTATTCCTGTTTGAACACAATTAGATATCATACATTCATAAAACCTAAATTAACCAAATTCTCAACCCAGAATTAGAACGAAAATCTAAGGAAAAAAAATTACCAGCAAATTCTTGAGAAAAATGCTGGCGCTTGAAAAGATCAATTCTAACCTCCTCGAAATTGATTTTGTTAAGCCTGCAAAAGAAAAAAAAGAGATTCAAAATATATCCGAAACAAAAGCCCAGCCCTAGATCTGGATAAATACGAAACAAAAGCCCAGCCCTAGATCTGAAAAAAATATAAAATACAAAACAAAAGCCCAGCAACTAAACCTAAAATATTATCACAAGATGAGGATTGTTATATCTTTAACGTCTACAACAGAAGGGTTTCTAAATTTTTTTCTTCACAAATAAATTAATGGAAATTAATTCTATAAAGAGTGTTGGTTGTCAAACTCCAAAGTGTTCTATTTATAGAGGCCCTTATTCCATAGCAGACTTAAGAGTAACAGAAAGGGGAGGAAAGGGATGATAGCATATCCCTCATTACTTTCTGTCTTGTATTTTCTTCTCGCTTCCATTAAAATTTCGGAAAGGAGAAGAAAAGGAAGTATATAGAAGGATTCAAGTTTTTCAAAAACTTTCATCTCATAGTCTCATACCCCTCCAAAAGGACTTTATTAGCTTATATATTTCTATCTTGTTTTTCCTTCTCTCGCATAATTTTCAAAATTCATCTTGAGTTTTTTTTTTGGGGGGGTTGGGGGTGTGCGGGGGGAGTGCGAGCAGGGGGGAGGGTTGATGGGGCCGGGAGGCTGGGCGGGGAGAGGAGTGCAGCAGGGGAGTGCCTCTATTCTTATTTATCATTATCATATCTTCACAAAACCAATCAAAGGTATTAGTCATCCACATTAGCAATCATAGATTAACATGATCAATCCCCGCCATTAAAAAAAATCAATATCACAAAATGGTAAATCAGAGCTAGCATTTACATCAAAATTATGAATATACCATTGTCATCAAGCAGACGCAGAAGAAAGGTCAATGAAACTCAGCACTGCGTCCACCCAGGACATTACTATATCTGAAATGTCTCACTCATAGAAAAGATTCAAAGTTTTCAAAAAAGTCCACTTTTTAGTTGCCCTAACTCAAAAATCAAAATCTGAATATTCCCGTAACTTCTGTAATACATTTGAGGTCAAAATACGATTAGTAATGCAAGATCGCACTATTCGAAAAACTCAAAAATCGTATCAATCCTGTAATGTATGAAGCCAAAATGATCGGAACATAAAGAAATAAAAATGATGCATACGCATCTAGCTGCCTAAGCTAACCAATCCAAAGTTTTTAATAAGTTTATTTAATTATTGGTTATGGTTAGTTTTGAGAATAAAAAAGATCTTTAAGGGCTTAATTTGCTCTAATCCAGGTGGTAATGAGCAAGAACAAGCACGACCTAAGCTTAGGAACAAGGGCACTTGTATCCGAAGCTAAAGTTCTTTTTTTATCTAAACAAGATTAAGAGAGTTAATAGGAATTAATTAGCAATAATCTTGTTTAAGAGTTGTATAATTATCTTTAAGTAGCTTATTAGTACTAAACTTGTTTTGAATTAGCTTAATTAGTTTAGTTATATGCTTAAACGTGTAATGGAGCTAAGCTAGCAACTTCCCATGATGGATGTAGAGGTGCTTGCTTGAGGTGCCTGATATCAATTAGTGTTGGTTAAGTCCTATACATGCTTAGCTTATACTAACATAATGAATCAGCACTAAAACAGGAGATTGCATCATCTTGGCAAAGAGAAAGATTTTCATGATGTAATGAAGTAAGAAGGTGAAGCAAGGAGCTTATGCATGCTTACATAGGTGTATGCAGCCAAGGGTCCAATTACACCATTTCCTAGCAAGGAAGGAAAGCTCCTTATTGGAGTATTTTGTTTCACGTCATTTTAGGCGCTGGAACTGCTGCTACTTGTTCTGCTTTGGGCAGGCACTTTCCGTCATCATCTTGGGGCGTGTGACCTATGGTTGGAAATATCTTCAAGTGTAGGAAACCCTCCAATTGGCACTAGTGGAAAAAACATCAACTGCACCGGTTAAAAAGCCCACAAATGCTCCGTATTTGACCCGTAGCAGACGTCATACGAGCATTCGAGCATTTTACGAGCATGAATAACCGGAGCATTTGATTGTCAAATGCTTCGGTTGTTAAGACAAAACCGAAGCATTTGTAGCACAAATGCTCCGGTTTTTATTAACAACCGGAGCATTTGCTAGTTTTTTTATTTTAAAAAAAAAGTACAGCTTGCTGAAGCTGTACACCAGCAGTACACCAACGAGGAGTAAAAAGTTCTACATACCGGTTAGGTACTCAACTACTAGTACCTTTTAGTGGCAGCCCCTATCATGCCAGCATACATACAACTCATACCCCACTGTCCCCACATAAGGTAAAGACTACTTATACTCTTATAAAAATCAAAAGAATATATATAAGAAGGATATAAACTGAAATTTCATTAATCAAATAAACAATTAATATGCCATGACACAAGTATAAACAACTAGCTAATAATTGCAAAAAAGAATCTCATTATGCCTCTAGGACACCATAATTAGTATTCTAAAAAAAGTTTCACGAAAAACAGGCAAGAATTTTAAATCTAAACCAAGGAAAGTTGTCACCCTTTTGCGTGATGGTGATTCCTCAATCATTGCAACAACTTCTTCATCATCATTCTCACACGCTAAAACATCACCACCATCAGAGTGATTCAAAACCTGCTCCTCATAACACCACAACCACAACCTCTGCACCTAATGAGACAAACCAAATAATATAACAATGATCATTATATACCCTTCATTACTTCCAAGAAGAAAACCTTTAATTTCATAAACTAAAAAGTAATCATGAATCGATCTCGTATAGATTGCAAAACATCCATCCAAATAAAAGGAGAAGGTAGTACTACTACAAAATTCCATGATTAACAACATATTATAACAGAATTACCAGCACAAAACAATTAAATTAAGTAGAAAATTGTCATGGGTTTACGTATCCAACAAATTATCTAACCATCAGAGAAACAAAAGACTAATTAATGATTCAAAACTCGAAAACAAAATCAGAAGATAATTATTAAAAGAAGGTAAACCACACACATACATCTGATAGAATCGTGATGGACTTGGGATTTATATGCCTTATGGATACATGAGACAGCCCACTAACAAAATTAGCTTGCAAAAGAATAAGTTGCCCAAGTGAAATCTGCATAAAAAATAGAAAAGAGCTGCAAGAAGTGATTGTTAAAAGAAAGAAACAATAAAATTAAGGGTTGGAGAGATACAATTAGATATGAGAAATAAAATTAGCTAGGGTCATATGAGAACATGCATGCTTGCACTCACCTTTACTCTCATTGTTAACATGCCATTCATTGAAGCTAAAACTGCCATTATAACAGAAGAATAGCACTAATAACTCCAGGACTTGGAAATATAAATAACCAAATGAGCCTAATCAGTTACAAACCATATTTTAGGGAATACAAAATTATTCTACAAACCGTAATCTACTAAATACAAGTATTTATAAATTAGGGAGTAAAGAAAGGTAAGAAAAAACTATTAGCTAACCTTTACATGGTAATGGTCTCCCTCGGTGTACAGCTTCTAATCTGTATTCTCATGTTACTGTTCCTAGTCTGGCTTTCTTTAATGTTGCAGCACTCCCTTCGTGATGCCTGTTCATGCAATCACATCAAACCTGTTAATAACTTAAACCATGGTGGGTGGTGAACTAGTGATTGGAAAACAGAATTTCACTATTCAAATCAAAAAAGCAAACATAAAACGTCTATATTTACTTGCTACATTTGATGAACCAACAAACAGTAATTGACGAGTAGGAAATGTAGCAAGTAAATTTTGTGCAAAAGGAAATGTAGCAAGTAATGTAGACGGAGGGAATAGTACATAGACTGGTTTTATTGAAGCTGCTCATTAGCAATTTCACAGTTGCAATGGTCAACTCCCCACGATGCATGTGAAAGGAGTTGGTAATATCCCACCACCACTCCAACAAACCTAGAACGACAATCTGAGAGGAATGAACCTCTCCCATACTCTCATAAACATAGAGAAAAGAGGACAGACCACTCTGCTCGATGAGGACAGCTCGATCTCGGACCTTTCGGACTTCCCTGAGTTAAAGTCAAAGGTCCTAAAATGACGAGTGTTACCCTCGTCTTACAAATGTAAGAATAATCAATCAAATGCCTAGGCTATCGTGTGAAATGAAGTCGGTATAATATACAATACTTACGATGCCCGAGAGCGGGCGATGTGAAATATGATGCTCCGGATCAAAGTACAACTGGTCGGGAGTCCACCCCACGGCCTTCCATGCCCTCCTAGATCCGGAAGCTGCTCTACCATCGTCCTCCCCACTTGATTCTCCCGATGACATGCTAATCGGATTGAACATCACAAACGAAACTAAGAATCAAAGAGTTCCCGACTCTAAACTACCAGATTTCATAAAAAAAAAAAAAAAAACAACGCTTTAAAGCGTCACTTCTACATGAGATTCCCAAAATCCATTTCACACATCAACATACATGCATTGCCTGAAGCATGATTTCTACCAGCAGAATCATCACACATTCAAAGTTCCCTAGGCATATTTCTAGGTTCCAAACTTAGAAACTACGCTAATCTTGATTCTGAGATTCATGATCCAAGAATCATCACACAGTCAAAGTACCCTAAGCATGTTCCTAAGTTCCAAATTTAGAAGCTATGCTAATCTTGATTCTAAGATTCATGATCCAAGAATCATCACACGTTCAAAGTTCCATAAACATATTTCTGAATACCGGATTTAGAAATTACATTAAATAATGAACAAACTCACGTGAAACGAGTATCAAACTCATGAAGAACAACAAAGCTGCCCGGAAAACTCGCCGGAAACTCGCCGAAAGTTCGCAGAAACTCGTCGAAAATCGCCGAAGTACGCCGAAAACTCGCCGGAAATGGCGCGCTCCACCTAATAAAAAACCAGCCGTTAAAAAAAATAAAAATAAAAAAGAGGGTCGAATCTCTCGAAACACAAAAGAGGGAAAAAGATGAAAACCAAAAAAAGCAAGAAATACCTGAATTGCCCGAAAATCGCGGGGAAATTCGCCGGTTAACAGCCTGGAAAAGGGGTCAAAGACTTCGAAAATTTTCGAACCCCAAGCCCTTCAAAAATCACTCAAAAACACCCAAAAATACCGCAAAAGTAACAATTAAGCGAGAATAATCACTCCTCCGAAGTAGATCTGAAGAAATGCTCAAGAAATAAGGAGTTTCAAGCTTCAAAAATGTCGAAAATGGAGTTGAGTTTAGGAGAGAGAGAGAAATGAAAGAAAAACGGCGGAGAAGAAGAGAAATGGGAAGAAAGAAAGTCGCCCGTGTTTTTCAGGTCGTTTAATGACCTGCGCCCGGCACGTCATGTGCGCCTGACGCATTATCAAGAACTGCGTCTAACGCGAAGCACTGCGCCCAGCGTAGCTTTACACGCCAAACGCAGGACTGTGCGTCTGGCGCACAGTCCCATACAATGCACTTGGGAGCTTCTTTGCAATGTGGAGCCCACACACCTAATTCCAAATGATTTCAAATGTTCGTTACGACATTTTGCGCGACAATTCAACGAACTTTCGAATGTTTGCAATAAATAGGATTTTGCCATCCAACGAATTCTCAATGTCTATCAATCAAGAGACAATGAATACTACAAAAAAAAAAAATGACGGCACACAAACCATCAACAACAGCACACAAACCGTTAGGTCTGCAGACCACTTTCAATCAACTACAACAACTGCCTTGGAAGAGGACAAACATTCCACAACAATTGCCTTGGAAGAGGACAAACATTCCACAACAATTGCCTTGGAAGAGGACAAACATTCTACAACAACTGCCTTGGAAGAGGACAAACATTCCGCAACAACTGCCTTGGAAGAGGACAAACATTCCACAACAATTGCCTTGGAAGAGGACAAACATTCCGCTACAACTGCCTTGGAAGAGGACAAACATTCCACAACAACTGCCTTGGAAGAGGACAAACATTCCGCAATAATTGCCTTGGAAGAGGACAAACATTCCACAACGATTTCCTTGGAATAAGACAAACATTCCGCCACAATTGCCTTGGAATAGGACAAACATTGCACAACAACTGCCTTGGAATAGAACAAACATTCCGCAACAATTGTCTGGGAATAGGCCAAACATTCCGCATCAATTGCTCTACACATATTGCCTTGGAATAGGCTAAAAACTCTACCCCGACATGAGCCGGATCATAATAGCTCATGATTGCTTTTTCCATATATCGTTTCATTTTTGCAAATTTGCAATTATTTTGCGAATTTCTTTCACCCATGCCTGTTCCTGAAGCTTTTGCTTGTTTTGCAGGTACTGGCGCAAAAGAATGATTTTGGATTGCAGAGCATCTAGAATCATTCTTCGTCCCGACACGTATACTTTGACTTTCGGTTTTACAAACCTCAATCAAAGTGGGGGCTTCTGTAGACACGTAATCGTGTCTCCCCATTTAAGGGTCCAATGATGAAATATACCGCGGTCTACCGCATCTGCTACATCTGCTGCATCCGCATCTGCTCCATCCACATTGGAGAAGGCCCAGGGCATAGGTCAGGCCTGGCGCCCCCCCATAAAGTCCATGCTGCCAATTCCGAACTGCCCAGTAAACGGATCTGTCGGAGGCCTCTCAGATGTCGACTCTCGGGGAGTATGAGCCGAAAGCCTCGACTGGGTCGATAGCCTCGCCTCGGCATGAGGCCCACTCTCCTGAGGGCGACGCTGCACAAAATGTCACAAAGCATTTGCAAAAGGAATACAACAATAATAAATAAAACCAAAGCTCAATAGGTCAGTCTACCTGGCTATACGCGTCGCTGCGGCTGCAGGACATGCTCCTCTTCAGCTTGGCCATCCCATGCTTCAGCGAGTCGACCACTCGGAGAATCTGAACGACAGTCTCCCGAGGAACCTGGAAATAACAGTACATAAGTCACTACAAAGCAATATGAATAATGAAAGTTCCTGACTTTCAACACTTACCGAGCTCACATGGCCCGGCATAGCACGAACAGCGTGCTGCTCTGCCTCTGGGGCAACATCGATCGTCTCCTCAACAGGCCCGGAATCTCCAGTATACCGGATTCTCAGATCCGGAACGAAAGAGATACAAGCCACAGCAGCCTACTGGCAAAAGCAAGAAAACAATAACATTCAATGCTTTGATCATGTCAAAGTAAACAAAAAACAAACAAACTCAATATACATACCTCGTTGAACTTGACAGGAGGAGCCAAGCGAGACAAAAGGACAGCTTGGTAATCGCGATCACAAAAAACAAAGTCATGATAGCTCACTCGAAGCGTCGCCCCTCCCTCGATAGCCTGAACAAGAGCAACCCTATCCATCATAGTGACAGGGGGGTCATGAGGCACCAGTAATAGCCTCGCCCCGTCATGCTGACAGGTCACCCTCTCACCCAGATACCACACAGGGTATGACTCTCCATAAAAAATGACTCTCTCGCGAGTCAGAATGCGGGCCCTATGAGCCCAAGCCGGTATCTCCGGAAACGAGGCCCAAGGATAAGAGGTAACCTGAAAGCAAAGAAAAGTTAACACCTATTACATACACCCAAGGGACAAGATTGGTTCACTATGATTACCTTATCGTCCTTGGTAGCCTTCCGGACACTCTCTACAGCACCATGCCAAGTCATCCCACGCTCCGCCCAGGACAAGCCGGCAGGAAATGTAGGGTCACGAACCCTTTCCGGGGCCAATCCTGGAAAATACTCATAAAACCAAATCTGTAACAATAAGATTACCTTAGTACTGATCAAGGTAACGAAATAAAAAATAGACGATGTGTACAGTCATACCTCCAAAAGTCTCCATGGACCAAAAAGGGAGACTGGTCCACCGTCACCCAACTGCCTGCAAGCAGTACGCATGCAGTACAAGAGACTGCAATAGCCCAGCTCGGCCCAGTCATAGGTCGACACCTGAGACAACTCCCTCAAGGGCTGTAGATATCGTGTCGAGACGCGCGATCCCCAATCAGTGCGCAATAGGCCACAGACAGCCGACCACAGTAGAATGCATACCTTCTGCTCCTCAGTAGTCCGCTGAAGGGTGAGTCCTCTAGCCAGTTTAGACCGGGAAGCATAAGACTCATTCGGAGGAAACATATCGGCAACCGGGCCTATCAAACCTCGAACCACCGCCGACTTGAACGGCAACGATTCACCTATCGGCACCCGGACGCCGGTAAAAGACAAGCCGGAAATCAAGGAGAAATCCAGCGGAGTAATGGTCAACTCCCCACGATGCATGTGAAAGGAGTTGGTAATATCCCACCACCACTCCAACAAACCTCGAACGACAATCTGAGAGGAATGAACCTCTCCCATACTCCCATAAACATCGAGAAAAGAGGACATACCACTCTGCTCGATGAGGACAGCTCGATCTCGGACCTTTCGGACTTTCCTGAGTTAGGTAAAGTCAAAGGTCCCAAAATGACGAGTGTTACCCTCGTCTTACAAATGTAAGAATAATCAATCAAATGCCTAGGCTATCGTGTGAAATGAAGTCGGTATAATATACAATACTTACGATGCCCGAGAGCGGGCGATGTGAAATATGATGCTCCGGATCAAAGTACAACTGGTCGGGAGTCCACCCCACGGCCTTCCATGCCCTCCTAGATCCGGAAGCTGCTCTACCATCGTCCTCCCCACCTGATTCTCCCGACGGCATGCTAATCGGATTGAACATCACAAACGAAACTAAGAATCAAAGAGTTCCCGACTCTAAACTACCAGATTTCATAAAAAAAAAAAAAAAACAACGCTTCAAAGCGTCACTTCTACATGAGATTCCCAAAATCCATTTCACACATCAACATACATGCATTGCCTGAAGCATGATTTCTACCAGCAGAATCATCACACATTCAAAGTTCCCTAGGCATATTTCTAGGTTCCAAACTTAGAAGCTACGCTAATCTTGATTCTGAGATTCATGATCCAAGAATCATCACACAGTCAAAGTACCCTAAGCATGTTCCTAAGTTCCAAATTTAGAAGCTATGCTAATCTTGATTCTAAGATTCATGATCCAAGAATCATCACACGTTCAAAGTTCCATAAACATATTTCTGAATACCGGATTTAGAAATTACATTAAATAATGAACAAACTCACGTGAAACGAGTATCAAACTCATGAAGAACAACAAAGCTGCCCGGAAAACTCGTCGGAAACTCGCCGGAAACTCGCCGAAAGTTCGCAGAAACGCGTCGAAAATCGCCGAAGTACGCCGAAAACTCGCCGGCGAACGTAGCCTAAACTCGCCGGAAATGGCGCGCTCCACCTAATAAAAAACCAGCCGTTAAAAAAAATAAAAATAAAAAGAGGGTCGAATCTCCCGAAACACAAAAGAGGGAAAAAGATGAAAACCAAAAAAAGCAAGAAATACCTGAATTGCCCGAAAATCGCGGGGAAATTCGCCGGTTAACAGCCTGGAAAAGGGGTCAAAGACTTCGAAAATTTTCGAACCCCAAGCCCTTCAAAAATCACTCAAAAACACCCAAAAATACCGCAAAAGTAACAATTAAGCGAGAATAATCACTCCTCCCAAGTAGATCTGAAGAAATGCTCAAGAAATAAGGAGTTTCAAGCTTCAAAAATGTCGAAAATGGAGTTGGGTTTAGGAGAGAGAGAGAAATGAAAGAAAAACGGCGGAGAAGAAGAGAAATGGGAAGAAAGAAAGTCGCCCGTGTTTTTCAGGTCGTTTAATGACCTGCGCCCGGCGCGTCATGTGCGCCTGACGCATTATCAAGAACTGCGTCTCACACGAAGCACTGCGCCCAGCGTAGCTTTACACGCCAAACGCAGGACTGTGCGTCTGGCGCACAGTCCCATACAATGCACTTGGGGGCTCGTTTGCAATGTGGAGCCCACACACCTAATTCCAAATGATTTCAAATGTTCGTTACGACATTTTGCGCGACAATTCAACGAACTTTCGAATGTTTGCAAAAAATAGGATTTTGCCATCCAACGAATTCTCAATGTCTATCAATCAAGAGACAATGAATACTCAAAAAAAAAAAAAATGACGGCACACAAACCATCAACAACAGCACACAAACCGTTAGGTCCGCAGACCACTTTCAATCAACTACAACAACTGCCTTGGAAGAGGACAAACATTCCACAACAATTGCCTTGGAAGAGGACAAACATTCTACAACAACTGCCTTAAAAGAGGACAAACATTCCGCAACAACTGCCTTGGAAGAGGACAAACATTCCACAACAATTGCCTTGGAAGAGGACAAACATTCTGCTACAACTGCCTTGGAAGAGGACAAACATTCCGCAATAATTGCCTTGGAAGAGGACAAACATTCCACAACGATTTCCTTGGAATAAGACAAACATTCCGCCACAATTGCCTTGGAATAGGACAAACATTGCACAACAACTGCCTTGGAATAGAACAAACATTCCGCAACAACTGTTTGGGAATAGAACAAACATTCCGCAACAATTGTCTGGGAATAGGCCAAACATTCCGCATCAATTGCTCTACACATATTGCCTTGGAATAGGCTAAAAACTCTGCCCCGACATGAGCCGGATCATAATAGCTCATGATTGCTTTTCCCATATATCGTTTCATTTTTGCAAATTTGCAATTATTTTGCGAATATGTTTCACCCATGCCTGTTCCTGAAGCTTTTGCTTGTTTTGCAGGTACTGGCGCAAAAGAATGATTTTGGATTGCAGAGCATCTAGAATCATTCTTCGTCCCGACACGTATACTTTGACTTTCGGTTTTACAAACCTCAATTAAAGTGGGGGCTTCTGTAGACACATAATCGTGTCTCCCCATTTAAGGGTCCAATGATGAAATATACCGCGGTCTTAATTGGCATAGCCGAATGGAAGAACAATCCGAATAACCAGGCAATGTGTGTTTTAAAATAATATTATAAAAGCCCAATTAATCATTCATGATGATTAATTGTAAGTTCAACCCGTGAAATGCTTTCTAAAGTCCATTTTAAAAGCCCAGTTGAATATTTATTATTCATAAATATTTTTTCTAATATTTATTTTTTTGATAAATATTTTCCTAAAAGCTTTTCTTATTATCTTTTACCCATAAAATAGATTTTTAACCCGAAAAATTCGATCTCCGGATTTTTAGGGATAAAAAAGGCATCTTGAAAGCACGTGTAGTATTTAAAAAGGAATATTCTGGAATATTCCGGATTTTGCGCCGGACGCGGCGGCTGCGCTCAGCGCACCATGTGCGTCTAGCACATTGGTCATATCGCGTCAGACACTCCAATGAGCGCCTGACACATGGACTTGTGACTCACACTGAGTCGTGCGCCTAGCGCCAGTCTTGTGTGAGACGCAAGATAAAAATTGATCTTTTCGAAAACGCGTTTTCATGTGCAAAGTTTTAATTGGACGGACCACGTCAGGCAGGCCAACCTGAGCCTGGCGCGTGTCCGAGCGCCTGCCACGTACGCTTGCGCCAGGCGCAGGTTGTGCGTGAGACGCACGCGCTTGTTTGCCTATAAATACGGGCTGATTTCCCGAATCAAAGACAGCTTGGAATTATTATTTTTACACACGCAAATACTCTCAAACACTCTGAAACATACTTCGAATACAAAACATACAAAACACTTTTGATCTTCCACAATTGATTATGGTTCCTGATTCTACAATATATCTGGTTCTAAGATTGCTTCGACTGAAGGTCACTACGCTCTTCGATCTAAACTGCATAGGTATAATCCTGAGGGCTCTTGAACAATCATATTTATTTCATTGATGTTACTAACCTTTTTCTTGTCATGATGTAGATTTTTAACTAATAACCGTGGTCCTTTTGTAAATTCTAACATCTTTTCTTATATTTTTTGTATATAATGCTCATGTTATTATGATTGTCTTGCATGCTTTTTATCACCCACATGTTATTATTGCTAAACAAGACCTAAAGAACTGTTCTAATTAATTCAGATAATTTGGACAACCTGTTAGGAACCTTGTAAAATGATTGTATAATAACTCGTCACTAAATAATTAGTCTTTCTGTGTGTTTCCTGAACCCATCTAGATTAATTATTTTAGGATGCTTTAAAATATTATTTGATTGTTCTATTGCATAAAGTCTGCTGTGAATTGTTATTTAGTAGAGGCCAGCAATGGGCAGTATAGTTCTTGACTATATTGTACCTTCACCCCCGAAAGCACTTTTTGGTTCCCGACCATCTATGGAGTCATGACGGGGAAATCTACATTAAATAAGTCCCTAAGATGTCCCTTCCGTTTCAATCCAATTAGGTTTTCGATTCTTCCTCTAAAGAATTGTTGGCGACTTCAAAACGTATTTTTTAGTAAAACCTTAACAATGGGGTAGTCAAATACACGCGCTCACACCGCGTGTAGGCATTAAAGGAATTCAAAATCCTACGCCTACAACCGGGTACCGGACCAGCAGCCACGAGTCCGGTTCCGGTCTCAGTTTTTTTATCGGTCCGGTCCGAAACTGCACACCGCTACTTGTAAGGCACTTGCACAACCCTGGATATCAAGATCGAAGAGGAAGGTCAAGAAAGCATCAAGGAAGCATAGCTGAGCATAAACGAGTTCATGGGGCCAAACAAAAGAAGTTTTCACTAGTATAATATATTAATATTGCTATGGTTTTAAATAGAGGTCTAACTGCGGATTTCGTCGCACCGCAAATAAGGATGCAGCAACAAGTAAATATATTGCTGCGGTTTTTAACCACAACAACTAATCTATTTCGGCAGTTTCTTGTTAAAACCACAGCAACATAATAGTTTTTTTTTTTATTAAAAAGCAAGTCTATTGCTGCGGTTTTAGCCCAAAATCGCAGCAATAGGTGGACGTAAAAGGGAAAAAAAAAATTAAACTTTTTTTTTTGAAATTCTGAGCACAAGTGTACTGTATTAAACTTTAATTGCTCAACTATGATTCCATCATAGTTTTTGAGAAGAAACACGTATACAACCAAATCCGAAATCGAACAATCGAATTCAATCTTCAAAATAATATGTTTATACAAATGACCATTAATAGAGGAAACTATTTATAATTACATCTCAGAAAATACATATTCTGAATTACAATAATGAACTTAAAAATGAAAACAAAAAACACAAGATAATAGAGTTGAAACCACAGACCACCTCACATCTTCAATGGAGCGGCGGAAATCTGGGCCAATGGAGCGAGAAAAGTTAGAAAACAAAATTTTTAGATTTGAAACTGGAAAAACAAAATCCACGAACTTAAACTGAAACCATAAATTTCAGATCTGAGAATGATAAAACAAAAAACCCACCATTTCCATCGGAAGGCGAGAGAGCGATGAGCGAGAGGCAAAGCTAAGCCGCACATGATCCGACGACAAACAACAAAGAACCAATGATGACGAAGATACGATGACAGTACATGGGAAGGTGAGAGGAGATGCGAGAGAGCGAAGGTGAGAGGAGATGCAAAGGGCCAAGATATGCGATGATGGCTAGAGGAGAAAGAGTTGTTTGAGATGATGGTGGCGACGGAGGACGGGAGAAGTGGTTGAGATGATGGTGTGGTGAGGGATAGAGAAAGAAAGGGGTTTGAGGAGAGAGAACGATAAGAGTCTAAGGAGAGAGATAGATAGGGGTAAGGCTGTTCAGAGTGCGGTCTGGACCGCACCAAACCGCAACCCAAACCGTTTTTTCGCAGTTTGGGATGGTTTGCGGTTTCCAAATTGCGGTTTGGGTTATGATTTCAAGCAAACCGCGGTTTGCGGTTTGGGTTGGGTTTTAATTTTTGTAAACCGACACCGCACCATAAATCGCAATTTTATATGATTTTTTTTATCTATTTTGATTTTTTTTTAAATACACTTGACAAGGTGGCATACAAGTATACAACTGAAAAAAGAAGTTTGAGGTAAAAATTTAGACACTTTTGATAAATTATTATTTATGTTTAATTATGAAGTCAACTTCATATTTGTTAACAATTTTTTTTACTCTTAGATTACAAAATTAATGTCGCGGAGGAAAAAATGGTTAAACCGCAAACGAAACCGCACCAAACCATTTTTCGCGGTTTAGTTTGGGTTGGTTTGGGCAAAAGTATGGTGCGGTTTGGGCAGGGAAAATGTCAAACCGTATATTTGCGGTTTGGGTTGGGTTACATCCCAAACCGCACCAACCCAAACTGCGAACACCCCTAGATAGGAGTCTGAGGAGAGAGAACACATGTTGAGAGAAATGATTTGGTGAGTGAAGGACTACAGGTGTTAAGTGTAACTCCCCTAATAATAAAATACATATTGTTGCGGTTTCTTCTAAGAACCGCAGCAATATGTTGTCTTTACGTTTTTTTTTTTCTCACGCATTTATGAAATGCTAATTTTGATTATTAACTTGACTATGTATTGAGTATTCTTATTTTATTTGAGTTGATGTATAAATTTTATTAGTTACAATTTTTTTGCTAAGTAAGACATATATTCACACCGAAAAGAACAATTACAACCTAAACTTACTCTTAGATGGACAAACCAACTAGGTTGGACCTCTACAGAGCTAAGAGCAAGACAAATTAACTATACATCAGTATAACATATTGTATCTATCCAATTCTTATCCTTTACATAAATCTTCTTTGGGAGCACATACTGAATTCTATCCATAACCATTCGTTTGATCTTGTTAAAAATCATATCCAGATGCCATCCAACATAATTCCATACAGCCTCATTTCTTGCCCATCAAACAAAATAAAACACACCATTTAGAACAGCTGCAACAACACATTTTCTAAATTGATTTCTTCTACTATTGCCCAGGAACATCAATAACCTGTCATATCTAGTATCAGCATAATGAAGATTCAGCCAGCCTTTCACTTTGCTCAAAATTCTCAGAACATAATCACAGTTAAAAAACAAGTGATCATGGGATTCAACACCATTGTTACACAACTGACATAGATCATCATCCAACACCCCAACTGAACGAACCTGTCTGCAGTCCTAAGTTTCTTTTTCATTACCATCCAACTGATAAATCTATGTTTAGGAATAGAGAGCCTATTCCAAACTAGTTTATCCCAATAAACATTATCAGCCTCACCCAACATCTTTTTGTACATCATTTGGATGCTGAATTTTGTGAGGGAAGTAAACTCCTGCTGTGAGTAAAATCTTTTCACCTCCTCTTCATTGCACAAATTTGTTTCCAATACCAACAACAATCAATTGGAGGAGAATAACTCTACCAATCCTCCCCCTTGATGTAAACCTCATTAACCCATTTAATCAAAAGATTATACTGCCTAGAATTCACAGCCCACACATATTTAGCCAAGGCAGCTCTATTCCAAGTTATAATTTCCCTGACTCCTAGCCCTGCTGCTTACTTAGGCTTACAGAGATCCATCCATTCACATTTCCAAGCTTATTACTGAACCAGTTCCTACTCCAAATAAAAGCTCTACAAATCTGAGCTATCTCTTTCATAACAGCTTTAGGAAGAATGAACAATTGATACCAGTATACATGTATACTAATCAAAACTGAATTTACAAGTTCGACTCTCCCTGCATAGGATAAATTCCTACTACTCCAAACCTTAATCCTAGCCACCATTTTCTCCACAATCCCTTTACAATATGAGGCTGAGATTTTTTTAGAGCTTATAGGAACTCCCAGATACTTTAAGGGCATAGAGCTATGAGCAAAGCTAGAAGTTTCTTGAATTCTTCTAATAACATTAGGACTAACACCTGCAGTGTAGAAATCCGACTTTTGTTCATTCACCTTCAAACCTGAGGTGGCTGAAAATAATTGAAAAGCTTGTAGCATTATGTAAACTGAAGCATATTCTCTACTACAACATAGGATTATGTCATCTGCAAAAACCAAGTGATTCAAGGCAACGTTTTTGCATCTTGGATGAAAAGAGAATCTAGGGTTGCTTTGAATCCTCTTCATCAACCTTGACATGTATTCCATGCAAATCACAAATAGCATGGGGGACATTGGATCCCCCTGCCTTAACCCTCTTCTTGATTCAAAGAATCCATGTAATGAGCCACTTATCATCAAAGTAAATTTTGGAGTTGTGACACATATCATGACAAGCTTAATAAACTGATCAGGAAAATTTAATGCATATAGCATCTCTTCTAAAAAAGCCCATTCTATGGTGTCATAGGCCTTCCTCATATCAAGTTTCATAATACAACTTGATTTAACATTATGCCTACCATAGTATCTAACTAGGTCTTGACATACCATAACATTGTGAACAATAAACCTATCTTGCACAAAAGCTCCCTGATTTTCAGAAATTAAATCAAGCAAAACTAATTTAAGCCTATTACATAGCATCTTGGTTATGCATTTATACAGAGTATTACAACATGCAATTGGCCTAAATTCCATCACAGAATTTGGACAGGTTACCTTAGGAATTAAAGTTAGAATAGTAACATTTAATTCTTTAAGGAGTTTACCTGGAGAAAAGAAGTCAAGAATAGCTTAGGTCACCTCAGCTCCAGTTATTTCCCATGTATCTCCGAATAAATGAGATCCATAGCCATCATGCCCTAGTGATTTATCACCAGAGATATCAAAGAGAGCCTTCTTCACCTCACTGGCAGTGTAGGGAGAGTTCAGGATCTGCAGATGCTCAACATTGGCCTTAGGCCCTAAGTTCATCGCAACATCCTTAACTAATTCTCCCTGCTCCATTTTGGAACCTAGAAGCTTCTTATAATACTCCAAAAAAAGCTATATTAACATCTTGGATATTGTCCCTCCACACACTAGCATCATCATTGATAGCATAGACAGTATTCTTAAGCTTCCTTTGCCTTAAAGACTGATGAAATAAGGCAGTGTTATCATCTCCCTCTTTACACCATTTCACCTTTGCCTTCTGAGAAAGAAAAGACACATAGGCTCTATGGATTCCTCTATAATGCTGCACAACTTCAATTTTTTCACTTCTCCTATTCAAGTTCATGATATCTGCTTGTAGATTTGCTTGACATTGTATCACTCTATCATGAGCTTGGAAATCTTGGCACTGCAGATTAGAGAATCCATCTTTGTTCAATTTCTTCAGCCCATATTTAACTTTTTTCAACTTTTGCACCACTTTGAACATAAGACAACCCTGGACATTTTCACTCCACCGGCCTCATTAATCACCTCCTGGAAATTTTGGGCATCACTCCACATATGAAAGTATTTAAAGGGTCTATTTCCTGGGACCATAGAAGGATAAACAACAATCACAATAGGGCAGTGATCATACTGGCCCTCAGGCATAAAATGAGACACAGCCCGTTGAAACTGGTCCACCCATACTTGATTAATCATTGCCCTATCTAACTTGCAGAATACTCTACTCTCTCCCTCCTGTTTATTATTCCAAGTGTAAAAACTCCCTGAACTACTCAAGTCATCCATCCCATACTTAGTCATACAATCCTGAAGCCCTGAATACTCAACAACCCTAACTATTACCCCAATCCTCTCATCAGGCCTTAGGACACAATTAAAGTCTCCAGCAATAATCCAGGGTTCATTTATCTTAGTATTCAGCCATATAATATCCTTCCAAATCGATTCTCTCTCTTGAAATGCATTTGTAGCATATAACACTGAACAATAAAGATTCACACCACCCCAACTTGGAACTACTTGACAATGCATAATCTGACTAGAGCAATGCAATATATTCACTGAAAAACTGTGAGGATCCCAAGCCAAAATCACCTGCCACCCTAATGATATGCAAAATTGGAGCTAAAACACCAACCTTTAAACACTCTAAGATAAAGACTCCCCATGTTATGAGCCTTTATCTTAGTTTCCAGGAGAGCAACCAAGCCAATTTTATGCATTTCAATAAACTGCTTCACATCTTACTGCTTAGCTTGGTTGTGGATCCCCCTTACATTCCATATAGCTACCGAATCCATGGTCCTTAGGAGTCTGGCTTCCTTTTGAGAACATTTCACATCACCTACCACCACAACTGTCACTTGATCATTCAATAATTCATAAGTGTTCTGAGTATTTGTTGGCTTAGGACTAGTGAGAATCCTTCTTGCAGGATTCCTCACTTGCCTAAATTCCTGAGCAGCATCAACTTTATTAGTTACATTTAGTAATATGATGTTTAATTTATTTATTTAAATATAGTTATGAAATCTGAATTTGTTCTGTTGCAATTTATTTATGTTTTTTTGGTTAAATATATTATATGTTTTAGTTATTTTAAATTAGTTGAGTAGTACTCCACGAAAAAGGAAACACCAATCACCACAAACCCTCTTTATGTCGATTTCAAGTAGAAGTCAAACCCCCCTTGTCGGTTGAACAAATAACTCACCCCCAAATTCTCTCTCTTCCCGATTCCTCATCTCACCTCGTCAAAATGCTCTTTCTCCATCAAACCTTCGTCTCTCTCTCTCTCTTCCTCGTCCATCTCCTCCTCTTCTTGTGGAGCTGTCACCAGCCGTCGTTGCTCCGTCATTTTCTCTCTATCTCGTCGCCTTGATGTTACTATTGCGCCGTCGCTTTCTTTCTCTTTCTCCTTGTTGTTGTTGGTGCTGTGTTGTTGTTGTTGTTGTTGTTGTTGGTGTTCGCTGGTTCTCGCCCGTGCTGCCGCCACCGCCGTTCTTATTTGCGCCCCCGCGCTGCTTCTTCAGTGAACCGCGTACCACCGCTGCTATTGTTGTTGTGGTGCAATGCTGCTGCTTCTTGTCTGCGACGCTGTATCTCCGGTGGTTGTTGTCGCCACTTCTTTTTACCTCTTTTAAAGGTACTAGAACTTCACTTGCTCCTTCCTTTGAACTTGCTTTCAATGTTGTTCCTTCTGATTTTGAGTGTAGATTTATAATTGGAATTTGAACTATTGATGTTAAATCACCAGGAACACTAAAAGAGGGGGGGTGAATTGTAAGTGTAGACATAAATGTAACTTTTTGCGGAATCATAAAACTTAAACAAAGAAACAAGCTAAAGGAACACAAGGGATTTTTACGAGGAAAAACTTCTTGGGCACAACAAGAAGAAACAACCTCGACCACTAGGGATGTTAAACTCAACATTTTCACTTATTTGGCCAAACAACTCTGTTACAACCTAATTCTACTCACGGGCCACACCTTGAGTTCCTAAACAACTGTTCCCTTAATAGCTGTTCCTCTCAACTTCACTTGAAGTTTTTTCACTTTAACTCGCTGCAATTAGAGCTTTCTCTCTTACAGGACTTCACTCAAAATCCCCTTACCCTAAAATCAAAATACAATGATCAATAAACTTAGTGGAATTAGAGTAAGAAGGCAAAGAACAAATGGTTTTTATGAGAGAATGAACCACAGACACTTTACTAAGTTAAACTCACTAAATCACTTGGTCAGACACAAATTGGAACTTACTTAGACATAATTATTTATAGTAGTGATTAACTAGAACATAGTGGTAAATATTTTTTCCCATGATGTTCCTCAACTAGAGGAACACGTTCCTTTTGACACCCATGATCTCCACGATCTAAGTCTAACGTGTGTTATACTACAACTTTCTTAATTTTAGGAACCACTTATGCAGTAAATCAAAATCTGATTTAATTAAAAAGTATTTTAATTAATAAAACCAAAATTAAATCCTTTTATCAAAATATTATCTTTAAAAATATTTTCTTTAAAATCGAAAAGGATTTTTAATTCCAAATAAAAATAAAGTCTTTTCCTTAAAATATTTTCCTTAAAATTAAATTTTTTACTAAATAAAAACAGTTTCCTTTAATTTAGGCATTAAACACTCAAACGTCATAAATTATCCATTGCACTTATTCAACATATGTCTAGTTCCTTTTAAATAGTTAGCTCCTTTAACTTAGCATGGCAGTGCTAGTTCGTCTATTTCTTTCAAAGGAACATACACTCATTCTCATTTTAAATTGCCATTGTTCATTACCATAGTTTACTCGTTCGTTTACATTGGAGCTAGAAAACAAAATGTCTTGCTTAGGTTTTCCTGCTCCAATGCTTCACCAGTATCAGTTCCTTAAGCATCTTCACTTAGTCTTCAAAATCCAAACTTGATTTCTTCTTCAGACTTAGTATTCTCTTTGCTATTTTCATTGATAACTTGTAAAATCCATTCACTTAGCAACTTGTTAGTTCATTACTTAGTTTGTATCTTTGTTTATTTGTCATCATCAAAACTAGGGTTCAACAATTTCCCCCTTTTTGATGATAACAACAAAGTTACAAACTAAGGAAATTAAAACAACAAATAACATAAGAGAATGAAAGAAAAGATAATAATACTTTATAATTTTATTAAGGCAGATTAAGGATTAAAATATGTAACTTTTTCAAATTTTCAACTTAGTTTGTTCCTGGTAGCTTTTCCCCCTTTGTCATCCTCAAAAAGATCAAACTCTTGGTGATTTTGGGAAGACTGATATGTACAAGACCTTTAGACCATTAACAAGCACCAAAAATGGTTAAGTTAGGAATTGCAAAGGTTAGACTTGCTCAAACATCAATCACAAAATACTAGGCATTCCAAGTAATAAATTATGCAATCAAGGCACAAACGAAGACATTTTTAGCAAAAGTCATTATATTTATAGCACTTGTTCCACAAGTGTACAAAAGATAAAAAGGAAGAAAAGAAAAGAAAGGACGACAAAAGCTAGGAGTTCCTGTTTCTTTAAGAGAAACAGGAACTTAGACATTTGGAAGGGAAGGGGAGTTGTGTTCCTCTACTATTTCTTCTTCCACCACTTCTTCCAACTACTTCATAACCTCCTCATGATGCCCATCCAGTTGCTTCTTCATGGAGTTCATTGCTTGAACCATCATCTCCATGTTCTTTTTTTGCTCGATCACCGAATCACTAAGGACTTTAATTATTCCCATCATCTTATCAGTTTTGTCATCTAAAGTCCATTGAAGGTGATTGTAGAATTTGATCATGTGCTGAGCAGGAAGACAAACCTCATTTACCCACCCATAGTCATCCGAAGGAATTGAACTTGTTCCTTTCCCTTTGAACCAAAGTCAGTTGGTGGTTTTGATGGAGGAACTGGGGTGTTTTCTTGTGATGGTCTTGCTGTTCTTGTGAGAGGAACAAAAGGTGAAGAGGTGGTGTATTGTGGACGAGAAACGAAGGTGGAGGTGGTAGAGTATTAGAAGTAGAAGAAAAAGGGTTAGGCTCATTTATTGCAACCTTCATCTATTTATAACTGGAAGGAACATAGAAGGAAGAGGGAGAAATGGAAGGGATATCTGTGATGGACATATGCAGTTTTGGTGAAGAAGGAGGGGTAGGTTCCATAGGAGAGAGTTTATGTTGTTCCTCTTCATCAGATAGGACCAATGGTGAGTCCTCATTAGACGGAACAGTGACGATTTTTGCAACTCTCAACCTTGAACTCTTCCTTAAGGAAAGAGTTTTCTTAGGAACAGGTTTGGTAGGCTTTTTGGCAATGGATTTGCGTTTCTTAGCAGGTTGTTCCTTTTCGTTCAGCAAGTTTAGGAACATGCTCCTCCAAAATTACCTCAATTAGTTCCTCCTCCACTACCATAGGCAGTTTTCTCTTTTGAGAGGAGCTAGAAGCTATCCTCTCTTGTGTCAGATTTCCGTCTTGGACAGAGAGAACCAAGCCATACAAAGTTTTCTCATTTAGTATATTACCTTGCTTAATTCCCAAGGTAGGCCAACCAGTGGTTTTAACTTTGAAGTGGGAGAGAAGAGAGGTGATGAGTGCTCCATAACCAACAACACAATGGTTTCCAATATAGTGTGTAAGATGTTGGATAAAGAGGGAAGGGAAATTTATTTGGATGTGATGGTCAAGGCAGAATATATATGTAGCACATATCAAGGAGGCCAACCTCATTGCTCTTTTCAGTTCGAGGAATGAGTGCCCTCCAAACAAGATTGAATAATATTTTGTGAACTAGGGTGAGGAGATTGTGGTTGATTTTAGTTTGGCCAGCAGTTCCTCCAAAGGATTGAACAATGTCATCCTGGGAGAAATTAGGAAAGGTGATAGTTCCTTTCCTTTTAAAATATAGATAAGTTCCTTTGCAGGGAACTTCCCATATATTACCTAAGGTCTCTTGGCAGAATTTTATTTTCTTCCCCCTTACTTCAGTAGTGCACACTCCATCAGTGTTGATGAAATTTGCACAAAATTCATCCATGACTAAAGGAACTAAGGCATTATTAAATGCGGTTTCAAAAAGTTATTCCATACCTTGTTCCTTTAGGAATTCTATTAGTTCAGTCAATTGAACCTTCTTAGCCCATTCTAAATCTACACAAAATCCAAGAACATACATAGAATCACTTCGTTCCACTCGTTTCTTTGAGGAAGAAGTAGCAGTTCCTTTGGGAGGAACAGACGTTGCTTCTTCTTCCCCCTCAACTGATTCACGGTTTTCTTCTTCATCATCATCTCCAATCAGTTTCCTTCTTCTAGTACTTCTCCTTGGTGACTCCAATTTTGGCTCTTCTACCTCTATATGTGTTTTTTGAGGATTTTCGATTTCTAGTATTTTGGATGGAGAACAGGGGTTTTCCATTTAAGAGGTTTTGAGAGTTTTTGCTTTTGGAAAAGGTGAATTGAGAGAGGTTTTTGCCATTTGGTGAAGAAAGATTGATGTTTTATGTGGTGCGAAGAGGTGGGATGAAGATGAACAATGGTGAAGATGAAGCGATTAAAGGAACATGGTTTTGGAAGGGAAGAAAGAAAAAGAAAGAAGATGCATGTAATAGTATACGAAGAGTTACACGTGGAAAAATAAAAAGATGAAAATAAAATAAAGTAAAAGAAAAGATAAAAATTGAATCAAGACTTGATAAATCTGATTCCTATATTTTTGGGTTTTTCGAGATTTTTGATTTTTATGGATTTTTAATTTATGGATAGAAAAAGAAAGGTACAAAACTTATGCTATAGGAACAACTTTTGCTAACTATCAACATTCATCAAATCATGCATGTTTCTATCACTTAGGAACAATAAGGGGAGTATTATGTGACATTTGTGAGTGACTTTATTCCTTTGAATCCATGTTTATGTTTTGAACATTTTAATTTGCAATGGTCTTAGACAATTAGTCACAGTCACTTAATATCACATAGAGTAAGACAACTCGATTCAGACATGGGGGATTGGAACATGAACAATTACTTATGTTTTATTAAACCTAACTCAAGCCTTAATTTTTCATATCTATCTCTTTGTAGAGGCTTGATTAGTATATCAGCAATCTGATTTACAGTTTGACAAAATTCAAGTTTAATCAAACCTTTTTCCACATTTTCTTTTAGAAAGTGATGTCTGATATGTATATACTTAACTCTCGAATGATGCACAAGATCTTTTGAAATACTAATGGCACTTGTATTATCACAATAAATAGTAACACAATTAAAGTTTATTCCATAGTCACAAAGTTGTTGTTTTATCCAAATCATTTGAGAGCCACATGCAGCAGCAACTACATATTTTGCTTCAGCAATAGATAAAGCAACTGAGTTTTGTTTCTTTGTGCTTCAAGAAACTAAACTATGACTAAGAAATTGAACCATACCTGATGTACTTTTCCGATTTACAAGATCTCCAGCATAGTCAGCAACAGCATATAATCTTAACTCAAATGTGTCACTTCTTGGATAGAAAAGTCCAAGATCATCAGTTCCTTTGACATTTGCTTGAAATCTAGTACACAAACCAACACTAAAAGGTATATCTGGACGACTAGCAATTAGATACTAAAGGGAACCAATCATGCCTCTATATTTTGTTGGATCAACACTTATTCCTATGAAATCTTCATCTAATCTAGTTGAAGTTCTCATAGGAGTGTGATTAATCTTTGAATTTTCAAGGCCATATTTCTTTAGCAGTTACTTTATGTATTTTTGTTGGTGAATAATTATTCTCTTTTTAGTTTGCTTATTTTGTAACCCAAGAAATAAATTTAACTCACCCATCAAACTCATTTCAAATTCATTACTCATGAGTTTAGAGAATTCTTTGCATAATGACTCATTAGTTGCACCAAAGATAATGTCATCAACATATATTTAAACAAGAAGTATATCAGTTCCTTTCGATTTTAGAAAGAAAGTTTTATCAACTTTTCATCTTTTAAAATTGTTTTCTAAAAGGAACTTAGATAATCTCTTATACCATGATTTAGGTGCTTGCTTTAACCCATAAAGAGCCTTGTTAAGCTTGTAGACATGGTTTGCGAAATCATTATTTTCAAATCTAGGGGGTTGTTCAATATATACATCTTTATTTAAGTAGCCATTAAGAAACGCACATTTGACATCCATTTGATACAATTTAAATCCCATATATGCAGCAAATGCAATCAGTATTCTAATAGCCTCAAGTCTAGCAACAAGAGCAAAGGTTTCTTCATAGTCAATTCCTTCTTGTTGATTATGAACTTTTACTACAAGTCTAGCTTTGTTCCATGCAATTGTTCCATGCTCATCTAGTTTGTTTCTAAACACCCATTTTAATCCAATCACTTTTTGTTTTTTAGAAGAGGGGCCTAGATGTCATTCCTTATTTCTTTGAAACTCATTTAACTCATCTTGCATGACAGTGATCCAATCAGAATCAGTTAAGGTTTCTTCATGATTTCTTGGTTCCATCATTGATAGGAACGCATGAAATGCACAAAAATTCCTTAACTGAGATCTAGTTTGCATACCTTTGGATATGTCACTTATTTTGAGTTCCACTAGATGTGATTTTTGATGTCTCTAAGGTTTTGGTTGAAATTCTCTTATAGGAACAAGTTGTTTCTCTTGAATTCCTTGAGAGGATGAGGAGCCTTGTTCGTTTGTTCCTCTTTCAGCAATTGTTGAATCTGTTCCTTCAACATTTTCATTCATAGTAGGAACAGGATCAGCTCCATCATCTTGAGGAACAGGAACAACATTGTTCTGAAAGTTTTCATCTTCTTCATTCCTTTCCTCTTTTATTCCTTCTTCTTCCTTTATTGAATCTGCATCTTTTTCATTTGGTCGAACCAAGCCTATTTCAAAGTCATCAACCTGCTTGCTTGGATTAAAATTGTCAGATTCATCAAAAATTGTATGTATACTTTCTTCAACACACATAGTTCTTTTATTGTAAGCCTTACACTGTGATGAATATCCTAGAAATATTGCTTCATCACTCCTTGCATCAAATTTTCCAAGATTATCTTTCCCATTATTATGAACAAAACATTTACAACCAGATGTTCTGAAATGTGTAATATTGGGTTTCTTACCAGAATAAAGCTCATAAGGAGTTTTGTTAATGATAGGTCTCATCATGGCACGATTTATTATATGACAAGCAGTATTAACAACATCAGCCTAAAAGTTCCTTGGAAGTTCACTTGCTATTAACATAGTCCTAGCCATTTCCTCCAAAGTCCTATTTTTGATTTCTACAACACCATTTGGTTGTGGTGTCCTAGGTGTAGAAAAATTGTGATCTAGGCCATGATCTCTACTTAAGTCATCAAATTTATAATTTTAAAATTCTTTACCATGATCAGATCTAATATGCATTAATTTGTGACCACTCAAAATTTGAACTCTCTTTACAAAGACAAGGAACTCATCATAAGGCTCATCCTTATTAGAGAGAAAAATAACCCAAGTGTATCTTGAGTAGTCATCAACAATAACTAGCACATGCCTCTTACCACTTCTACTTTGAATCCCCATAGGGCCACACAAATCAATGTGAATTAATTCCAATGGCTTTGTGGTGCTCACAACAGTTTTAGATTTGAAAGAGGATCTAATATGCTTCCCTTTGTCACACGTATCACAAACTTGATCAATATGAAACTTTATAGATGGTAATCCTAAAACAAGATCTTTTGATCGAAGTTTGTCAAGTAATGAAAAGCTTGCATGACCAATGCGTTTATGCCATAAGAGATGATCATCTTCAATAACACTAAGGCGTGTCAAATTATTTTTAGGAACAAGATCAAGATCCACAATATATGTGTTCCCTTTCCTTGTTCCTTCCAAGATGACATTCTTAGAGTTATTGTTAACGATCAAGCATTTTTCACTAATAAATTTAACAACATTTCCCTTGTCACAGAATTGGGAAATACTTAAGAGATTATGCTTTAAACCTTCAACTAGAAAAAATTATCAATGGAATGTGATGGTGACTTACCAACCTTACCCATGGCAACTATGTTACCTTACTTGGTGTCACCAAACGTCACACTTCCACCTTCATAGGTTGTGAGTGAGAAAAATGTAGATTTGTCTCCTGTCATATGCTTAGAACAACCTATCAAGATACCAAATGTTGTTCCCCCTCACTCCAACCTACAAAATTAACTAGTTGTTAGTTGTAGTAACCCCTTTTTTAGTGGGTTCCTGTTCTTGACTAGGATTAGTTTTTGCAACCCATTTCATGTTGCTTAATTTCACATTCTTGCCAATCATAACAGTTCTTAGTTGACATTGATTTGTGTAATGACCTATCTTTCCACAGTACATGCAAATTTTGTCACTAGGTAGGTCAACATATTTCTTAGGCTTGTTCCTTTTCTTGTGGTTTTCAAAACCAAGACCTTCTTTTCTTTTAGTTTGTGGTCTTTCAATCCACTTAGGAACAACCATCACTTTGCCTCTGTTCCTTGCAACCGCAAGTTCCTTCTTGAGATTATAGATTTGTTCCTTTAAAACGATTTTATCTTTATTCAAGTTTTCAATCTCAGATCTGTAACCTTTTAAAGCAGTTGATCTTATATCAAAACAACTTAGAACAGGGCAAATTCTTTTAGGTGAGAGATTTCCAAATTGATTAGATAATTCTCATTTTTAACACTCTCATATAGTTCTTTGATTTTTAAGTTCTTATCAAATAAATCAAAGGACCTACTTTCAACATCCGTTCTCATTTTCTTAAGCCATTCGATATGTTCTTTACAAACTTTAACAGCTTGTTTAGTTTGTTGACGTTTTTCACGTTCATCTCTACATTCAAGAATTCCATCATAAAGAAGATCATAAATGTCAGTCCTAGTTTTTCCATCTAAGTCTGATTCAAGTATATGTTGGTTTACCTCAACATTTTCTTCATCTTCCTTTTTGTCAGTGTTTCCCATGAGGCAAAGATTTGCAGTTTCTTCAATTTGTTGTTCCTCTTCCTCTTCAGTCTCTGAATCTCCCCAAGCTGCTATCATAGCCTTTCGAACGTTCACTTTAGAGAAAGGTGCTTTAGTTTCGTTGTTCCTTTCAGCGAAACGTGTTCCTTTCGTTGGTCTTGTCGTTTTCCCAAAGTGGACATTCCTTGATGAAGTGATCTGTAGCAGCTTTGTGTGGTACCCGATTTTTTACTGTCTTAGTCAACGGTCTGAATCCCACAAAAGTCCCACATTGGACTATGAGTTTTAGAAAACTTTGTAGTCGCCACCCTATTAATATCTGAATAGGAACAGATTTATTTAATAAATTGTTTTAAAATGAATTTCAAGAAATATCATTTAAAACGATGATGACTTCATATTGATAAGACTTTTTTGGAAATTGGTCTTTCATACCATGAGATAGGGTTTGGGTTTACGCTAAGATGTGCGAACATCTGGAACTCGTCTCCTCTTCCGTTCTACAGAACGGGTTCTTACTAAATGCGTTATTTTTCATTTTAAAGTAATCATGGCTATTCAAAAGAAAGAAAATCACATTTGAGTTTGAAGAGCTGCCCACCTATTGTAGGTGGGTAAGAAAGAAAATCACATAATTTGCACATATACACATCAATCATTTTTAGAAGGGCCAATATATCATTTGTACATGGTAGGTTTGAGCACCGAAGTTGCACTACGTACCAATCATTGCGGGATTGGAATCCACTCATGGATCAAAACCATCATAGTTCGATCTTATGTCTCACCCTAAATGGCCAATTTCATTGGGGAAGAAAAGGGGATAGATTATGAATAACTCACCTTTAGAATTAAATAAATCTATTTGAAACGAGGTAATCACTCCAATTAGTGATTGAAATGGGGTTAAGATAATTGCTTTAATTAGTGATTAAATATGAAGGTGGATCAGGATAATCACCTTAATTAGTGATTGAAAATGGAGTTTCAGATAATCACCCTAATTAGTGACTCAAAGATAATCACCTTGATTAATGATTAAAAATGAAGGAAGGAAGTAATCACCCTAATTAGTGATTATGCAAGGTGTTTTGTCCTCTACTTGTCCAACAAGTAAGCTGTAGGCTGAGCTTTCTTGTCTAGCAAGTAAAGTAGTATCCCTTAGATGCTTGTGCAACAATGTCTGAATCAACTTAGTCCACGCCTGAGCTTCGTTCCCGAGCCAGCAAAAAGGGACCCACCCTGGAGGTTTGGGTGGTGGTTCCCCCTCCGAAGCTTAAGTCAGATATCAGGAGTGGTAGAGAGAAAAGTAGATCTAGAGAGAGAAAGTGAGAGAGTATTTTTACAGAGTAACTTTGCATTGTTTGCATTGAATGATCTTTCTCCTGATTTCAGGGGTATTTATAGTGATAGCAAGATGACAGCTATCCTTGAAATCTGCCCTAGAATAGTGGCATCTGATTGGCTAAGGAATCAGATCTTGACACGTGGCAGGCCATGATTTGTGAGGGTTTATCAACCTCTCACTTGCAACCACCTCCCAGGGCTGGGCTCTAACTATCTCTTGGGCCAGAAAAGTAACCTTTTCTCCCAACTGAATATAACTCAAAAGTTAGAACCTTTTTCCTCTATTTATTAGGAGAGGACACGTGTACGGCTCTGATGAGCCCAAGTGTCTTTAAAGAAGCCGTAGATGTTAGGCCACAACATTTGCCCCTAAATGGGTTTTCACTGTTGGCCCATCTGACGGTTAATACCCTTTTACCCAAGGTAGTTTTATTCAAATTCAAAACGAAGGCAATGACGCGCCTTTTCCTGGATAATACTGGTCATAATCGACCGTTTTACCCCTTCTACGACATCCTTGACCGGCTCCACATGTTTCTTACCCCTCTATATATAACTTTGGTGTGAGGACATTAAATCATTTCACACCTTGAACGAATTTTTCTAGAGAGAGAAGCTTTGCAAGTTTTTCTAGAGAGAGAGAGAGAGTGATCGCCTAGCCTCAGCCTTCTTCACCGAATCGTCCAGGCGCTTTAGCAGGTATCTTTTCTTCGTTCTTTGCTTCTCCTTTTTTTTATTCTTTATTCTTTCTTAGAAAATCAATAAAATGGAATCTTCTTCGTCAAATAATCCCAGCCGACCAAGAGCTTGTCTTGACCCTAGAACCGAGAGTGCTTCTTCTTTGGCACATTCTAGAGTTAGACCTCTTCTGGCCGAGTATATTTTTTTTTTGTGATTTTGGCCGAGAAAGTAAGACGACCCAGTCTTTACCTGTGCAGGGTAATCTGGCGCGCGTCAAGCAAACGACCCGTCTAAGACGAAAGGTAATAATCCCATCAAATAGTTCAGACATAGAGGAATCTACTGGACGAGTTCCAGATGAGACGAGGGAGCTCCAAAGTGCTGGGCCTATGGGAGACCCCTTTTCCCCTGACCACAGTTTTAAGGACTCCCAAATAAATCCTGAGGCCAGTCCTTCTGGCCGGGACGTCGATATGGAGGAAACGGGCGAGGACAATAATGGTAGTGACTCTGGCGCTGCCGAGGAGTCGGACGAAGCCTCCACTACCTTGTCTGAGATTAGAAAACGCTTAGGTCCCCTTTCTGACCCCGCATTCATTTTGGCCAATCGCAAATGGCTAGAGAAAATAGGACCGGACCCTAGTTATTTGTCCAATTTCATGCCCATGCCGGGCTTCTCTTTCGTCATCCCCAATAAGGAGGCTACTATTTTGAGTGCTCCTGTCAACCACTTCGCCGTCTACAAACTGGCATTGGACGCAGGATTAAGATTCCCGCTCCATGACTTTATAGAGCAAGTGCTTCGCTATTACAACATCGGCCACAACCAACTGGCTCCCAATGCCTGGTACAACGTCCTGACATTTATAGTCGTCTGCAAGTTGCGCGGCCTGGCTCTCTCTATCCAAGACTTCACTCATATTCATTATGCGGCAAAGGTTCCTGGTGCCGTGGATGGAACATGGCTCAGCATCTGCAACCGCCCTGACTTTCTAACTGCCTGGGGCAAGCCGTCAAAGATGCATGAATGGAAGGCCGACTTCATCTACCGGAGGGCGCCCAACGACTCTGCCACGGAGGGCTACCGTTTCTATAACCGAGCCGTCACGAATACCGGACGAAAGCAGTCCTGGCTGGAGCTGGAGGATCATTTTGACGAGGAGGTAGTGGCGTACTTCAGAATAAAGGAGTACTCCAGACTCGGCCAGCCATCCTTTAAGGAATCAACTAATTGGATACCCTTTAAGGAAATGTTTTACAGTGACGACTTCTTGGTCGCCGCCGGCTTGCGGTTGGCCGAAGATAGAGGTATACATTCAAATTCCCAAGTAAAATGCCTCGTCCATAGTATACCGGACTAACCATTTTTCATTTCTTTTTTGCATACTCGGCCATAACACGTCTCAAGGCTTCTTGGACGGGAGATATAAGTATGTCTAAATTCACGGACAACTTATGGAAGGAATACACCAAGAGCAGCGCTGAGAAGAGGGCGGAAACACTGGTAAAATATAAATAAACAAATTTTTTTTTTGAGACGAGGATCATTTTGACTCGTCAAGAATTTGCATCCAACCCTTGGACGAGACTTACCCAAAGAAGGAAAGCGTCCAAGTATGGACGTCCACCTTCTTTGGGCCATTCTCGTCTGAGATATTGAACGTCTTTGGACGAGTACCATTTGGACTCGTCCAAGTCGTTGTCCCTCTCTTTGGACGAGGATCACCTGAAGAAGGAAGGCGTCCATGCTTGGACGACCACCTTCTTTGAGCCATTTTCGTCTGAGATATTGAACGTCTTTGGACGAGTACCATTTGGACTCGTCCAAGTCGTTGTCCCTCTCTTTGGACGAGGATCACCTGAAGAAGGAAGGCGTCCATGCTTGGACGACCACCTTCTTTGGGCCATTCTCGTTTGAGATATTGAACGTCTTTGGACGAGTACCATTTGGACTCGTCCAAGTCGTTGTCCCTCTCTTTGGACGAGGATCAACTGAAGAAGGAAGGCGTTCATGCTTGGACGACCACCTTCTTTGGGCCATTCTCGTCTGAGATATTGAAGTTCTGGAACTGGACGAAGAGTTGATTTCCTGTCCTTGAACGGAAGTCATTTTAGTCCGTCCTCTTTTGGACGGCCTCCTTCTTGGCATCAACTTCGTCTGTATTTGGAAATTTCTTCGGACGAGGTTCCCTTAGGAAAGGAGGTGTCCATTATAGGACGCCTTCCTTCTTTGAGTGATTTTCGTCTGAAGCCTTATAACATGTGTTTAGTATTTGCTCTTTGGATGATCATTATTGTGACTTGTTCATCATTTTTTGCAGAAAAATGCCCCTACAAATAAACTCCCACCTGGGAAGTCATCTTCGTCCAAAAAGAGGCCTACAGCGGCCGCGGACCAGCCTACAGCAAAAAAGCCGAAGGGCTTTTCCAGGAAGAGGGCGGAGAAGACTAATCCTGCTGGTGAAGTTGGGGAAAAAGCCATGCCTCCGCCAAAGGACAAGGTCCTGAAAAAGGAACCTTCCGCTACTGTCCCTGCCGAGGGGGAAAAAAGTCCAGACCCTGCTATTCAGTTGGACGTTCTTCCTGCGGATTTTGCTGAGATCAAACCAGAGTCGGCTTTGGCTTTGGTCATTCCGGAGCCGGAGACGGCTACTGAGAACTACCCGGGTTTTAGCGGCCCGGTAGCCAAGCTGCTTTCGCAGATGCCGCTAGCTGTTAGGACGACATCCATCTCGTCTGGTGAGTCGTATTATCCGAACATAGTTAGGACAGTGCGGGTCGACGGACGGTCCATGAGTCCGTCCAATAGACAAGCCATTGTCCTTCCAATCAAGATAACTGACTCCCCCCCTTTCAGATAAAGGCAAAGGACCAGCTTTACCTTCAGCTACTCCCACCCTAGATTCGGACGAGGAGTCTTGTGCTGCCTTTGCTAAAATGTCCAAAGCAGAAAGAGATCGGCTTAAGCAGGAGCTCTTCAAATGTTACCCTGAATCCTATATCAAAGGATTAAGGGGAGCATCGGTCGGGCATGTGGGCTACATGTCTCAACTTGCTGATGAGTTATAACTTGCTCCCGCTTTTGTTTTATACTTGTACAAATTTATTCTTTTTTGTAACTCGTCTAATGACTTGTTTGGTTTTCCTTGTTTCAGCTTTTTGCTCGCAGCATGCTAACTGAAGAGTGGGCGAGGGAGCTTAGAAAGGAGAACAAGCAGCTCGTCCACCTTGCTACATCGGCAGGCGACAAGGCCATCCATGACATTGAAAATGGTCTTAGACACCCTCTCAGCTAAGTTGAAGGGTGAAAGAGATGCTGCTGTTCTAGCTGCCCTCCAACTGAGAAGGGAGAACATCCTCCTAAGGGCGAAGACTGCCCGTCTGCAAGGGGAAGCGGCCCAGGCCTTTGACGACGCCAAAGAAGGCTTGGCTCAAGTTGTCGAAACATCTAGGGACTCGGCCGTCAAGGCCTTTAAGACGCTGGCTGAGCCTACTGAGGTCCCCAACTTCATTCGTCGTCTGGAATATCAACAGAGTGTTCATCGTGCTATGGTATGTGCCGAGGAACCTCCGGAATTTTTGGACTCGGACGACGAAGTTGTGGTTGAGGAGGAGAACCCTGAAGACGATCAGGAAACTCGTGCTGAAGATGATACCTAGTTTTAGGTTTATTTTCCTAAGTTTCTTGGCTTGTTTGCCGTTGTAGCTTTATCTCTTCTCGTCTTAAGTTGTAAATTTTTTGCCAAGTATATATGAAAGACTTTTTGCCAATTGCTTGTCTTTTCTTCTCATGAATTCCAATTTTGACTAAGTATAAAATGAGCCTCGTCCTGAATGTTGGACGATCCGCACAGATGTTTAAGGAAAGAGCAACGTCCTTGCCTTTAGACGATCATAAATCTTTTCAAAATGCATCCAAGTACAAGAGGAGACTCGTCCTGAACTTTTGGACAGTCTACAAAATTTAAATAGAGCAAGCTTGCCAACCCTGATCCTTGCCCTTGGACGGTCGAGAGTCTTTACAAAATGTAGCCAAGTACAAAAAGAGACTCGTCCGGGTGTTTGGACGATTTGCAAAGAGAAGATTGTCATCCTTGTCCTTGGATGATTGTGAATCTTTTCCAAAAAGTATCCATGTATTTAGTGACATTCGTCCTGGAACTTTGGATGCTTTGCAAAATAAATATAGGGGAAGATTGCCATCCTTGTCCTTGGACGATCGTGAATCTTTCCAAAAAGTATCCAAGTATTTAGTGAGATTCGTCCTGGAACTCTAGATGTCTTCTCATTCAGACGAGTCTTTCCCCAAGGGGGAAAGCGGCCAATACATATGGTTTTGTGGACTAGCCACGTTTTAGCCGTTTTTCTCGAGTTGGTAACACCCGTCCTGCAGTATTGATCCATCACAAGGGCATCTATTGCCTAGTTCGTCCTGGTTTTTTGGACGACCTTCTCTCTTTAGCTCGTCCTATAGGCTTGTCGCATCCCCCCCTTCTTGGGCTAAGCTCAACCATACATGATGGACGAGCCATAGTCCAAGAAGTAGAGCGGCCAACATTGGCCAAGCCTGCTGAAATTGCTAAGGACGAGCTTTAGATACATGGTCTAACCATGTCTTAGCTGCCTTTCTTGAGGGAGCAACACTCGTCCGGAAGTACTGATCCCTTACTAGGGTCTTTACTACTTAGCTGTCCGTGTATTTGAAAAGTATCCTTTACTAAGGGCTTATTTCTGGTCAGCTTTCTCTTAGAGAATTTGACGTTTCCCTTACTAGAGATTTTGTCAATTTCATTGCCATTTATGTATTGTCAACCTTTAGGTTGTTATACTTTTGGCCGGTCTCTTCGAGGGAGTGATGTTCGGCATAGAAGTGAGTATTTTTGACGCTCTATTGTTTTTTGCATTTTTGCCCCAAGTTATTGTCACTTTTAGACTAGTAACTGATTTAATGCCCCAAAGTTAACTAACTTGGTGAAAATAAACAAAGGCGATAAGAAAGTAGGAATTGTATTATATGAATTTTGCTTGACTAAATGCCAAGATACATGTATACAATTCTTTCTTTCTTTTTTCTAGCATGTGTCGTGGCGCTTTGGACTTACTACAAACTACCAGCTAGATTCCTGACGAGGAATTAAGTTAGACGTGGTACTTCTTCAGATTATCTGAGTTCCAAGTGCGCTGTATAACTCGTCCATCTATATCTTAGAGACGAAAGGTTCCACTGCGCAGCTCTTGGATAATCAGATAAGGTCCTTCCCAGTTTGGTGTTAGCTTCCCCATCTCTTCAGCTCGTCCAATCGCCTCCATCTTCCTTAGAACAAGATCCCCCACCTTGAGTGGTCGTCTTGCGACTCTCTTGTTAAACTCCCGAGCCATTCGCAGTTTGTACATTTGCATTCTGAGCAAGGCATTGCCCCTGACTTCTGGTACTTGATCCAAAGCCGTGCGCAATGCAGCCCAGTTGGCATCTTCTGTGTACAACATGACTCGCAGGGTGGATTCTTCAATCTCAATGGGCAAGATGACTTCAGTGCCATAAACTAACATGAAGGGTGTCTCCCCAGTAGAATTTTTAGCGGTTGTTCTGATGGACCATAACACTAGCTGCAGTTCTTCAACCCATTGTCCCTTGGCGTTATCCAACTTCCTTTTGATTCCATTGGATAGAATCTTGTTGAAGGATTCTACTTGCCTATTGGCTTGTGGGTGGGTGACTGCAGCGAAGTGAGCCTTGATTTCTCTTTCTACCGACCAATCTTTCAGTTTAAGCGTTTCGAATTGTGGGCCATTATCAAAGACGATGGACTGTGGCATGCCAAAACGAGTTATAATGTTTTTCCAAATAAAGCCCTTGACGTCGTTTGTTGTTATACCTTGCATGGCTTCAGCCTATATCCATTTAGTGAAGTAGTCCACAGCTACTATCACAAACTTCTTTTGCCCTGCGGCCACCGGGAAAGGTCCAAGGATATCCATGCCCCATTTGGCAAAGGGCAGAGGGAACAAGATGGGACTTAAATAGTTGGACGATTTCTGATGCAGGTTACTGTGCTTCTGACAACTGTCGCACTTCTTTGCATAGACGAGGGCATCTTCCTTTAATGTAGGCCAGTATTACCCTGTCCGTAGAGCCTTTTCTCCCAATGCTCTTCCCCCAATGTGAGATGCACAAGCTCCTTCATGGAGTTCCTTCAGAACCTCTAAACCATCTTCCCTGGTGATGCACTTGAGGGGAGGACGATTGAATGACTTCTTGTAAAGAGTCTCATCCCATAATTCAAACCACTTGTCTCGAGCCTTCACATACTTAGCCTCCACAGGATCCAATGGCAGCCGTCCTGTTTTCTTGTATTCTATTATGGGCTCCATCCAAACTGCCCCTCGACTAAGAAACATGATTTGTTCTTGGTCAATATTCTTTTTGGGTTTAACTTCCCAAAACACTGTTCTTGGCGCATCACCTTCGACCGTGCTGGCTAATTTTGAAAGAGCATCTGCTTGATGATTTTATGACCTTGGTACTTGGTCGAGAACAAATCGTTTCAAAGGTCCAATCTCTTCTTTGATCAGACGCATATATTTGCCCATCGATGCTTCTTTGATTCCAGCTATAAGTGCTTCATATTCAGCTTCGTTATTGGACGCTTGGAACTAAAATCTTAGCGCATATTCAAACTTGTCTCCTTCCGGAGATTGACAAATGATTCCAGCCCCATATCCCTTGACAGTGGACGACCCATCAACCATGAGCGTCCAATGCTTCCTTCCTTCAGCAGGATCAGATATTGGCTCTATAGTTGGCCGAGTAAGCTCAACTATAAAATCTGCCAAGGCTTGCCCCTTAATGGCTTTCCTTGGTTCAAATGATATATCGAACATGTTAAGCTCAACGGCCCATTTTAGCATTCGTCCGGCGGCTTCCATCTTTTGCAGAACTTGCTTCAGAGGTTGGTCAGTGTAGACGAGTATACTGTGTGCCAAGAAATAGGGCCTTAATTTTCTGCTGGCCATGACGAGGGCCAATCTAAACTTCTCAACTGGAGTGTACCTATTTTCCGCGTCCATGAGTACATGACTCACAAATTATATTGGAACTTGCACGGACTCTCTTTCAGCCAGCATAACAACACTCACGGCCTGAGTGGACACAACGAAGTATACAAACAGTTTCTCCCCCTCAGCTGGACTGACCAGCCTAGGCAGCTGCCAAAGGTGATCTTTGACTTGCTGAAGTGCTTGCTCAGCCTCTGTTGTCCATTCAAACTTGGCTTTCTTCTTAATAGTAGCGAAGAAGTGATGGCACTTGTCACCTGATTTGGACAAGAATCGTCCAAGGGCAGCCATGCAACCCGTCAGTCGCTGAACTTCCTTTATCTTTGACGAAGATTTCATGTCTAAAATAGCTTGTATCTTTTTTGGGTTAGCTTCCATTCCCCTCTGATCTACTAAGAAGCCGAAGAACTTCCCGGAGAAAACTCCAAATACACATTTGCTGGGGTTCAATTTTAACTTGTATTTTCTGAGAGTCTCGAAAGTCTCTCCCAGATCACCAACATGACCTTCTTCTTGCCGACTCTTGACTATCATATCATCAATACAGGCCTCCATGTTTCTTCCCAACTGTGGCTGAAAGGTGGCCGGCGCATTGCGTAGGCCGAATAGCATTCTCAACCAGCCATATAGCCCCTTTTCAGTAATGAAGGACGTTTTGTACTGATCCTCTGACCACATGGGGATTTGATGAAAACCTGAATAGGCGTCCATGAAGCTTAGCAAAGCATGGCCGGCTGTGGAGTCTACCAGACGATCTAACTTAGGCAAAGGGAAATTGTCCTTAGGACAAACCTTGTTGAGATCAGTATAGTCCACACACATCCTCCAAGTGCCATTAGGCTTTGGCACCATGACCACATTCGCTATCCATTCTGGATAATAGGTTTCTCTGATGAAGTTTGACTCCAGCAACTTCTGAACATCTTGGTCGACCGCCTGATTTTTGGCCGGTCCCAAATGCCTTTTCTTCTGACGAACAGGCTTTAAATTTGGATCAACATTCCGCCGGTGGACGGCTATCTCTGGATCAATTCCAGGCATTTCTTCAACACAATAAGCGAACAAGTCTTGAAATTCTTTCAGCAAGCTTATTAGAAGGCCCCTCAAATCAGGTCAAAGGGAAGAACCAATCTTTAAGGTTCGCTCTGGACGAGCCTCCTCCAATCAAACATCTTTTGGAACTTCCACTGGCTCTGGACGTTCTATTGCTAGTCCCATGATGGCCATCACTTCGTCAGACGAAGGAGGTTCTTCCTTGACGGGCTCATACTTTCTTTTCTTGCTGGGGAGATCTTCAGACGTTTTCCTTGAGGGGGCGAGAGGCGTCTGAGGACCCTCAATTGCCAGCTTCAACGAGGCCACTTGGTCCTTTACACTTTCAGACATTTTCCGTTCGCCTGCAATTTTCGTCTTATCTTTCCCAATTTCAGATGTTTTCCGTCCGCCACTGATCTTCGTCTATCTTCATTGCATACTTTCCATGATGACGGCTTGAGGGTGGTTAGGTAACATTCTCTAGCCGCCTGCTGGTCTTCATACAAGGAGCCAATCTTGCCTTCATCACACTCATACTTCATAAGCATCAAGTGAGTTAATATTACAGCTTTAACATGATTCAAAGTTGGTCGTCCGAGTATGACATTGTAGGCTGTCAAATTTCGGACAACCAAGAACTTGATGAACAAAGTCCGTGAGGCCTCCTTCTCTCCAACTCGGACGGGCAACGTGACTGTTCCCATGGGATGGATGACTCCTCCCCCAAACCCTATGATGGGATGATGGATTGGAACCAAGTTCTTTTCATCGAACTTCAATCTGGACAAGCAATCAGCACTAATGATGTCCGTCGAGCTTCCGGTGTCAATCAGAATTCTTCTTACTCTCAAATTTGCTATCTTCATCTCTACAACCAAAGGGTCATCATGGGGGTTCCTCAACTTGCCCCGATCTTGCTCACTAACCACCACTTTTGGGAAGGGCTCGACCTTTATCTGATTAGTCAATAAGACTTGATCGAGCTCCCTAAGGTAGTTTTTGTGCCCTCTATTAGTTGGCCCTCCAGCAGCAAATCCTCATGAAATAACGAGGACGACATCTTCGTCAGTTCTTTCACTCTCCTCCTTCTTGCTTTGACGGTCATCTCTCCTCTGAAACTTCTTTCCTCCTTGGGGTAAGTATGAAATCCTCTTTCCTTTTCAGGCTAGATCCTCCAAAGCCCTCTTAAGGTGCTTACATTCATTGGTTTCATGACCGCAATCCTTGTGAAAATGACAATACTTGCTGTTGTCTCTGTTTCTGTAAGGAGTCTTCATCTCGGCTGGAGCCTTCAGCTCATATTGGTCATTTATCTCCATGAGAATGGAGTACTGGTCCTTACTGAATTCGATGGGGTTGGATGAAGAAGGCTCAGATTCTTTCCTCTTGCTTCTTCTGGACGAAGTCGTGGTAGAGGTTATGGCCCAAGTCTCGGCCTTTTTGGGGTTGCTTTTCTTTAGCTGAGCAACCTCTTAAGGCTTCTTGGACTCGGGATGCTTTGCCTCAGCGCATACTTCAGTGGCATGTATAAAAGCTTCGGCTTCCTTTAAAGCTTCGACAAGAGTATTGATTTTCTTCTTCACAAGGTCAAACTTAAAACTTCCTGACCTCAGACCCCTGATAAAGGCGTCAAAAGCCACTCCAGCATTGAGATCTTGAATTTGAAGGGCTTCCAGATTGAATCTCTTAACAAAACTCCTAAGAGCTTCTTTTGGTCCTTGGACGACCTTGCCCAAGTGCATGCTTGTCTTTTGTTCTTGACGATTAGCGACGAAATGACTAGTAAATAAGACACTGAGTTCGGTGAAATTGTTGACTGAATTGGGGGGAAGATTATTGAACCACTTTTGCGCTACACCCTTCAGGGTAGCCGGCAAATTCTTACACCAAGTAGCATCATCTACTCCTTGGCCGTAGATCTGATGCTTGTAAGCGAACAGGTGATCATCTGGATCGGTTGTTCCATCAAAAGGCTCTACTGTTGGGAGTTTTACCTTTGGGAAGGGGGGCGCCTCCATGATCCTGGCCGAGAATGGTGTAGGCCAATTGATCTGGAGGGCTCCCAGCTGTCCCTCGATGGGTATGAACTCCTTGCGATATTCCTTCAACACTGGATTAGATGAAGTGTTTGCTGGTACTGGTCGCTTATAGACCATTGGTTGAACTGCCGTCTTCTCTTGTCTCGGACGAACTATCGAGGGACCCAGACTCCTTCCCTCTGTTCTGGATGGCATCCTTAAAGGAGGATCTCTTAAGTACGGGGTAGAGCCAGTAGCCGACTGTTGCAATGTTACAGCTCTCTTTGCCTCTAAGTAGTCCCTGGCATCTGTTTCCATTCGGTGCCCACTCGGACGAGCTTGATCTTGGGTCCTAACCACCAAATTCCAGTCCATCTTCCTTCGCTGCTCACTACCTTCTGGCTGTTTTCCTTTAGCCGCCCTCCTAGAGGGTTCCTGACGAACAGGTCGACTAGGACCTGGACGATTCTCTTGGGAACGTCCCCTAGGAGGAGCTTGATTGTTGACGGCTGGCTCCGGATTATGGTGGAAAAACAACATGTTGCTCCTAATCTGTTCCTGGACGACTGCTGCCATCTTAGTCTGAAAGTCATTCAGGACGTTGTCTAGATGGGCAGCAGTCACTGGACGTTCCAGATTTTCTTGAATGAAAGGCTGCTGGCTTGGTCCAGGGACATGGACGATGGTTGGAGGTCTATCCCTTCCTCGAGGCGGTCTCTCATGATCTACCGTGTCTTCGACATTGATCTGAAAACTTCAATTTCTGGCAACGTTGGTCGATTGACAGTCAGTTATCGTTGCGTCTCCCCACAGACGACGCCAAATGTTTTGTCCTCTACTTGTCCAACAAGTAAGCTGTAGGCTGAGCTTTCTTGTCTAGTAAGTAAACTAGTATTCCTTAGATGTTCTTCCTTGGAGACTTGTGCAACAATGTCTGAATCAACTTAGTCCACGCCTGAGCTTCGTTCCCAAACCTGCAAAAAGGGACCCACCCTGGAGGTTTGGGTGGTAGTTCCCCCTTCGAAGCTTAAGTCAGATATCAGGAGTGGTAGAGAGAAAAGTAGGTCTAGAGAGAGAAAGTGAGAGAGTATTTTTACAGAGTAACTTTGCACTGTTTGCATTGAATGATATTTCTCATGATTTCAGGGGTATTAATAGTGATAGTAAGATGACAGCTATCCTTAAAATCTGCCCTAGAATAGTGGCATCTGATTGGCTAAGGAATCAGATTCTGACACGTGGCAGGCCATGATTTGTGAGGGTTTATCAACCTCTCACTTGCAGCCACCTCCCAGGGCTGGGCTCTGACTATCTCTTGGGCCAGAAAAGTAACCTTTTCTCCCAACTGAATATAACCCAAAAGTTAGAACCTTTTTCCTCTATTTATTAGGAGAGGACACGTGTAAGGCTATGATGAGCCTCAAGTGTCTTTAAAGAAGCCGTAGATGTTAGGCCACAACACAAGGTTTAAAATAATCACTCGAATTAGTGATTAAATGAGAAAAATAATCGCCCTAATTAACGATTATTAAGGTTTAAGATAATCACCCTAATCACCTTAATTAGTGATTAACCAAGGTTTAAGATAATCATTGTAATTAGCGATTAAATATGAAAGGTTAAATTAATCACCTTAATTAGCGATTAAAATGAAGGTTAGGATAATCACCCTATTTAGTGATTAAATGAAAAGTTTAAGTTAATCGTCCTAATTAGCAATTAATCAAGGATTGAAATAACCTCCTTAATTAGTGATCACATTTATAATTTTCAAGAGATCTTGGGAAAAGAGGTTTGCTTCCGAATTGAAGGTTTTTGGATGGATGAGGAATAATCTTAATTGAAGATTATTTAATCATTTTGAGAAAAATGACCGATTTGAGATCAAATTTGGAGATTGTGTTTGGCTAATTTGAACCATTTAAAGTGAGACACGTGAAATGGCCTAAAATCAATTCGGAGATCATAATTACCAATCTAATTATGTCAAATAATATGTTTGATCCATTTGAAGATGGAGAACAAATCTAAAATGTAAGATGGATCATTATACAATTTAACTTAGTTAGATTTGCAATTTTTTCTCCTAATTGAGATTGGGTCATTTATTTCATATACTATGATATATTGGGCCCAACATGCAAAATTTATAACATTGGTTGCTCATTTTACTAAAAAGAATTGTGGAATTGTTTATGAAAATTATGCATAAACATCTCCATATTTTTCATTAACGAGTGATGTAATAACTATTTACAAAAAAAAAAAAACTATTATTACAACAATATATACAAATTCTATGATCTATACAAGTCTTCAATCTTGATCTTCACCATGATGCTAGTTGATCTTCATCCTCTTGAATGGGCTTTGGAATTCATGCTTGTTTGTAAACTTGTGAAAATTATAGATTAATTAACCTCATTGATTTTGATTTTTATGACAATTTTTATTGATTTTTATTTACATAATAAAATGAACCATTTTAAGAGAAACTTAAAATTTAATGAATTTTAATTAACATTTTCATATGAAAAGAAAATATTTTTTATGAAACTTGAGTTAATCACTTAATTTCATTTTCCAGATTGCATGTTTTTCTTGTACTGAATTAAAAAATTCATAACTTTCTGTACAAAGCGTCAAATGGAGCATGTGATACACCTATGGATAGGTCAGTGAGTTCTTTATGTTGTGTCAAAATTGCACAAGCCTTTAGTGACAAGTCCAATTATGGTGAATTTTATGCAAAAACTAATCAAAACAGGACCTTTATCCAATGTGTTCTTTGAAATCCAACTTAATGAACTTAGTTTGAAGTGATTTTTGGTATGAACATTTTAGACACTTTGGAGTACTAGACTGGAAAATTTCACTTAAATTGGACATTCTTAAGATCCTTTTTATTTGTTTTCTTAACTAAAGAGAAAATAAGTGTTCTAAAATTTAGTGATTTGCATGAAAGTTTTTGTAAAAATGATATAAAATTTATAAAATTCATGTAAGCATGATTTTTATATATTTGTGAAAAGCCACTGATGTCTACTTTAAAGTTGATGTTTTTGGTTTTATCTAAATGATTTCATTTTAAACTTTATTGACAGAATAAACTTATGTGGTACTAGACAAAATCAGTTTTGCACAACAATGTTGTATGATTTTTAATTAACTGTACAAAATTATTTTCTTAGAAACTCCATATCCCAGTTTCTGGAAACATCGTGAAATTCATAGGAAAAATATTACATCCTATAAAATATTCACAAAATACAGACGAAGAATGAAATAAAGTACGAAATTAAAACTGACCATAATTACAGCATCACATTTTCTTTTTACGGAGATGTTTATGCACAACTCTACTTGAATTTTTTTTTTATGAAAACATGTTTTTGGTTATAAACAACAACTTGATTAACAAAAATCACATAAGCACATATTTCCTAAGTGTATCCCCATTAGAGTTGACTATTCTAGGTGGGGTGATTTAAGGTTGGGAACCTATTAGGACTTTCACATACCCAAATCACTCCAAAGATTAAAAAATGATAAGAGAATACAAAGAAAAAGTTAGTATGTAATCAAGAAGATAATTAATAAAAATAACAAGAACTTTAACTTTACCTTGCTTACTCAATGATGCACTTCCTTTTTGCAAAGTTTTCTACTTTTGTTTATGATTTTCTTAATTTCTAAGTGAGTTTCTTAATCCACTTAATTACTAGCTTAAACCCCTTTTTTGTGTTTTTCTTTTGATGAACATCTTTACTTACTAATTATAAAATTTGCTTTCTTTTTTTGAATGATATTTTTATTAGAGGGAGGAGTTAAGGAGAAGGAGAGTAGTATTGAGATTAGTTGTGATCATGAGAAGTTGTGGAGTTAAGTTGTTGTGTTTGAAGTAAAAAAAGGGGGTATTTATAGTGAAATGAGGTGATGAATTAGGTATGAAGAAGGTAGAAAATCAGATTTTTCACCCAAAAATTTGATTTTTAACATCCCAAGTTATCTTAATAACATCACACCAATGACATCACCTTAATGACATCACTAAATCCTCTTAAATCTTCCTACATCATCAAAATTATTGCAAATATCAATATTCTTATTCTCTTTATATTTGATTTTGATTTTTACACTAATGAGGCAAAATCCGAATTTCAGCTTTTCCTAAACACATCCTAATACGTAGAAATGCATTGAAAAACGTGGAGGAAAAAACTGACTGGGCACTTGCGTGCAGCGCAAAGCCCTGCGCTAGACACAGCACCGTGCGCTAGGCGCCTGGCCTGCGTCTGGCGTACGAAGCTGTTGTGCGCTGGGCGCATGATCGTGTGCCTGGCGCACAGTTCGAATCTTCTGAAAAAAATCGAATTCTTGGCTCTTACACTTTGGATTTGATTCTTGTTCTTATTCTTTTTCATGATTCTTATTCCTTAACTAATGGATAAAAAGATGTGATTGGTGGTTAAAGAATATATTCTTATATTTTATCCAATGAACAATGACTTGACCATCAAGAAAACTGATTACTACCGGTTTTGGGAGACAATTAAAATTCCGGCGCCTAATTGCGACTCGTTTTTTCTGTTTTCGAAAAAACCAACTTAAAACAATTAACGAAAATTCGTCAAATTAATAAAGACGAGCATGAGTATACTACAAATCATTTTATTAAACCGGTGGTTGTAGTTATTGACTACGATTTACGGAAAATTATTTTTCTAAGCCGGAAAAGTATGACTAAAACGCGAAAAAGGAAAACCATACGACAGAATGAAACTCGCGCTCCAGGACGAACATGCTTTTGACGGGGCGCGTGCTCCACAATATTTGATGGTTTTCGTTATTTTTATTTCATTTTTGAAATCTTTATTTTAAAATTTTATACGCAAAAGGAGTTCAAAATTTGGTGTCTACACTTTGTTAGAAATTTTTTTAGCTTTACCTTTGAGGTACCATTCTTCATGTTCCTATACATTTTTCGAAATTTTCGGACCATGAGAGATGCTTCCTCTTCTTCTGAGTCAGAGTCATCTTCATCATCTACATTTAGGCCAATGGACTTAGACTTAGAGCTTTCACCATATTCAGTATCAAGGTGGAGCTCATGAGTCATAAGTGATCCAGCAAGTTGTTCCAAGTTGAACTTGGTGAAGTCTTTTGTTTTTTGTAAAGCAGTGACCTTAGCCATCCATCTATCCTTAGGAAGACTCCTAAGAACTTTTCGAACATGTTCTTCTGATGAAATAAACTTTCCAAGAGAACCTAACTCATTGATAATGTTAGTAAAATGAGTAAACATCTCTTGTATGCTTTTCCTTAGCCTTCATGGAGAACAGTTCATATTGATTCATTAGTAAATCAATTTTAGATCTCTCGACTTCATTAGTTCCTTCATAGATTACCTCAAGTAAATCCCATATTTGCTTTGCGGATTTGCATCCCATAATTCTATTGTGTTCATGGGGTTCAAGTCCACAATGCAGCAGTTTAATAGCCATAGCATTCACTTCCATTTTTTTAAGTCAGCTTTGACATATTCAGAGAATGGTTTAGGAATTACCTCATTTTTGTCATTAATGGTTGTGACCTCAAAATCACCAACTTCAATGACTCTCCATACCTGGTGGTTTTCGGCCTTGATGAAAATCTCCATTTTATTCTTCTAGTAGGAATAAAACTTCCCATTGAACATAGGAGGTCGTTGTGTAGAGTAACCTTCCTCAAGTTTCTCCGTGGTGTACATTGTTCATTGGATCTTTTTCTCAATAGGGTTTCCTATTTTTCGTGAGTTCTAGCTCTGATACCAATTGTTGTTTTAGTAGGAATATTACAAGAGGGGGTGAATTTATGTGTACAAATAAATGTAACTTTTTGCGGAATTATAAAACTAAAACAAAGAAACAAGCTAAATGACCACAAGGGATTTTTACGAGGAAAAACTTCTTGGGCCCAACAAGAAGAAACAACCTCGACCACTAGGGATTTTAAACTCAACACTTTCACTAATTAGGCCAAACAACTTTGTTACAACCTAATTCTACACACGTGCCACACCTTGATTTCCTAAACTCAAGTTCCTGAACAACTGTTCCCTTAACAGTTGTTCCTCTCAACTTCACTTAATGTTTTCTCACTTTAACCGCTTCACTCAACGCTTTCTCTCTTACAGGACTTCACTCAAAATCCCCTTACCCCAAAACAAAAATACAATGATCAATAAACATAGTGGAATTAGAGTAAGAAGGCAAAGAACAAATGGCTTTTTTGAGAGAATGAAGGCACTGACACTTTACTTAGTTAAACTCACTAAATCACTTGGTCAGACACAAATTAGAACTTACTTAGACATAATTGTTTATAGCAGTGATTAACTAGAACGTGGGATTAAATCATGTGTTAGTGGTAAAAACATTTTCCCATGATGTTCCTCAACTAGAGGAACACGTTCCTTTTGACACCCTTGATCTCCACGATTTAAGTTCAACGTGTGTTATGAAAATACTACTGCTTCCTTAATTTTAGCAACCACTTATGCAATAAACAAAAATCTGATTTAATTAAAAAGTATTTTAATTAATAAACACAAAATTAAATCCTTTTATCAAAATATTATCTTTAAAAATATTTTCTTTAAAGCCGAAAAGGATTTTTATTTCCAAATAAAAATAAAATTTATTCCTTAAAAAGATTTTCCTTCAAATTAGATTTTTATACTTAATAATATCCTATGATTTAGGCATTAAACACTCAAACATCATAAATTAACCGTTGCACTTATTCAACATATGTCTAGTTCCTTTTAAATAGTTAGTTCCTTTAACTTAGCATGATAGTGCAGTTCGTCTGTTCCTTTCAAAGGAACATACACTCATTCTCATTTTAAATTGCCATTGTTCCTTACCATATTTTACGCATTCTTTACATTGGGACTAGAATACAAAAAGCCTTGCTTAGGTTTTCTTGCTCCAATGCTTCTCCAGTATTAGTTCCTTGAGCATTTTCACTTAGTCTTCAAAATCCAAACTTGATTTCTTCTTCAGACTTAGTATTCTCTTCAGACTTAAGAACTTGTTAGTTCATTACTTAGTTTGCATCTTTGTTCCTTTATCATCATTAAAACTAGGGTTCAACAACTAGTGGAAAAAAGCGCATCCGATCAAGTTAAACGGATCGGATGGGCCCGAAGCGGCTGGCAAACAAACACTAATCCGGTTGAAAACCATATCAGTTTACTACTAACTAATTTAATTTTCACGAAAACCTGACCAGTTACTAAATAAATTGAAAAATGGACCAGTTACTTAATAAACTGATCCGATTTTGGTCAAAATCGGACTAGTTAGTAGTAAACTAAACCGGTTTTTAACCGAAAACCGGATCAGTTTGGTTCATATCAAATAAAAAAATAATTTGCAGCCACGCAACAGACTTTCCTCGAGATTCACAAAAACTAATAACAAGAAAATTTAACGAAATAAGACGATGAAATACGAAGGAAATAAGACTTTGAGCAACATACATTGACTTTGCAACAGCCATATATAACGAAATTTCCATATAATATATTACCACAAATCAGTTACAGACGACGAAATAAGAAGGAAGAAATGAAAAAAATTACAGCCAAAAAAAAATTACAAAAAATTAATTGAAAAAGACAAAACAAAAACCCTAGCTACAAAAAACTAATTAAAAAAGACGATTTTTTTTTTTCACAAAAAGCCGAAATGTAGTTGCGATTTGATGTCGAAGATTCTGATTTCAGTGGAGTTCTTCAATGTAGTTGCGATTTGCATTTTCGTTCGTGTAGTGGTGGTTGTTCGGAGTAACTGATGGGGAGGAAATGGTGGTGTTTGTTCGTGTAGTGGTGGTTGTTCATGTCAATGAGGAAAGGACAGAGGAGAGGTGGTTTATGGGGGTGAGGAAAGAAGAGAGAAAGATTAACTGATGGGAGGAAATGGTGATGGAGATGTTGTTCGTGGGGGTGAGGAAAAAAGAGACATGAGAGAGAGGATGAAGTTATTAGGGTTTTAGCGATTTCAGCGGGAATGGGGGGGATAAGAGTGGGAAGAGGGAGAATAAGGTTTCAGAGATGTAAGGAAGAAATGGGGCGGATGAATTCACCCATATATATGCACGGGAAGTTTGGGCCTCTTGATTTTGTGGGCTAGATTTTAGCACTCAACATAGAACCATTAACTGATCCGGGTTATTGTCAGTTAACAAAAAAGACCGGATCCTTTTTGTGAACTGATCTGGTTTAACACCCAACCGGATCAGTTAATTCCCCTTTTTTTTATGCGAAAAACAAAGAATAAACCGATCCGATTTTGGACCCGACCGGATGAGTTTTGTTGTGACATTTAAGCTTTTTTCCACTAGTTATTGTATGATATTGCTGGTCATTTTGAATTTACCATTTCTTGTTAATTGAACTTGAAACTGACTGGATGTGTAGGTTGATTGAATTAATGTGGTGTTGTGTTAATTAGCTGGATGAATGTGTGGATGAATGTTTTGTTGTAATTATCGTTAATTGTTGGTTTAAAATTTGATCTTTGAAGTAGATTTAGCTAATTGATAATTATAGTTGTTGTTTGCTGGTCTTGGAAAAGAATACTAAAAATGATCTCATACTTAGTCAATAAAATTATGAGTTTCGTGGGAGTAATGATTAATGGAGAGTTGACAAGTTAGTTAATTGTTATGGACTTGGTTAGTGAGTTTCTTTTATTGAGTCAGCTTGGAAAATGATAACATTTACAACGTAGATAGTTTACTCAAACTTATACAATACATGGAGTTCTTTTTGTATTCATGTTAGCTTTCTAATATCATTCAAATTATAAGGTGAACTAGTGATCTTATCAATAATTCTAAAGTGTAATAAGTTTAGTTAGAAAGGCTTCATTATTATTTTTGTGTGAAAGTATAGAATGGACAAGAAGTAGTTAGTGACTCATAAATTAGATTTCTATACTCTTTCGAGAAATAGGTTTCAGTTAACGTAATAATAGAGGTATTCTAAATAGATTATATAGTAAAGTATGACTAGTGTTGTGACCTAAAAATGAAGGGATAATAAGCCGACACGTGGACCAATCAGAGGTGTCCATGTGTCCCAGAAAATGGAGGAAAACTTAGCTCTTTCAAAGGGTTTTTTATTCCCCTGATGATTAAGGCCCGCTTTTGGCCAAAAGGAATAATCAGAGCCCAACTCTCAAAAAACGGCTGCATATGATTGGCTGATATTCATCCTCCAATCATTGCCTGCCACGTGTCGCATTCTGATTGCCTAGCCAATCAAATGCTCCCATTCTAGGGTGACATGAAATGGCAGCTCTCAGATTCCAAACACTATAAATAGTCTCAAAATCAGGTTAAAGGTAGATAATTGAATACTGTGTCATTACTCTGCTAAAATATTCTCTCTTTCTCTCTCTATCTCTACACCTTTTTCCATACTTGATACTGACTTAAGCTTCGGTGGGGGAACCACCACCCAAACCTCCAGGGTTAGTCCCTTTTTCTGCAGGTTCGGAGTGCGGAGCTAAGACATCGTTGCACAAGTCTCTCCAAGAACATATTGAAGAATCGAAGTTGCTTGTCCTACAAGTAGATTAAACATTTACCGCCGTCTGTGGGGAGACTCAACGATGACTGACTGTGACTTGTCCAATGTAGCGAGAAATTGTAACTTTCAGATTCGAGTAGAAGAAACGATAAATGATGAACGACCACCTCGAGGGAGGGATAGGTCTCCGTACAATGTTGATATTCCTGGTCAAATTTAAGTACCTGTTATCCAAAAAAATCTTAAACGTTTGGCAACTACTGCTCATCTGGAAAATATGTTGAATGACTTTCAAACTAAGATGGCAGCGTTCGTCCAGGAACAGATCAAGAACAATAAGTTGTTTTTCCAGGTGAATCCAGAATTAGCTACTAAGAATCCAGCTTCTCTCCGAGGATGCTCTCAGGAGAATTGTGCAGGTCCTAGTCGACCTGCTCGTCAAGAAGTCTCTAGAAGGACATCCAAGGAAAACAACCAGAACGTAGTGAACAGCAAAGAATAAGGGACTGGAACCTGGTGGTTAGGTCCCAGGATGATCGGCGTTCGAATGGACATCGGATAGAAACAAACGCTCGGGAATATCTGGAAGTGAAGAAAGCTTCTGCATTGCAAGGGTCGGCCACAGGCTCCACACTGTATTTAAGAGATCCCCTTTTGAAGCTACCTTCTCGGATAAAAGGAAGAAGTCTAGGACCTTCACTTCTTCGTCCAAGGCAAGAAAAAAACAGTGGTGCAGCCGATGGTCTATCGACGTGCAGCCCCGACAAATACCTCATCAAATCCTGTTTTGAAGGATTACCATAAGGAGTTCATACCCATTGAGGGACAGTTGGGAGCCCTCCGGATCAACTGGCCAACTCCCTTTTCGGCCAGGTTCATGGAGGCGCCCCCCTTCCCAATGGTTCAAACTCCCTATAATTGAGCCGTTTGATGGAACTACTGATCCGGACGATCACCTTTTTGCTTATAAGGGTCAGATGTATGTCCAAGTAGTGGACGATGCTACTTGGCGCAAGAATTTCCCGACTACTCTCAAGGGAGTAGCTCAGAAGTGGTTTAACAACCTTCCCCCTAACTTAGTTAACAATTTCACTGAACTCACCTATTTATTTACCAGTCACTTTGTGACAAATCGATAAGAACAAAAGATAAGCATGCATTTGGGCAAGGTCATTCAAGGACCAAAAGATGCCCTTTGAAGTTTTGTTAAAAGGTTCAATCTAGAAGCCCTGCAGATTCAAGATCTTAATGTTGATGTGGCCTTTCACGTCTTTATTAGAGGACTACGGCCAGGAAGCTTGATCTTGTCAAAAAGAAAATCACCAGTCTTACATAAGCCCTGAAGGAGACTGAAGCATTTATACAAGCTACTGAAGTTTGTGTTGAAGCCTGAGGAGGTGGCCCGGGCAAAAAAGAACAACCCTAAGAAGGCTGAGACTTGGGCTGTAACCTCCACAACTACTTCGTCCATAAGAGGGAAGAGGAAAGAATCAGAAGCCTCAGCTGACCCAATAGAATTCAGCAAAGATCAATACCCCTGAAGAAGAACGTTGAATTAGGGCTTAAGAGAACCCCTCCCAACAGTTGTCCAAGTCAACATAGTATTTTGTTAAGAGAACCCCTGAAGGAGTAGTTCTGTTTGATAGTAGCAAAGATAACCGTTATCTACACAAATGGTAGTCTTATTCTGACACAGCCTGACGAAAATAAGGGTTCTCTTTGCTATTTCTATCACAACTACTGCACAAGCCAACAGTTCTCTTTGCTTTCAATTTTCTTTTTAAAATAATATTAAGAGCAGTAGCGGACGGTTCTCTTTGCTTTCAATTTCCTTTTCACAATGATACTAGCAGCAGTACCCAAAAGTTCTCCATGCTTTCATATAAAGTTATTTATGCTCTTAGAATATCCACCTTTCTTGCTTGCAACATCCATATAAAACCGCTCTATACAAAAGATATACAAATGTAAAAACTAACACATATACTGAAGTCTGAATCCACTAACGATTTGCTCATATATTGAATAGTTATAATTGAACAAAAATATACATAAAATTACAATAAGCAATATAAAATTCTCTAAGAAAATGATAGAAACCGAACTAACTTTCTTTGACAACATATTTGAATTAACAACTCAGAAAAAAAAAGAAGAAGAAAGAAATAGGAAACAGACTGAAATTCCCAACTCCAAACGCACTTGAAAAAATGTCTGCAAAATCTGCAATAAGGAAAAGAAAAAGTAGATCAACAATAACATTACCATTTAAGAAACTGAAATTAAAAGAAATTAATCTTAAAGCCGGAAAAATGCTGAAAAGAAAAATCAAACGAGAAAAAACAACAACCAGGTACCATAGGATACAGAGGAGGAAGGACGACCTAGTGGGTACTCGGTACACAGATCTAGAACAAAATCAATAAAACATTATATAATTGTTGAAAATTTCAAACAATCTGATAATCACAAAATCAATAAAAAAGTTCTAAAACTAAACCAAGGTAGGTAAAAGTAGAGTACTACAACCCCCAAAAAAACCGTCCTTCCCCGCCGTTTAATCTCTATTTTAACATAAAATAATGTTGAATCCACTACTTTTTTTCTCCCTGCCCACTGGGGATATTCCAATTAAAATCCAATACTTATGAACCCCGTAGGAACCTTCTGCTCCTTTTGCCCCGGGTTTTTGGGGGCCCTATCTTTGAGGGAAACCCCTTGGCCTGACCTCCCCCCTGAGGTGCCCCCCTTTTTGTTTTTTTTTTTTCTTCTTTTTCTTTTTTTCTTTCCTTTGTCAGTTCTATTCGAGGTTCCTTTTTTTGTTTTATTATACTTTGTTCCCTTTTAATGCAGCCCCCCTTTTTAGGATGTCCGCCCCAACCATTAAAATTTTAAAAATACCTTGAAGATTTGCGGTTTCTCTCCTTTCCAGTTCTAAATTAGAAGGAAAACCCAAAATTTCCAAGATTCCGAATGCCAAAATATTAAAATCTTAACACCAGAGGGGAAAGGTTCCCTTTTTTATCTTACCCTAAAAAGTACTAACATAATGACCTCACACCCCCCAAAATTTCCCTTTCCCCTAACATAGTTTTTAAATAAAGAGAAGTATAAAGCCCCCCCCCCCCAAAACCTTTAATTTACATCTCTTTGTAAGCAGAAAAAAAAAAAGTAACTCCCAAGAAATTTTGCAAAAAATTTTTATTCCCCTCTTGAGGAAGATGTCTAGGGGTTCGGGGGGAGGTTAAAACTTCTCGATTGATTTAAAAGCAGACATGATAACTACAACAAAAGAATAATAAAGCAAGATTCAATCAATGTTTATCAAGAAAGCAAGCAATTAAACAATTTTAATTAACTACTACCCTTTATTCAAAATAAGAGTCCCTATTGAATAAAGAAATACAACAAAACCCCCTCTACAATCAAACGGACTTTGGCCCCCCTTCGATTTATAGTAGTTGAGGTAAGTTAAACATTTTTAAATTATAACTAATTATAATTTCTTAGGGAGTTTAACACCTCCTCTCTTTACCTACCTCTTTCTTTACAACCCAAACCCACTTTGTCTTTTGATGATTTTGTTGAGTTAAACCAAACATTAACTTGTAAGTTTTCAAAAACCCCACCCTACTTTTCCCTGAAAAAAAGAGCAACACCCTCGCTTTGGGCGAACCTACTCCTTACCTCTATAAGGCGTTATAGGTGTTGTTTGGAAAACAATTAAACTAATATTACATTTTGGGGACCTAAGTTTACTTGATATTGGTTAATTTAAAGTAAACATAACATAAATAACCACACATATATAAACTTAAAAAAGCATTTAAACATGATAAATGAATCAAAGCATATAAGTATAATTAAAAGTGATCCTAGTATGGCCCCTAAACCTAGGAAAACTAATCTTCATGAATTCCTCCTTGAATCTTTATGGATCTCCATCCTTGATTCTCCATGGAACTCTATTCTTGATTACATATCATTTATAATTTAAATAACGAAAATTTAAATTACAAAAATACAAACGATACGCAGATCGTATTTGATTTACATAAAATTTAACGATGCGCAGATCGTATTTGCTATCCTAGTTTTGGGCCATACTAGTCACAACATGCAAAATATAATATCATACATATTACATTAAACATTCACGCATTTGTAATATCATAATGAAATCAACATTAAAAATCACTTATTAACAATTAATAAGCAAATAAAACATGTCATTAACAATTAATAGTAAACACATCAACCTATAGTTAAACTTAACAAATTTAAGAAATAACTAAAGCAAAAAAGGCTCCATATTAGTTATAGTACTTAACCATTTAAGTAGTAAACTAACTCTAGGAAAATACCTTATTTTAATTCAATTAGAACCTATTATGGAATTAATCAAATTAAATTTTAATTTGCATGATTGGAAATTAATAATAATGCTCCAAACTAAAAGAAAAAGGGAAAATAAGAAAATGATAGAAACCGAACTAACTTTCTTTGACAACATATTTGAATTAACAACTCAGAAAAAAAAAAGAAGAAGAAAGAAATAGGAAACAGACTGAAATTCCCAACTCCAAACGCACTTGAAAAAATGTCTGCAAAATCTGCAATAAGGAAAAGAAAAAGTAGATCAACAATAACATTACCATTTAAGAAACTGAAATTAAAAGAAATTAATCTTAAAGCCGGAAAAATGCTGAAAAGAAAAATCAAACGAGAAAAAACAACAACCAGGTACCATAGGATACAGAGGAGGAAGGACGACCTAGTGGGTACTCGGTACACAGATCTAGAACAAAATCAATAAAACATTATATAATTGTTGAAAATTTCAAACAATCTGATAATCACAAAATCAATAAAGTGAAAAAGTAAAAACCTGCTTCAATTGTTCATCATCAAGCATCTTCATAAGAATCATTTTGGAAGGTTTTTGACTTAGTCTCTAATTACGTCTTATCGAATTCCAGCAATGATTTTTCTTTCTCAAAGCTCTTGTTTCATGGAACCAAAATTTCAACCTTTTACACAAAATCAAACACAAAAAAAAGTTTCAAAAACATCAAAAATTACAACGACATTAGGTGAGGAGAAATAAATTGAAAGAGACCTTAGAAGACGACATTTATGAAGTTATGAAAGTATGTGAGTAGAGAGGAGAGAGAAAATAAAACCCTAGGAGTGAGATTGAATCTTCCGTATTTCAATTTCTTTTCCTGTTGATACATTCTTTTTCGACCGCCCCATATAATTCCTTCACCCTTCAATTTCTGTCCTTTTAAGTTTTCATCAATCAAATCGAAAAGCAAAGGTGCGAGTTTCGCCATGGATGAGAACTCAAAGATCGTCGATGGTGGCGCTGCTGTTAAAACCGCCGACGAAGACTCCTCCACAATAAACCCTAACCATAATTCTGATGTCGCCACTTCCAATACTAACTCCGCCGTCGACGCCGCCGCTAGCCTAGTCGTCCCAGCCGAAGCTGGATCCGAGGTTGACTCTCGCTCTCGCAACTCCTCAAGAACTCCCTTTATCAACCTTAGTCGGGTTATGCTGACCTTCGAAAATTGAATCCACCGTTTTTGTTCCCAGAAACTTGAGCTTCGAAAATTCAATTTGCTCTATCTTTTCCTTGATTGAAGTAGTTGAGAGATTAAATCTGAAAGGAGAGAGAGATGATGCGGAGGAAGTTGGGTGGAGGTGCGAGGAATTCGGGTGAAAGAGGAAAGAGAAATGAAGGGATACGTGGGGTTTGTAGTGATAATTGAAAGACGAAAGAGAACCGTGGAGTATTTTAATGGTAATCTTTTATTTCTTTAAAATTAAATGAGGAAAAAGACATTTGCAATTAGAGAAAAGAGAACCATTAAGTGCTATAGAGGTTGTGTTTCCTTTTTTAAGAGAACTCTTCATAATCTTAGACGTTTTCATTTTTTATGATAACTCTCCATAAATTAGTAGTTCTCTTAAGTGCGTTCTCTTTGCCCTTTTTTGTAGTAGTGTTATGGAGATAAAAGATCAATATGAGCTCAAGGCTTCAGTTGAGATGAAGACTCCTTACAGAAACAGAGACAAAAACAAGTAAAGTGAAAGCACTGACGAAGATGTTGTCCTAGTCATTTCTGGCGGGTTAGCAGCGGGAGGACCAACCAATTGGGGGCACAAAAACTATCTCAGGGAGCTCGGTCAGATTTTGGTAACAGATCAGACAAAGGTCTAGCGCTTCCCAAAGGTAGTGGTCACTGAGCAAGACCAAGGGAAGCTGAAGACCCCTCATGATGAACCCCTAGTTGTGGAGATACTGGATTTTGATATATACTGGAAGCTCGACGGACATCATTAGTGCAAATTGTTTGCTAAGGTTGAAGTTTGACGAGAAGAACTTGGTCCCCGTTCATTTCCCAATCATTGGATTTGGGGGAGGAGTCATCCATCCTATGGGGACGGTTACTTTGCCTGTCCGATTAGGAGAAAAGGATGTCTCCCGGACTTTGTTCATCAAGTTTCTGGTCATCCAAGACTTAACAACCTACAATGTCATTCTTGGATGACCAACTCGAAATCATGTTAAAGCAGTAATAGTTACTCATCTTATGTTCAGGAAGTATGAATGTGATGGAGGGCAGATATGAACTCTTTATGGAGATCAGCAGGCGGCCAGAGAATGTTATCTAACTACTCTGAAGCCATCGTCCTGGAAGGTTGAAGAGCAAGACCAACAGACGGTTGTTAGAGAAGGGAAAACGGCCGAGATCATAATGACCCAAACAGCCTCGTTGAGAAAGACCGTTGAAAATTCTAAGAGGCAGGTTGCTCCCTCAAGGAGAACGTCTGAGACCCTTCGCAGCAAGAAAAGAAAATATGTGCCAGTAAAGGAAGAACCTCGCTCGTCTGAAGAAGTTATGGCAATCATGGGTTTAGCACTTGAGCGACTAGAGCGTGTTGAGGCCCCAGAGGATATATTTCTAGATGATGCTCGTCCAGAAAGGACCCTGAAAATTGGATCTTCTCTTACCCCTTAGTTGAGAGAAATTTTGATAAATGTACTGAAAGAGTTTCAAGATGTGTTTGTTTATAGTGTTGAAGAGATGCTTGGGATTGATCCAAAGGTAGCTGTCCACCGGTTGAATTTTGATCCAAACATGAAACCAGTTCGTCAGACGAAAAAACATCTGGGACCAGCCATAAATCAAGCGGAGCATAAGGAGGTGCACAGGCTGTTAAAAGCCCGGTTCATTACAGAAACTTATTACCTAGAGTGGATAGCCAATGTGGTCAGGGTAGATTTTACATCCTTTTTTTTTCATCGAGGTTTTTTCAACTTATAATGAATAATCAAGGGTCTTCTTTTCTATTTTTCAAGAAAGATTACTTTTTGTTCCTTTCCCGAAATTACCCATATAATAATAGAATAAAATTCTACTAAAATCGAAAAAAAATCGAATTTACTAAACTTATCGAACTTACTTTTCATTGATGTATCATATCATCGAGATCCAATCCAAATCACGATGTAATTTTCTTGTTCTTGAATGGGTCTTTTTTTTTTTTTTAGGTTTATGCTCTACTCCGGGTAAAGATCTGCCCGATTTTGATTTGCACATATAGGGCAAATGTTTCCAATAGCACTTGTTTTTGTTCTTAAGATTTCCCTTTTTTTTTATTTATTTCATATCATTTCTTTCGTCAATTTCAATATTCAACATATTATATTCATTACTTTAATTGAGTGATTCAGGTTAAGATCGCTCTTTTTCTATTTTGTATTTCAAATTGAAACGATTAAGAGTTTAAAGTAAATAAACTATATAATACAAGTAGTAATTTGCAATATATTCCCAATTGGGATTGGGGTTTTTATAAGCGGAGCCTGGATACTTCATTTTTTTAGTCCAATGAGCCAACCATAAATTACTCTAATTGATAATATTAATCAGAATCCCCACAAAAAAAGGATCTAATTGCATTTCACGCTCCAAATTTTGGATGATTCAATCAATCTTTCTTGGGCGAAAGGGGGGATATCTCAATCGAGAGAGAGAACGGGAAAATTCCATATGACCCAATATATCTGACAAGTCGCACTATACGTCAACCCAAGATGCATCTTCCTCTCTAGGACTTCGAAAGGGAACTTTTGGAACACCAATAGGCATTAAATGAAAGAAAAAATAATTAAGTACTCTATTTCACTTTGATGTGGAAACGTAATAATTAGGATTTAGAATTATTGTCTTTATAATATCAACCTTCTTTTAATTCTATTTTCTGCATAGATTATAAAGGTTTAGTCTAAGAAGAGAGAATAAATAAAGAAAAATTCTTACTAATATAGCCTTCCAATTATGAACAAGTATGAAAGCATTTACTGATAGACGCTGGTATCAACTCCCCATTGCGTATTGCTACTTATCGGGTATAGAATAGATTTGTTTCTCTTTGTTCCTACAAACCTAATTGTTCCATTATTACCAACAGAATAGAACAAGTATTAACCCTTGTTCCGAGATAATCTATGGAACAAAAGGGATCCATAGCATAGTGATAGTCTTTTCCAATGCAATAAAGTTACATAGTATCATTTTTCTTTGATAAAGGGGTATTTCCATGGGTTTGCCTTGGTATCGTGTTCATACCGTCTTATTGAATGATCCCGGCCGCTTGATTTCTGTCCATATCATGCATACAGCTCTGGTAGCTGGTTGGGCCGGTTCGATGGCTTTGTATGAATTAGCAGTTTTTGATCCCTCTGACCCAGTTCTTGATCCAATGTGGAGATAGGGTATGCTCGTTATACCTTTCATGACTCGTTTAGGAATAACCAATTCATGGGGCGGTTGGAGTATTACAGGGGGGACTATAACGGATCCCCACATTTGGAGTTACGAAGGTGTGGCCGGAGCGCATATGTTTTCTGACTTGTGCTTTTTGGCAGCTATTTGGCATTGGGTGTATTGGGATCTAGAAATATTTTCTAATGAACATACAGGAAAATCTTCTTTGGATTTGCCTAAGATTTTTGGAATTCATTTATTTCTTTCCGGGGTGGCTTGTTTTGGTTTTGGTGCATTTCATGTAACAGGCTTGTATGGGCCCAGAATATGGGTGTCCGATCCTTATGGACTAACTGGAAAAGTACAACCTGTAAGTACAGTATAGGGCATGGAAAAAATTTTGATCCTTTTGTTCCAGGAGGAATAGCCTCTCATCATATTGCAGCAGGGACATTAGGCATATTAGCCGGTCTATTCCATCTTAGTGTCCGTCCGCCTCAACGTATATACAAAGGATTACGTATGTGCAATATTAAAACCATTCTTTCTAGTAGTATCGCTGCTGTCTTTTTTGCAGCTTTTGTTGTTGTCGGAACTATGTGGTATGGTTCAGCAACTACTCCGATCGATTTATTTGGCCCGACTCATTATCAATGGGATCAGGGATACTTTCAGCAAGAAATATACCGACGAATAAGTGCTGGGTTAGCCGAAAATCAATGTTTATCGGAAGCTTGGTTGAAAATTCCCAGAAATTGGCTTTTTATGATTACATTGGCAATAATCCTGCGAAAGGAGGATTATTTAGAGCGGGCTCAATGGACAACGGCGATGGAATAGCTGTTGGATGGTTAGGACACCCCATTTTTAGAGATAAAGAAGGACGTGAACTCTTTGTACGCCGTATGCCTACTTTTTTTGAAACCTTTCTGGTCGTTTTGATAGATGGGGACGGAATTGTTAGAGCTGACGTTCCTTTTAGAAGAGCAGAATCTAAGTATAGCGTTGAACAAGTAGGATGTGTGTAGACTACACTGATCTCAACAAGGCCTGTCCTAAGGACATTTTTCCTTTGCCTAAGTTGGATCAACTGGTTTGATTCCACAGTTGGCCATGCCTTATTCAGTTTTATGGACGCCTAGTCCGGGTTCCATCACATACCAATGTGGACAGACGACAAGGACAAGACGTCATTCATAATAGAGAAAGGGTTGTATGGTTGGCTGATCTTTTGGACTGAGGAATGTACCGGCCACCTTCCAAAGACTGATCAATACCGTTTTCCAACCATAGTTGGGAAGGGACATGAAGGCTTGCATAGATGATATGATTATAAAAAGTTAGCAAGAAAAAGACCATGTTGGTGATTTGCGAGAGACCTTTGAGACTCTCGGGAAATATAAACTAAAGTTGGATCCCAAAAAATGTTGCTTTGGATTCATGAACGGGAAGTTCTTGGGGTTTCTTGTAGATCAACGGGGAATATAAGCTAATCCTGAAAAAATTCAAGCCATCTTGGATATGAAGTCACCGGCTAAGATTAAGGAAGTGCATCGACTGACTAGCTGCCTTGTGGCTCTTGGCCGATTCCTTTCCAAGTAAAGGGACAAATGTCATCAGTTTTTTTGCTACAATCAAGAAGAAAGCCAAGTTTTGGTGGACAACTGAAGCAGAGCAAGCGCTTCAGCAGGTCAAAGACCATCTTCGTCAGTTGCTCAGGTTAGTCAGTCCAGCCGAGGGGGAGAAATTATTTGTGTACTTAGCAGTGTCTCCTCAAGCTGTAAGCGCTGTCCTGCTGGCCGAGCGAGAATCAGTACAAATACCGGTATACTTTGTGAGTCATGTGCTCAAAGATGCATAATGTAGATACACATCGATCGAGAAGTTTGGATTGGCACTAGTCATGGCCAGCCAGAAGTTGAGACTTTATTTCTTGGCCCGTAGTATACTAGTCTATATCGACTTGCCTTTAAAGCAAGTTTTGCAAAAGATGGAGGCTGCTGGAGGAATGTTGAAGTGGGCTACTAAGTTGAATATGTTTGACATAACCTTTGAGCCAAGGAAGGCAATCAAAGGCCAGGCCTTAGTAGATTTTATAGTTGAGCTTACTCGGCCAACTATAGATCCAATAGCTAACCCAACAGAAGGCAGGAAGCACTGGACGCTCATGGTAGATGGATAGTCAACCGCCAATGGATGTGGGGCAGTAATCATGTGTTAATCTCCAGAGGGAGATAAGTATGCATATGCGTTAAGGTTCCAGTTCCAAGCGTCCAACAATGAGGCTGAGTATGAGGCCCTGCTGACTGGAATCAAGATGTGTAGAGCGGCTGGGGCTTTAGAGTTTGAGGCCAAATCAGACTCTTTCTTAGTAGTCAGCCAAGTAAATGGAGATTATGATTGCAAGGAAGCGTCTATGACCAAATATGTGCGTCTGATCAAAGATGAGATTGAGCCTTTAAAGTGCTTTCTGCTGGAACAATTACTAAGATCAGAAAATCATCAGGATGATGCTCTTTCAAAGCTGGCTAGCCCAGCTGATTGTGATGTACCGAGGACAGTGTTTTGGGAAGTCAAGCCAAAGAAAAGTATTGATCAAGAACGATTTCTGTTTCTTAGCAGAGGAACAGTGAGGATGAAGCCTATCATAAACTTCAAGAAGATAGGCCAATTACCTTCAGACTTTGTGAAGGCTAAGTATGTCAAAGCCAGGGACAAGTGGTTTGAGCTATGGGATGAAACCCTGTATAAGAAGTCGGTCAATCGTCCTCTCCTGTAGTGTATTACTAGGGAAGATGAACTAGAAGTGTTGAAGGAACTCCATGAAGGAGCATGTGCATCTCATATTGGAGGAAGAGCCTTAGGAGAGAAGGCCTTGAGAATTGGGTACTATTAGCCTACCTTAAAAGAAGATGCTCTTGCTTATGCTAAGAAATGTGATAGTTGTCGGAAGCATGGAAACTTGCACCATAAGCCGTCTAATTATCTAACTTCCTTTTTGTTCCCGCTTTCTTTTGCCAAATGGGTAATGGATATTTTGGGACCTTTTCTTGTGGCCGCTGGACAAAATAAGTTTGTGATTGTGGCTGTTGATTACTTTACTAAGTGGGTAGAAGCAGAGATAGTGCGACGCATAACTACGAATGATGTCAAGAGTTTTATTTGGAAGAACATCATAACCCGGTTCGGCATGCCGCTCTCAATTGTCTTCGACAACGGTCCACAATTTGAAATGCCAAAGCTGAAAGATTGGCTGTCAGAAAGAGAGGTCATGGCTCATTTCGCTACAGTAGCCCATCCACAAGCTAATGGGCAAGTAATGTCTTTCAATAAGATCTTGTCAAATGACATAAAAAGGAAGCTAGAAAATGCCAAGGGGCTATGGGTTGAAGAACTACAACTGGTATTATGGTCAATTAGAACCACGGCTAAGAATTCTACAGGCGAGACACCATTCATGTTAGTTTATGGAACTGTGGTTGTCTTGCACATTGAGATATAAGAGCCCACCCTGAGAGTTATGTTGTACACAGAAGAGGCCAACTAGGCCGCCTTGAGCACTGCCTTGGATCAGTTACCAGAGGTAAGGGGCAACGCACTGCTAAGAATGCAATTGTACAAGCTTCGAATGGCTCGAGACTTTAACAAGAAAGTCGCTAGACGACAACTGAAAGTGGGGGATTTGAATCAGAGGAAAATGGAAGCTATAGGACGAGCTAAAGAACAGGGAATGCTGACAACAAACTGGGAAGGTCCTTATCTGGTTGTGGAAGAAGTAAGAAGTGGAACATTCCGTCTACAAGACGTTGATGAATGACCAATACAGCGCACTTGGAATTTAGACACTCTGAAGAAGTACTACGTCTGACGTAAATTAAATACTCAACAATGCTAGTAGGCTGTATTTAGAAAAAAGTGCCACGACACAACAAGAGAATTAGGATTGTATACATGTACCTTGGTAGTTTGCCAATAAGCAAAATTCACATCATACAAATTCTACTTTCTCTTTATACTTATGATTGTTTCTATATATTTTTACTTAAGTCATTCACTTTGGGGCATTTTTTACCACTAGTTAACCCAGTGATCTTAAAGTGCATTAACTTAGCTGAAAACAGAAGAAACAATAACGACCAAAGATCAGACTAAAGGAATGAATCACCCCAACAAGGGATAATCACTTTTATGACGCACATTGTTTTCTAAAGGAGGTCGGCCAAAGAGTAATAAACCATATGAAAGGTGGATTACATACATGGTCAGCCAAATTGTAATACTTCCTAGTAAGGGAAACATTATTGCCTCCTAAAGGAAGCCTGGCCTGAAATAAGTACACCTTAGTAAAGGTATCTTACTTTCAAAAGCAAGGTCGACCAAGTAGTGATCACCCTAGTAAGGGGACCATTACTAGAAGACGAACACTACCTTCTAAGGGAAGCCGGCCGGGAAATGATAAGCTCATCAAAGAAATCATATCCAACAAGGTTGGCAAGCGTGTGTATAACAACAAACTATCTAAGCTCGCCTAGTTGAGAGTCATAAAGAAGTTCGGCCTGTGGTGGCTGGTTTCCTTCTTGGAACGCAGCTCGTCTGGAGGTCCGGACGATCTCAGTCCCAAGAAGGGGGGGGAACAACCAAGCCTTAGAACTTCTAAGACATACTCAGTTAGGACGAGTTTATTTGCTCAAGATCTATAATCGTCTAGCATTTAGGACGAGTTTCTTTTTTACTTCGACATATTTGTTCAAAATCTATAATCGTCCAGCATTTAGGACGAGTTTCTTTTTAACTTAGACATATTTGTTCAAGATCTATAATCGTCCCGTATTTAGGACTAATCGTCCAGCATTTAGCACGCGTTTATTTTTTACTTGGACATATATGTTCCAGATCTATAATCGTCTAGTATTTAGGACAAGATTCTTTTTGACTTGGACTTATATGTTCAAGATCTATAATCGTCCAGCATTTAGGACTAGTTTCATTTTGACTTGGACATGTTTGTTCAAGATCAATAATCGTCGCATAATTTAAGACGAGTTCTTTTTAACTTGGCATATTTATTGAAGATCTTAATCGTCCATCATCACGGATGAAATAAATCGCAATTGTTCAATGATTAGTCTAAAGACGGGTATTGTTAAACGAATTATGTTGGACGAAAGCAGTTCTGTAACAGAATGTTCTTTCATAAGATAGAGAATTCATTGCCAAGAATAAGGATAGGTTACAAACTAAGCTAAAACATAAAAAACAAAAGAAGATCAAGCTCGGCTACATGGATGGCAATCGGCCAAGATACAACAACAACACTAGCCTAAGACTAGGTATTCTATTCAGCTGGGGGGTGTATCTTGTTGGCCGTCCAACGGGTCCTCAGGATTCTCTTCATCATCTTCCTCTTCTTCATCAGAATCGGAGAAGGAAGGGGGAGACTGACCAGCTAGTTGGGCCATGTGTCCTGCTGAAAAAGCAGGCGACGCTCAAAACGACAAACGTCCTCTGACTCGACCATCATTTCGAAAGCCTTTAAAGCCCAGCCTTTGGAGGTTTCAACAACGTTGATCACGGCCTCCTTCGTGTCAGAAAAGGCTTGGTTTGCTTCTTCTTTCAGACGAGCATTATCCTCATTTAGCGTGAGGTTCTCTTTTCTGAGTTTGGCAGCAGCTAAAAGTGCAGTGTTCCTCTCCCCCTTGAGTTCGTTGTACACAGTGTCCATGGCCAGCTTCCACTCAGCTTTTTCCTTGAGCAGTTCATTTATCTTAATGAGATATTGCTGGTTGCTGGATTCCATGGTGGCCAGACGAATCTCCCAAACCTCCTGGGATTGACGATGAAGAGATTTCAGCTTCTCGCAATCATGAATGGCCTTATCTCCGGTCGTTGTAGCTTGGTGGACGAGCTGCTTATTTTCTTTTCTCAGCTCCCTCGCCCAGTCTTCGGTGATCATGTTGCAAGCAAAGAGCTGTATGGAAGAAAGATAAAAGCAAAGTCAGTGGACAATGTTAAAAATGATGAAAACAGTACAAGTACTAAATTAAAATAGCAAAGCTAAAGGGATTTACCTCGGCAGCAAGTTGCGACATGTATCCTATGTTCCCAGACGATGCGCCCCATAAGACCTTGATGTAGGACTCAGGGTAGCATTTGATGTGCTCCTGCTTGAGCTTCTCCCTTTCAGCCCTTGACATCTTAGCGAAGGCTTGAGAGGACTCATCTTCTGAGTCCGCAATCAGAGTAGCAGGCTCTGCGGAGGGTCCTTTGCCCTTATCTGGATAGGTGGAGGGATCAGTTCTCTTGACATGAAAAATGATTACAAGTTTGTTGGATGGACTCATTGGACGTCCATTAACTCGCAGCATCCGAACCACATTTGAGTAACATGACTCACCCAAAGATAAGGACGCACATCTATAAGACGGTGGCATTTGAGCCACCAGCTGAGAAACCGACCCACTGAAGGCCGATCCTTCCTTGTCAGCCGCATCCGGCTGAATCTCCGTAATTTCAAGCTGGTTCTCGGTCTGAATAGCCGCGTCCGGCTAATTCATAGGAAGAAGGGTGGAGATGTGCCCCTCCTCTCCCAAAAGAGGAGCGACGATGGACAAGTCATCCACCACCTTCAGAGATTTGCCCACCGAGGGTGGACGAGACTCGTCCCTCGTCCTCTAACTACAAGGGTAGCTTTTTGAACGGATAAGCTCGTCCGTTGTGCCATCTTCTTGGCGGTAAAGCCTTTGGATGTTTTGGGTGGGGGAGGATCCCTGGCTGTAGATGGCCTCTTCTTAGACGCAGCCGATTTCCCAGCTAATATCTTAGACGTTGGGGCATTCTTCTGTAAAGAGAGGAAAAATACAAGTCAGAAGAAGCTCGTCCAAACAAAACATTGATAAATTTGAAAAACACAACTACTTTTTGGACGCACTCTACTTGCTAAAGGAAGCCCGCCAGAATGGCCGTTACCTTCAAGACGAAGATTTTTTGGTCTAAATGTGACGTTGGACGAAGGTTGCATCGTTCCAAAACTTTGAATGATGATTATCTACTAAAGAGGGCCTTCGTAGAGGAAAAAGTTGTATTGAGCCTCAGATATTGGACGAACATTCGTTGAAGGAAGCCGGCTAAGTACAGCCGCCTTCCTTCTACGATGGACCTTCGTCCAAAGACATTACAGACGAAGATCTAGAAGAACATCCAAATTCAGACGTTCTACTTCTACGATGGATCTTCGTTTAGAAAAAATAGATGACTAATATACCTAGAAGGACGGCTAACACTAGCCGTTTTCCTTCTAGGATAGATCCTCGTCCAAACTTATTAGGACGAACGTCAAAGCATTAATCGTCCAAAAAAATAACATATATATATATATATAGGAAAAATTGTTTTAAATAAGTCAACCTTTGCGCGGTCTTCCCGTTTTAAGTCTACCTTTTGATTATCTCTCATTGCGTTAGGCTTGTATGTCTGTTTTCTTCTATTGAGTTTTAACCTGTTTGTGACTTGTTTAGTAGGTTACTTATGATACATGTTACACTGTCCCAACCCCACCCTCGCCTCCTTCGCCTGTTTTAGAAGAAGGGACATTGTAACACGTATCATAAGTAACCTACTAAATAAGTAACAAACAGGTTAAAGAAAACAGACATACAAGCCTAACTCAATTAGGGATAATCAAAAGGTAGACTTAAAACGAGAAGACCGCGTAAAGGTTGACTTATTTAAAATAATTTTTCCATATATATATATATATATATATATATATATATATATATATATATATATATATAGAGAGAGAGAGAGAGAGAGAGAGAGAGAGAGAAAATTTACCAAAGTATCAGCCCTCTTTTCGGGCCCTGTCCTGGAATATTCTTTCCAGATGTTTGCACTGAACTTGGACATTTCTATGTCGCCCGTACTCAAGGGGTTGAAATGATTTCCGAAAGGCCAAAACAAAGTATTTATAAGGTGGTGAAAACCTCCCCAACTGGTTAAAAACGACCGGACACGTGGCCTTCTAGGGAAAGGGTGCATCATTGCCCTTCAAAACAAGGTAACTTCTACTGGTAAAATAATTGGTTTTGCAACAGTTAAATCCCCTTTTAGGGGTAAATGTTGTGACCTAAAAATGAAGGATTGATAAGCCGACACGTAGACTAATCAGAGGTGTCCACGTGTCCTAGAAAATGGAGAAACTTACCTCTTTCAAAGGGTGTTTTTTATTCCCCTGATGATTAAGGCCCACCTTTGGCCAGAAGGAATAATCAGAGCCCAACTCCCAAAAATCGGCTGCATATGATTGGCTTATATTCAACCTCCAATCATTGCCTACCACGTGTCACATTCTGATTGCCTAGCCATCCAAACGCTCCCATTGTAGGGTGACATCAAATGGCAGCTCTCAGATTCCAAACACTATGAATAGTCTCCTCAAAATCAGGTAAAAGGTAGATTATTGAATACTGTGCCATTACTCTGCTAAAATCTTCTCTCTCTACACCTCTTTCCATACCTGATACTGACTTAAGCTTCGGAGGAGGAACCATGTCCCAAACCACCAGGGTTGGTTCCTTTTTCTGCAGGTTCGGAGTGTGAAGCTAAGGCATCGTTGCACAAGTCTCTCCAAGAACATATTGAAGAATCGAAGTTGCTTGTCTTACAAGTAGATTAAACAACTGTATACTTTGACTTTTGGTTATATAAAGCTCAGCCAAAGTGGGGGCTTCTATAGACACATAAATTTGTCTCCCCATTTTAGTACCCGATGATGACTATTACCTCAGCTCTAATTGCTTTGGATCAAAGAAAGAATAAAGGACGAGCTTAAAATAAATTATTTCAAGCCCAAATCATTTTATCCTATTTTTTCTAAGCCTACTTTCGAAACCTTCTTATAAATAGTTTTATAAATGCCCACTTTCGAAAATGTTTTTATATACTTTTCTAAAAGCCCACTTTCTAAAAAATTTTAAAAATAGTTGTGTGAAACCCCATTTTCTAGTCCAATCTTCTTAATAGAGATAAATAATTATATTATTACTTTTATTAACCATCTAAAATATTTTCAAAATATCTATCTTTATCTAAAATACCATTTCTAAAACTTCTCAATACAAATATTTTAGAAACCTTGTTTCTTTCGGTTACCTTCACTCACATATATATCTGCGTTCAGCGATCTTATCTGCGTTAAGCACACCTTATTATGTGTGATGCGCATGTTATCCTACATTCCATGCTTGGCTTTTTCGTGTCTTGAATCTTATCCCTTTATGTTGCGTTGCGCGTGGTAACTATCATTTTTTATTATCATCCCAATAATCCCCAATTTTTCTTTTGAAACAAATAAATCTCCATCGTTTTTCGAAAAATTATTCTCCTATCTTTTTCACAATTCCATCCCATCTTCTATCTCTTATCTACTTCAAAAATTCTATCTCCACTTTTTTTTTCAAAAAAAAAATCTCCATTCTTTTTCCTATCACATATCTTTTTATTTTACCCCATCCTTTCATGTATATTATCCATCTTTTCATGTGCACATCATTTAGGATTCTTTTAGTGTCCATCTTGTTGTAAAAGTCTCATCCACCTAGGAATTCTAACTCCATTAGAAGTCCGTCTAGCTCATATGTCTAGGTTCATCCAATTTCACTCCATTTAGAGTTCTTAACCCTGTCTAACTCAATCCATTAGGAGTCTTAATTCACTTGAGTCTCATCCATCTTAGAAGTCTATAATCCATAAAAAGTCCATGCATAATGGTAGTCTAAAACCATCAAAATTTTGTCAATCTTAGGAGTCCAAATCCATTAGAATTCCATCCATTTTAGGAGTCTAGGTCCACTAGAGTTTCATTCACGTTAGGAGTCTAGGTCCACTAGAGTTTCAAGGACATTAGGAGTCTAGCATCCTTGAAAGTTCGTCGAATCTAAAATTCTAACGTCATTTGGAGTCTATCAAGTCTAGGAATCCGAAGTCATTAGAATTCCATATCAATTAAGAAAGTATTCATACTAGAGTCCCTCTGCATTGCATAGTCCATCATTCATGCACTTCATGCATGACTAGAGTTATTAGGCATTTAGGAGTCTCATTACATCCATATTCTCCATTTCATCTCATGCATTCCGCATTTAGTAATCCTGAACTACAAACGATCTGATTCCCTCTTTCGGGATATGTAGGCAGCCTTTACAGGTTCCAACGCATAGATTGAGTCATGCATACATGCATTAGGTCTAGGTGCATCCACACAAAAAAAAAAAAAAAAAAAAGTATCATGCATATTCAGATTCGTTCCTAGAAGCTTAACTTTTAAAACAAGCATACATTCTTCCATTCCATTCTTTCTCTCCATCATCACTCCATTTCTAATATCCCGTTGGATGATCCATTACAGGAAATATACAATATGTCAAACACACTTTAAGAACAAGTTGATGAGTTAAAGGGTATACTGGTAGATCTTATAACACATGTTGGCAGACTTGAGGCAAAATACATTGTTCTTCAAGAGATTTGTAGTGCACGAGGCACTAGATAGCTTCGATGCAATGGTAGCTGGCCCATAAAGGATCAATGAACTTATCAACATCATACCACATAGCTCAATTCTAAGGCCTTCGATCAAGTCCAACTTCATTGTTCCTCCAATCGGAATACTTCCTAAGCACCGTCATGTCACTGTCTCACATGGACCTACATTTAATACCATTATGCCTCAAAAGAAACCACAAAGAAAGTATACCTTGCTATACATAAATTATGAGGTTGATTTTGACCGCCTTCACGCCAGAGGCGCGATTTTTTCTGTAGGGCCTACTAGAGCCACCTTTTAAAAAGAAGTCCAGAAAGTGAAATCCAAGTTCATATTGCAAGTATCATCAAGGTAAAGGACACTTAACGTCTGAATGTTGGATCCTCATGAACCTCGTGCAAGACATGATTGATGATGGAAGACTTCTAATCTCTCCTACTACGAAAATGCCTCAGATTTAAGGTTTCTCGTCACGTGACATGGAAGTGTAGACTTAGGATTTCCTTTTCTATTTCATCTATCTCCATTTTCCCAGTATGATATAGGATTTCCCTTTTTATTGCATGTACTCGTAACTTTCAAATAATTTAATGAGTATTTATTTTCTAACCTTGCACTAATGAGCATCAATGGAAATCATGATTGTCGCCTTAAAGGAAATGAATTTCTAATTCTCATGACTATTCTGATAAAGGAAATGAACATAATTGGCATAAAAGAGGCATCCCTTCCTTTCTCCAATCCGTATCATCCATTACAAACTAAATACATAACATACATTCACCTTTAACCTGCCTCATGGGAAGTACATTTGACATCAATTAAAAATAAAGGGTAAAAAAAAGAGAGCAACAAGAAAAATCAAAAAAGAGAGCAATAAGAAAAATAAAAATAGAAGAAGTGTTGCAAATAAGCCTATCAATAGCTTTGTCAAATGTACTTTCTTTTCAGAACTTTCAATCGTAGATTCTAAACCTCCAACTTCGTCATCAAAGGCCTTGACCTCCATAACCAAAAACCATTACAAGTCAAATCATACCTCTATAATAAACCTTCGCTCAAGAAACCATGCATATCGCATCCCAATAAGCCATAAAAGACAAACCCAAGCCCGCTAGGTACCATAAGGGCGACTTAGGCAAAAGTCAAGACATCTTCTCTTTCATTAGTCTGAACTACGAATGGTTTGATTCTGCTAAATATACGTAGGAAACCTCACCCTGAGGTCCGACCGCTTTAAACCAAACCAAACCTACATCATTATCCACCCTTTCCAAAGACCTCTTCCAAATCAATGCTTAATTCAATGCTTAATTGATTGCAAATGGCTCCAAAGCAAAACGCTCGGCCACCATTAAAATGTTAAGAGCTACGACTGGCTTCATTCCATCATGGATATGTAGGCAACCACTTTCGAGGCCCGGTCATTTTAATTCAAAACATATTTTCAAGGCTCACCTAGGCCCATGAGAGAAGCACGATCGCCCAAAAATCATGAATTTTAAATCCTCATCCCTACTCTTAGATTATATACTGGGATTCAAACTGCATTATTGGCCTACCTCATTGCGTGAGTCGATTCATTATGACTCCGCCTTTTATTATTCTAATCACTTCCTTTTTCTAAGCCATATTATCGCTTCTAAGCCAACCTTAGCATAACCTTTCAACACTCAGCGCGATGACCGTGCCTCATCCCTTGAATGTTCTTTTCTTTGACCTTTTTTGTCTTTTCCACCTTATGAACCCTATATGGATTCTTCGGTCGAAACTTCCGCTAAGCGTGACGAGATATCTTCAAAATCAAGCAATCAAGCTGAGCACTTCATCAACTTCGTCTTACTGAGGGATTCATCACTGGTCCACCCAGAAAATCATGGGCTCTAAGTTCAAGCCTATTAATATACGGACTTCATTACGAGTCCATACATCACATCTTGGGTTTCGAAATCCACACGGATACAACATCGAACCTACTTTATGGGCTTACTTAGGACCTTGGCATACAAAACTCGAAGCATATACAACTCAAGCGCTACAAAAGCTCGTTTGATAACGCATTTCAAATCCAACATAATCTATTAACTGAGTAGATCATCCTTGGGCTCCATGTGTACATTGATAAGGACTTCATTACGAGTCGTTACAAAAGATCGTGGGCTCCAGACCCATACGAGATCCTAACCGTTTTATGGGCTCACTTAAGCTCGTAACAACTACAACGCATTTCGAATCAAACATAACTTACATGGATCATCCTTGGGAGCTTCCCATTTCTCCTCTTTCAAAAACAGTTTTCTAAACGAAAATTTGAGCTTCTAATAGAACGATTAAATCATATCATCTGCATTAGTATCATATCATTTGCATTAGTGTCATATCTCTGCATCTGCATTTCATATCTACGTCATCCAAACATTGTATCAAGCATTGCTTCCTTCATCCTTAGCCATAGGATTCTATTGTCAATCATCGAGTTGCACACACATACATACACACGTATGCACACACGATAGCACCTTTAAGTTTAGAGTATTAGAGGTCACTCTTTATAGGTCAAGTCATGTCCTATGCATGTCCCTAGTTGTTTGTCTGTATATCTGTGTGTTATTTGTATTCGCAGGTACCCAACATTAAACGACTCTATACGAGTTATATTCCGCCAAGGTCTACGGACCATTACAATTTAACAACAGAAGACAAGTGTTATATACATGGCGCGTCTAGCGCACCGCAAACGCTATGTCACACGCAGCAAACAACGTCCTGCGCAGAATCCCACGCCAAGCGCAGGCCTGCGCGTCTGGCGCACAGTCCTGTACAACACGCTTGGGTGCTTCTTAGCCAGGTGAGGACCACACGATCAATTCCGAAAATTTTAAATGTTCTCTATTACGCGTGACAATACAATGAACTTTCAAAAGTTTGCAAAAAAAAATACAATTTGCCATCCTACAAATTCTCAACACCTATCATTCAAGAAACAATGAATACTTAGGAAATCAATGACGGGATATGAACCGTCAATAACGGGACACAAACTGTTAGGTCTGCGGACCACTTTCAATCAACTACGCTATTTGTCATGGAGCGGGTCAGCCAACAGCTCACCCCTGTGGAGCGGGATACAAATGCTTTACACTATTTGTCCAGGAGTGGGTCAGCCAACAGCTCAGCCTTGTGGAGCAAGATACAAATGCTCTACGCTATTTGTCCTGGAGCGGGTCAACCAACAGCTCAGCCCTGTGGAGCGGGATACAAATGCTCTACACTATTTGTCCTGGAGCGGGTCAGCCAACAACTTTGCCCTGTGGAGCGGGATACAAATACTCTACACTATTTATCCTAGAGCGGGTCAGCCAACAGCTCACCGCTGTTGAGCGGGATACAAATGCTCTACACAATTTGTCTTGAAGCGGGACATCCAACAGGTCAGCCATGTGGAGCGGGATACAAATGCTCTACATCATTTGTCATGGAGCGTGATAGCCAACAGCTCAGCCCTGTGTCATGGCCATATGTTTTGCTTTGGAATATGATTAACGTATTTAACTCCCTATGGTTTATCCAAACAGGAGTTTTAACCATGTTAATCAGAGCTTTCAAACCTTATGGAAAATATAACAATAAGAAACGATCAAATAGGAATTATTTTGTTAAAAGAAAAGTTTATAAGTATGTCAATAACCCTAAATAATGTAAATGTTATAATTGTGGCCAGATAGGTCATATAGCAAGAGAATGTAAAACTAAAACAAATAAAAACGCCAATAAAAATATCAAAAATATAAATTTTATTGAATTACATATAGCTGAGCCTTTATTTCTTCTGGGATGATGTAATTTGCTGTACATCCCATCTTGCTAACTCTGATACATTGCTTTATCTCTGAGAATGTAACTTCGCCTGGGGCAGTATAGCATCTTACAAAAATCATTGGAGATTTTGTAATCTGCAAGTAACTTTTAGCTGCTTTATATAACTGAGGAATTGATGATATCTCTTCTCCATTCATAGTATAAACTGAATTAAGAAGGCCATAATCATATGATGCTTTGATTAGTTTTGCATTGCAACCAGACAACGCTATTAACTCGTTTATCTTTTTTAAGGAGTTAGTATATGGCCATGACACAGTCGAAACTATTAAATCATGGATATGGAGCCTCCTCCATCCAGATCAAGAACCAGTAACAAGGTATATACCTAGAAATTTTATGACTCAAGATACCTTGAAGAAATATTGCAGTTGGATGCAGCAAAATAATAACCACTCATATCAAATGTGTGGAATTAAACAAACTATTGTACCAATTATCGAAGATATGGACAGCTGTGGAGATAGAGCTGAATCATCTAGCACAACGGCTTCAACAACAGAAATCGAGCATACCTTGTAAGCATAGAACACCAGACAAAATTAAGAAGATACGTATTGTAAAAATATAACAGCTGTAACAGAATAAGCCAAAAGATAGGCGGCTAGCACCCGGAAAATATGTGAATAGTGTGAATAGTATTTTCACTTTTACTGTAGCACTTTCACTGTAGCAAATAGTAGTTGTAATAGTATGTTGTTTTTGTACGAACCCTTGTAATCTCTTGCCTATAAATAAGAACTCTCTGATGAAGCAAAAGCATCAGAAGGCACTTGCCACAACACACCTTCTATCTCTTCTCTGTCTCCTCAAACTTCTTAAAATCTCTAAAATTCCTGCAACCCCCCAAGTTAGTATCAGAGCTACTATTCATAAAAGACCGGAGCAATTCATTTAGAGCTTATTTCTCAAGTTATTCCAATTATCAAACTATGGAAGCAAATAAGGTAACCCTCTTTCTTATGAACTGAATTTAAATTCAATCCCCTAGTTTGTAATAATACTGAGATATGTTAAGATAATTCTATAATTTCATATAAGATGTATGCTATCTTAATTATGCTTTCCCCAATTCAGTAAAATCATGTTTAGAAACCAAGAGACAATTGGTAGCAGGAGCCCGTTTAGCCGTTGAGAATGAGAAGGCGTTGAGGGCGTGATGCATAAAACCTATGTGGTGAGGTTGAAAAAACATGAATTTATTTAATTTTGCTTAAATGCTTAAGGGTTGCAAAGCGGCTTAGCAGTACTTATATGTATTTATCTCCCTATGTTTTTGTACGAACCCTTGTAATCTCTTGCCTATAAATAAAAACTCTCTAATGAAGCAAAAGCATCATAAGGCACTTGCCACAACACACCTTCTATCTCTTCTTTGTCTCCTCAAACTTCTTAAAGCCTCTAAAATTCATGCAACCCCCAAGTTGGTATCAGAGCTACTATTCATAAAAGACTAGAGTATTCATTTAACCCTATGGAATCAAAAAATTTGAATGTTATATCGTTTATAGTAAATTCATAATTAGAACAGATAATAGAACTGTTAGGATTGCTCGAAGTTGCTTCTCTTTTCATAGAAGCGAGTTCTTCCATTAGCTTTTCGAGTTGTATTTTGAGCTCCTGATTTTCCAAAATCAGTTTTTGAGCTATTTCTTGAGAGATAATCTGCATAGCAATTTTCGTCAGTTTTTAATAATTCAATAGAAAATTCATATTGATTGATGTCAGCTATTATTCTATTTATTTCTTTTCTTGTAATGGAATCTTGTAATTTTTGAGTTAACCAACTCCTAACAGTTCTATTATCAGTTCTAATTATGAATTTACCATAAACGATATAACATTTAAATTTTTTGATTCCATATTTTACTGCTTTTAACTCTTTTTTATTTATATCCCAATTGATTTCGTTGGCTTTAAAGGTTCCTGAATGATATCTACATATGTATTCCTTTTTATCATTTTTGTATCTATATTTTAATACTGCTCCATAACCATTATTGGTTTCACTAGCATCTGTTTCAACTATCCATATAAATTCTTTATCTTCATCTGGAAAGCTTAGTTTTGGTAATTTGCTAACTAATTCTTTGATTTTTTTCTAAAATCTTAGTATCATTGTCTTCCCATCTAAAATCATAATCTTTCTTTAATTTTTTATTAAGTGGTTCAGTATATTGTGATAATCTTGGTATAAATTCTCTAACCTGATTCATTATTCCTAAGAATTTTTGTAGTTCTTTCTTAGTATTAATCTCCTTTTGAAATTCTATAATTTTTTGGGCTATATGGTCTTGCATTTTTATTCCCGCTTTAATTTGATTTAACCGATTGCTGTTAGGAGTTGGTTATCAGAGCTACTATTCATAAAAGACCGGAGCTATTCAATTTTTGATTCCTAACAGTTCTATTATCTATTATGAATTTTTATAACATTAAAACCGCATAATTTGATTTAACCTATTGCTGCGCCTTGATTTGGGGCGCCATGAAATCGGCAGCAATAGGCCTTTTAGAAACCGCGGCAAATCAATATTATTCTACTAGTGCTATAATCCAATGTTCGAGTATAAATGTGTTCACTAGTATACAAACTTTTTTTTTCTGGAAGTCGATCTTTGGGTAAATTCCGCACATACTTTTATGGTACCCGATTTTTTACTCTCTTAATTAACGGTCTGAATCTCACAAAAGTCTCTCATTGGACAACGATTTTTAGAAAACTTTAAAGTCGCGAACCGTTCTTTAGGTGTATGATTAGCAATAGTAACATATGTGATAAAAATCATGCATTGAACAATCAGGCACTTAAGCATGCAATAATATATGAAAATAATTATTAAAAAAGGTATAAAAGGTTAGAATATACAAAAGAGCAATTTTTATATTAAACATCTACATTATGAAGGAAATCATTAGTAATATAAAAATAATAAATTGATTCAAGGACCCTCAGGATAATACCGTGCCTTGGGTCTGCGAGATTGACAACCTTTGGGATGAGCAATCGTGAAGCCTGAAGATATGAATGTCTGAAAGTATGTAGATTTGAATGTATTTGTGTTTGAAAGGTATATTTTAGAGGTATGAGCTTTGTTGAGAGAACTCATAAGGTATTCGTAATGTAAAAGTCGAGTGTTAAGTGTGGAAAAAAAAACGGTCTGAAAATCGTACGGAAATCAAGACCTAATTATAAGGATCACGAAACTGCGCTTCACGCACCAGTTGCGCCAGGCGCAGATGACTGTGTGACGCACAATCACATGTGTCAGTCGCACATTGGTGCGCCTGATGTGGCATAACCAATAAACAATTCCCACGTGGGCACACGCTTTAAAAAAAGATTGAATTGACAGCATGTGCATCGCACAGAGGAGTGCGCTCGGCGCACGACTCTGTGTGAACCACACCTGTGTGAACCACACAGGTCTACGTGGCAGGCATGTGCACTTGGTGCACGACTTTGCGCTCGGCGCTTGCTGGTGCGCTAGGCGCATGTTGGTGCGCTCAGCGCACCACCTTGCTTTTGACAAGTTTTGATAGTTTTGTTGATATAAACGCGTTTTGACAATTTTCTTTTATCTTTTGACTCCGAAAATCTGATTTTAATTATAAGAATATCTTTGAAAATATTTATTTTATTTAAATAAAATAATTAATTATCAATGAATAATTAAATGGGCTTTTTCAAAGAGTTGGGCTCAAAATACGATTTAAACACTTTTAAAATAGTTTTGGCTCTTCGGACTGCTCTGTCCTTGGTTTGGATCAATTAAGACCACGGTATGTTTCATCATTGGGCCCTTAAATGGGGAGACATAATTATGTGTCTACAAGTGTCATCTTACAAAAGTTGGGCTTATAATTTGCCAACTCGCAAATAGTCTAGAACATACATAGCCTTGTTTCCCCTAATTTTGATGACAAAGTGTTTAGATGTAAAACTTACGTAGATTGTTAGCATTTCATGGGCGAGGCAGCTCTCACCTTCTTGATCGATGAGGCGATATGTGCCTGGTCGAACGACCTTGGTGATCGTGTAGGGTCCTTCCCAGCTAGTTTGCAGTTTGCCAAGTCGAATCTCTGGGCAGCTGTTTTAGTCATATGCACCGATCCAAAAATAAATTTCTCATACTCTCTTTTATAATTAAATGCAGAAAGGAAGTAAGGTTCATATCCACAGGGAATTGAGGACAAGTTGTATAGTTAGCGCGTATAAATACCTAGATTAATCTCGGTAATAAGTAACCTGAAAAAAGGGGTTTTCAAATGAGTTATAGTACACTAAGTTAAATTAGCGAGTAAATAAAATGAGAAATCCATAACGGAAAGATCTTGAGTCCGATTCACATTAACTTCAATTCGATTATCGATCATTGAACCTCAAACGTAAGTAATATTTTGATTATCTATTGTTGAGAATTAATCTCCTATTCTCCTTAATCGTAGTTGAATAGCACGATCAGCGTGACTATAGAACCCTAACTAAAGGATAACCTAGTCCGATCAGCGTCTAAGTTCAGTTCAATAGCAGCAATAAACATAGAGAACCAATAGACCTGATAACGTCATACAAGCATTAAACAGTCAATCAGTTGGTTTAATTTCTCTATGAGATAATTAAGAAGATCTGCATCAAAATTAACTCTTCGTTGTTGCAAATGATAAAAGAATAAAACAATCTGATTCTATTCTGAAACCCCACAATAGATTAATTACACAATTAAACTAGTAAAGTTCTTTTGTTTCGTTTCCAGGGCATGGCTCTCGTCCTAAACAAACTCTGCATAACCCTTTTAGAAGGGGTCTCGGCTTAGGAAAGTTTGTGGCTCGTTTGATTGATTTGACCAGACATTCTACGATTAAGGAGAACAATGGTACGAAGGGGACAGAAGCCTAAGTTTCTATTAGTAGGAGCAAGAAGAAAAGAAGCGTTGCTATTAGGGGAAGATCAGGAGGGATGGAACCCCCAACGGGAACCCCTTTCACCACGCCACATAATTCTTTTGCGAAGCGCTCTCTCAGACGTTTTCGCTCCTGCCCTCGCAAGAAAAGAGGTTTCAAGTATTGGCTTTATTATGAGGAAACCTTAGCACCAGTAGCTTCGTTCCGTTCGAACCCTTATTGTTGTTGCTACCGCTATAAAATTGCCTATGTATCCGCTGGATGTCAAGAATGATTGATGTAATGGAGGGCGTAGAAGAGAAAGGAATAGAAAGAGGAGATCTCATCTCATGTGAGCCGATCCCATGGAGTGCAGTTAACTCGAAATAAAATGGAAATTAGTGAATCTTGGGTGAACCAATTGCTTCACCGCCAACCCCTTTTAAGTGCAGTCCCTAAATACAATCTTCTAGTCTTTCGTTCGCTATTCGAATGCCTTTTTCTCTTACTTTAACAAGTAAGCAACTCTTCAAACCGAAAGCAGAATGTGGTCCTTTCTCTCTGCCATCATTGGGAGTTTTGCTTAAGATCCCGTTCCAGTAGCTTTTAGACACGGAAAGAGTGATATTAGAATATACCAGAAAAGGAAGAAAGTTGAATCAGCAAAATGGCATGATTCAACAACTTTATATTTCTTTAGATGATTCATTTTTTTATGGAACATATTATATTGTTGTTATCATTCCACTCCTGCCGCACCTTTCATTCATGTTACGAGCAGATTTCCTCGGCTGACAGAAGGGAAATAGTTACATATTCAACTATGTAGTTTTACCGCCCATTTCGACAGAACTAAGCTTGATGGATGTGGGCAAACAATGCGATTGCTTTGGTTAGAGCAAAGCCAAAAATAACATAACCAAGTAATTGTTTTGCCAATGATGGATTTCGCCCACGGTATGGATCAAGGAACAAAAAACATTTCCAATATCAATAGCAGCTCCCGCTTAAGCAATTGTAGCAGCTCCAGCACCTATTAATTTTCCCTCTTCTCTGGTAACCCGCTGCTGGTCATACAGAGCACTCCGCCCGCCACCGCATATGTAGAAAAAGAGGGAGCGGGAAGGAAGAACATTTGACTTTGACACATGAGGTGGCGTGATTCAGAAATTTGTCTTGAAAAAGAACCAGAAGTGTAACTTCGTTACCCGGACCGGTCCGGATTGTCAACTTGGAGTCAGTCAGAAAAGGAACACCAATCACTATCTGAATGACTAAACAAATCCCAGCTAATGAACTGAATCCCTTCCAATAACTAATATTGCTCGGGGTTTGATAATCTATCAAATGTTGATTAAGTGTGGAAAATATGTGTTGTTTCACGTTCCATCACTTCTCCATTCATTTCCAATACTAGTCGTGAAACACTATGAGCAGCACGATGTTGAGGTCCGAAAGTCCTATAACTAGCGAAACCCTCGTTTTGTGTTGCTGAGACAAGCGCCAAAGAAGAAAGTCTTTCCAACCGAAGTGAGCCAAGGAGCCGAGTGACATGCCAGCGCTCAACATTTTTTTCCAGCACAGGTTCCGGTCACTCTTTCGATGCCATTGTGGTAGCACGAGAACCACTAAATGGAGGTGTTTTTCATCTCATCGTCGACATGTGGAAGACTAATCAAGTTCAGTTCATTGCTTCGGTAAGGATACAAGCACGAGTTACTTTAAAACAACACCCGATACTCTAATAACTCAAATAAGAGTAAATGACCATTCTTCGAGAGGGTCGTCCCCTCAATCCCCCTCAAGAAAGAGCCTTTAGCTCAAGGGTTGTTACAAAAAACAAGGCATAAGGAGAGGTATAAGTCACTTCAACTGCTGAGAAGATAAAAGCTACACGAACGGGATCTCAAGCAAAACTCCCAATGATGGCAGAGAGAAAGGACCAAATTCTCAATTTAAAACAAAAACGGAAAAGGAAAGATTCTATTCTCTCGTGTAGGAGTATGTCCCAAAAGAATAAGTTGTGTTGGAAGCGATCGACAAATAATAGGAAATATCAATAGCGCGAACTTGTCCGGCTTGCTCTTACCCAATACCGGGACGTCAGGCCTACAAGCTACTATTATTGCATTGTCGACTTTGCTTTTTGTTTTCTCCCAATATTTAGAACATCACGAGCTTTTGTGACCTATTCGACCGCATCTCTTACAGGATAAAAAGAAGCCCTTCGTATCTAAAATCAACCCAAACTGTCCTACCTTCACCTACTTCAACAAAAAGGCTTGGAATTAGCTTTTGTGATCCATGAGTCCACCGAATCTTGAATATTAGAGACCTCAAAATCTCTATCATCTATGAACTTACCACTACTATCAAGGACAGATTGAAAGTGTAATTAGCCAAATCATCCAATGGTGGTTTAACAAAAAGGCCTTGCTTTATATGAAATATCACAAAATTTGACGTGGACTACGAATCCGAATTCACCATCTTACAAAGGGAATTTGAACAAGAAAGGGAAAAGAGACTAAAACACTTGTCTAGTACTTAGATATTGAATTCGAAAAGAAAGAAGAACGGAATAACGAGGAGAGAAATCATAATCAATGGAAAATAGCATAATCAAACTTGAAAGAGATCTGAAGAAAATAAAGATCACATCTAGAATTTGGCAAACGAGTAATCCAAATAATTTTAAAGAGGAAAGGAGTTTTTCATTCAAAAAAAATACGTAGGATAGGAAAAAAAGGAGGAGAATTTTTAGAGAGGGAACCTCTCGTTTACACTTATGTTTGGTTTGTTTGTTTAGGAGTTGATCTTTGATTTTATTGCAGAAATTGAAGGAGAAGTGTTTGATACCTTTGAAAAGGAGCACAAAGAAATAAGTGTCGGAGGCTCCCTCAAAAAAAAAGTAGAGGAGGCTGTAGAAATGAGAGAGAAAAAGGTGTAAGGAAAACTCTAATTCTAATAGTATACGTGTGTGTTGGGTATGAGTTAGGGGCGTTGGGCCGAGCTTTAAAAAATTACTTGAAACAATTGAAGAAGAATGTAGGCGACGGATATTTTACCCGTCTCTAAATCAGAGACGGATTTTTTTCTGTATCTGATTCAAAGACAAATTTTTTTCCCGTGTCTAAATCAAAGACAGATTTTTTATTTCCGTCTCTAAAGCAGAGTCAGATTAAATTTTACGTGTGTGATTTAGAGACAGAAATAAAAAATCCCTCTCTAAAGCTCACTAGAGACAAATTTTAATTTTCCGTCTCTATTTTACAGACGGATTCAAATCAGTCTCTAAAATTTCGTAGCTATATTGACATTTTTGTAGTGTTTCATGTGTTTTCTTTCTTTTTCTTCTTTGTTTAACCACTAACATACTTAGATTTGTTGCTGGCAGGGGATATTTGGTGCCTTTAATACAATACTACCTGATGCACAAACTAGGTATTGATGTAGACACATTTGGGCAAATTTCATAAACAAGTTTCCTGGAGTTATATACAAGAACCATTTCTGGAAAGCTGCAAGATCTTCAGCAAAGGTAACCACCTAACTTGTATTTCAAAACCTCCACTGTCATGCTTAGTTAAAACCTAATTTCACTATGTTTTGTAATCACGGCACCATTTTGACCAGCACATGGAAGCTATTAACGCTATCAATGTTGAAGCCTACAATTACCTAGCAGCCATCCCTACATGCCACTGGTCAAGGCATGGATTTAGTACATCCTCAAAATCAGGCATGCTTCTAAAAAATTGTTATGAAAGTTTCAACAATGTGCTGAGGGAAGCTAGAACAAAGCCTATAATCCAGTGCATGGAGTGGATACGAAGGTACGTGATGCAAAGGTTTTGTGTTAAGAGGGAGGGACTGAAAACATTTGAGGGGGTTATAATGCCATCAGCAGTTAAGATGGTTCACAAGGGGTTAGAGAAAGTGTTAAGTATGAGGGTTAGAAAAATTAACCTTCAGGAGTTTGAAGTGGATCATGAACTTGACACTTTCGTGGTGAATTTGGAGACAAGGTATTGTGATTGTTATACGTGGAGTTTGATGGGCATACCTTGTTAGCATGCACTAGCCTGCATCCAATTGAGAAGGCTGAATTATGAAGATTTCATTCACCCTGCCTACCATGTGGAGACTTATGCAAAGGCTTATGCTCCTACCTTCAAAACAATGCCAGGCCACAATTAATGGGATACAACAACATTTCCAAGGCCATTGCCTCCTCCTTACAGGAAAATGGTTGGGAGGCCAAAGCTAAACAAGAGAAAAAAGGAAGCAGGGGATAATGAAGAACAACAACACGTGAAAAGGGCCAAAAAGCAGAACAAATGCAGCAGATGTGGTGGTCTAGGCCATTACAAAACCAGATGTAAAGTGCCTGCTTCACCTGGTGAATCAACAAAGAAGGGGAAGGCAGCACAAGAAGGGCATGGAGGCAAAAAAAAAGAAGGGGAAGGCATCAACAAAGAAGGGGAAGACAGCAATGGAAGGGCAGGGAGGCCTAAAAAAGAAAGGGGAGGCATCACATAAGGCGAAGGCACCCAATTTAGGGCATGTTGCAGCCAAGACAGGGCCTTTGGCAGCCAAAAAAAGGAATGTGGCATCCAAGAAAGGGTCTGCCACACACCTTTACACCCTCATCTAAACCCAAAAAGGGTGGGACCAGGCAACCTATTCCTTATGAGATACATCTCAGTCAGCCTCCTCAATCATCACATGCTTCAAACTCCAATTATGCACCCCCACCATTAACACAAACCCAAGAATGAAGGGATCATATATAGTTGGTGCTTATTTTTTGTACATTGTTGCTCATAGTAGCTTTTTTGTTTTAGGAATTTGTTTTTTTTTTCTTTGCTATGTCACAAACTTAATGTAATGCCCCAAAAATACATAACCTTAATTAATCACAATTACTCATAAACGACAGCAAAACTGAACTTAAACCTATGGGCTATAGGCCCACTAATATAATAATAACCTTAATAGTCCTTGAGATTGTATAATACATAAAACTTACTAAAAATGCCCATAACCATATTCATAATATAATCCTTCTAGCCCTCAAAATACAGGATATATAGAACACCATTAGTCAACGTAATCCTTTCGTTGCGATAGTTCCATCTCGAGCCTTACAAATCTAAAGTAATAGTGGCATTATATAATTATCGTATACTTCAACTACTCAGAATATTTGACAACAAAAACCCTTTAATATCAGTGTTGAAATTTCTTGATCATACCTAAAACATAAATACAAAATGTTATGAGCCGAGGCTCAGTAACAAACTACTCTAGCAACGTAAATTCATTTCAATTCATTTTATTTGCAAATAGAGGGAAAGAATAATTCAAACAATTAAGAAAACAAAGTTGATTCAGTTCTACTTTAATAATCCATAATTCCATTTTATCAATTTTTACTCTGGTTGCTATACATCAGCCAGTGCAGGGACGTCTCCCAATATGTATATGCACTACTGTGCAAGGACCTAGGCCCCGGGCATTACCCTACACCAGTATACAGTAGTGGGACAGTGCCCTAGTAAACAATAATGGGCAAGTGCCCCAGCAAATAGTACGATATGTGCACAACCTTCAGTCAGTCGGTAGGTACAGCCAACCAGTTCATTCCCTTTACTTTATCATGTTACGTTTCTTTTACTTTAACAGTGATAAGTATACTTCAATAACTCAGTAACTTTCATTCTTTCAGTAATATATTATAAAATGTATCATTTTCAGTGATTAGTGATTATCACATATCATCTTAGAGAATCATATAATTCTCAAGATACGTAATTGTAGACATATAATCGTGTCTCCCCCTGCCTAATGATGAAACATGCCGCGGTCTTAATTGGACCGAACAAAGGGCAGAGCAGTCGGCCACGAGGTAAAACTATTTTAAAAGTGTTAAACCGTATTTTAATGATCCAAAATCGTATTTTAAAGCCCACTTAGTTATTCATGATAATTAATTGTATTTTGAGCCCAACTCTTTAAAAAAGCCCAATGAATTGTTTTATTTAAATATAATAAAGATTTTTAAAGATTTTAAGATTTTTTTTATAATAAAATCGAATTTTATCCCGTAAAATCAGATTTCTGGATTTAAAAGATAAAAGAAAATCGTTAAAACACGTTTTATAAAAAAGCTGTCAAAAAATAAGGCGGCGCGTGACACACCATCGTGCCTCTGGCACACCATTGTCCAACTGCGTCAGGCACACCAATCTGTGCTTACACGTGGCATTATGTGTCACACGGAGTCATGCACCTAGCGCACTCCTCTGCGTGACGCACACTGTTCTTTTCTACTCCCTCCGTCCCATAATACTCTTTACACTTTCCTTTTTCATCTGTCTCAGAATACTCTTTACACTTCTATTTTCGGATATGACCCACTATTATTTAATCCTTCTACCTTTTAATCATTGGCCCACACTCTCTCTCCTCCAAATAAAATAACACCATTCCTACTACCTACCAACTATAACCATGGCCCACATTCTCTCTCCTTTAAATAAAATAATACTACTTTACTCACTACTAACTCCTATCACATCTACTTTTCAATAAAATAACAATTGATAACCAACACAACAACTTATCATCTAAAACTACGTGTCTTGATAAGTGTCAAGAGTTTTTTGGGACGGAGGGAGTATCTTTTTAAAGCGCATACCACTTGTACGTAGCTGATTGATCAAGGTGCGTCAGGCGCACCAATGCGCGCCTCACACGTGTGATTGTGGGTGACACATTGGAGCAGTTGGCGCGTGACGCGCAATTTCCTTGTCCCTATAAATACTCTTCGATTTTCCGAACTAAAGGACGATTCTTCTGATACGACTTTCATACTCTACACTTACACTTCACGAACTTTTACAAAATCTCTCTACAAACTCTCATACTTTTCAAATCTACAAACACAAATACAAACTTTCAGACATACATACAAATCAGATCTTCAGGCTCCACGATTGCTCGTCCCAAAGATTGTCAGTCTCTTAGACCTAAGCCACGGTATAATTATAAGGGTCCTTGAATAAATTTATTATTTATATTGAAGTTACTAACGATATCTTTCTGGATGTAGATCTTTAATATAAAAATCGTTCCTTTGTACATTCTAATCTATACTCTTTTTATTTATTTTTTATATATGCATGATTGTCCTGTCTTAATGTTTTTATCACCCACATGTTAGTATTGCTAATCAAGACCTAAATAATTGTTCTATTATTAATCAGTTCGGACAACCTGTTAGGTTCCCTGTAATTTTGATTGCCTAATAGCATATCACTAAAAAATAGTCTTTTATGTGTTTTCTGAACCAACCTAGACTAAATTATTTTTAGGGTGCATGAAAATATTATTTGGTTAATCTATTGGATACAAATTGACATGAATCGATATGTAGTAGATGCCAGCAATGAGCGAATGTGGTTCATTATGACCGTGTTCATACCCTCACCCCCGAACTCAATCTATGGCTCATTGACCATTTATGGTGTCATGATGGGGAAGTCTACATTGGATAAATCCCTAATTTGTCTCTACGGTTTCCCAATATCCAATAAGGTTTATGAGTCTTCCTTTAAAGACTTGTTGGCAACATCAATACATTTTTCAATAAAACCTTCATAATGGGTTGTCAAATATGCGCTCACACCGCGGAGGCGAAATAAAAACACGCCTACAATTTGGCAACTTCACTGAGGAGGATTTAAAAAAAATTAAATGAGTGGATGAAACTCGAAAAATACGTTTTATACTCTTTTTATGCCTTTGAATAACATTACAGTTTTGCATATGCATTGCTATTGTTTAAGCCACCATAAGGACAATCTACTTTGCCTCATTAGCGCATGTTATATGCGTGAGGCTACCCCCCGGGGGGGTTTGCGCTTTGTCCTTCCAAAAAGATTCCTAAGGGATAGTGTTGGATCTTAGTCATAAGCAAACCTACCCAACCATAGCATTGTTCTCTTGTTCCTGACTTGAGAACTGGAGTGCGTCTTACACGTGGCCACCTCTTTAAGCAGGGGTAAGAAGCATGGGATCAATCTCTTAATCTTGGACCCTTTTCAGACTTAACATAAACCTGACCATAATTTCAAACATAGAACTGGACTTTAGGTTGGAACTTTTGCATTCTTGTTATATGATTGCTTGTGATTGCAATTTTGCCTATTATGAACTTGTCAAATTGTCATTGTTATGCGTCGTTACTAAATATGCGTCTATATACAAAACAAAAAGATCGTCAATTGGCCAACATCTCGCCTAAATCCCCGAATAACATGTCGGGGGAGCAGTGCGCCAAGCGCATTAAGTTGCGCCTGGCGCACGACCGTGCGCCGCGCACAGCAATGCTGCGTGGCACGCAGTCTATGCATCGCATGGTTTTCATTGGTTTAGTCGTCGTGGTGGTCGATCCTATGTTTGGTCCGTCTGTATTCGCGTAAAAGCATAGTCATTATAGGCGTCTCACTAATTCAAACATAAAAATCAGTCTTTTCATGCAAGGTCGAGTCTGTCCAAAAAAAGTGTATCTGAAAAGTGGTCATGGTAGAGTTGAGAGTGTCATGCATGTCTACCTTCTCCGTGCTACCCAACTAATCTTCCCTATCAATTTTACCCAATCATATTCAACCAATTTCAAAAAACTTACATCTTCCAAAATCAATCCTACACCCATGTCTATTCTACCTTTTTCAAAAAGCATTTACTAATCATCATCATACAACACATTTACTAAAATATTTTCAAAATTAATCCATCATCTTTTCCCAATAAAAGATAAAAAACAAGGGGTCTCTTTCAAAAAACGAATTTCGAAAATTCTAAGTCGATCCAAATACCTCTAATCTAATCCAATCAACCCAATCCAATTCATTTGCATTCATCCTAGGCCCATATGAGTTTGAGTCCTTCCATTCATTTTAGGCCCATTTGCATTAGAGTCCATTTTGCATTCATCCTAGGCCCGTCTAAATTCGAGTCCATACATTAACTAGCATTATAGTCGAGCTTAGGCCCATATAAGTCTAGTTCATGTCAAAATCTAGGTTCATTTGCATCATTATGTGAAGTCTAGTCCAAGTATATTCCTAGTCCATTCCAATCTAAGTCTAATTCTAGTCCAATTCAAACCTTAGGTCCTTTTAGGCTTAATTCATTCTCTAGATCTAGTTTGCATTTCTATGTGAACCCTAGTTTAGTCTTCGGACTATAAAATTTCAATCCCCAGGTCTAGTTTGATCTTTATGTAAACCCTAGTTAAGTCTTCGGACTATAAAATTTATTCCCTAGGTCTACTTTGCATTTCTATGTAAACCCTAGTTAAGTTTTCGGACTATAAAAGTTCATTCCCTAGATCTGGTTTGCATCTCTATGTAAACACTAGTTAAGTCTTCGGACTATAGAAGTTCATTCCCTAGGTCTAGTTTGCATCTCTATGTAAACCCTAGTTAAGTCTTAGGACAATAAAAAGTCCATTCCCTAGGTCTAGTTTGCATTTCTATGTAAACCCTAGTTAAGTCTTCGGACTTTAAAAGTTCATTCCCAAGGTCTAGTTTGCATCTCTATGTAAACTCTAGTTAAGTCTTCGAACTATAAAAGTTCATTCCCTAGGTCTAGTTTACATCTCTACGTAAATCCTAGTTAAGTCTTAGGACTATAAAACTTTCATTCCCTAGGTCTAGTTTGCATTTCTATGTAAACCCTAGTTAAGTCTTCGGACTATAAAAGTTCATTCCCTAGGTCTAGTTTGCATCATTATGTAAACCCTAGTCAAGTCTTAGGACTATAAAAGTTCAACCCTAAGTCTAGTTTGCATCTCTATGTGAACCCTAGTCAAGTCTTCGGACTATAAAAGCTTAATTCTAGGTCTAGTTTGCATCTCCATATAAGCCCTAGTCAAGTTTTCGACTATAGAATATCAGTTCATACCCTTAGGCCTAGCCTGCTTGCTCTCCTATAAGTTCAAAGTCTAGTCCATTCTGCTTGCATAGTCTAGTCCAGTCCATATCTGCATATGCATATTGTTAGGCCCATGTCAGCATCATGGTTAAGCCGATACTAGTCCAAAACCTATAATCATTCCTAATCCTCCATTTCAAAATCATTTCCCATTTCCATTTCCATTTCCATTTCTAATTTCCCATTTCTCATTTCCATTTCCATTTCCATTTCCAGTTCCTATTTCAAAAAGCATTTCCAAAATCTTACAAGCGAGGTTCACTCAATTATGTTCATGACCGGTCGAGAGATTACAACTTAGGAGCGCCTAATGGAGAAACAAAAGTTGAACTTACTCTAAAGCTCATCAAATGCACTATCACCACCCCGACTTCTTTTAGAGTCATGAAAATTACTTTTGACCGCCTTCACAATAGAGACGCGATCACTTCCATAGGGTCTACTCCGAACCCTGCACCTAGAAGAAAATTCAAAAGGTGCAACCTATATTCTACTGTGCATTCCAACAAAAAAATGAACATCTGACTGTAATCCCCCATAATTTTAAAGGATTTTTTAAATATATTTTAGCATTTATATTGTAGTTGAAATGATTTTATTATATAAAGAAGGTTGGCTATTTTAAAAAGTCAAATGAAATTATTTTAAGGATTTAAGAAAGTTGAAAATATTTTAATTAGGCATGCTTTGAAAAAGGTTTGAAATACGAATTTGATTTGGAAAAGAAGTCTAAGTGGACTTAAGGAACCCAAATTCTAAGTAGATTAGGGAAAAGGAGTTATATTGATGCTAGGAGTTCTAATTTATCAATCCTAGTTGTCATCAAATTATATTCAAACTCAATCTCATTTTCCTAAGCCCAAAAGAAAACCCTACTTATAAATACCTTAGACCCAATTATTTTACCCCACACAAAGAATATTTTTTTTCTCTCTCCTCTCTCAAAACTCACGGCACCTTATTCTTTTTCTTTCCTCACCATTTTTCTTTTTCTTGTCTCAAGTTTTCTTTCTTCTTCTTCAAGTAACGCTTTCTTCTTCGCTAAAAAACGTCACAACCACCGCCGAACACCAGTGAACCGCCGCTGCCGCCGCCGCTGCTCTTCCTTGGCCGGCGCATCATTCCATTTTCTTCTTGTGTTGGTTTAATTCTTTTCTTCTTCCTCAAGTTTCAATTAAAAATCATATTTTTATGCTTTATTTTAGTACTAATAATGATTAATAACTTTAATTTACTGTTTTAATGATTAATTATGGTTTATGTATATTATATATTATAAGAATAAAAATTCAGATTTATTTATTATTGTTAGATTGAAGTTTTAATCATTAAAGCATGGATTTTTAGGGTATTAATTATTAGAAAACCATAGTAGCATGTTGTATACTATGAGATTGGTTTAGATTATGAATTTAAACATGTTTGCATATGTTTAAAGAGGGTTTTATGATTTTATAAGTTGCTGGAATTTCAGAAAAGGTTTTATTTAGGGAGTTTTAAGAATTTTAATTACTAGGATGGTAGTACTATGCTAGGAATTAAAAGTAATTGAAGTTTTGTTAGTAAAATCAACTTTTGAATATGTTTAAAGGGGATTTTAAATATTTTATAGTTGCTGTCTTTTTATTTAAGAGTATTGATTTTAGTTTATATTGATTTCAAGGCGGAGAGTATTCTGTAGGAGACTTTTAAAGGGCTAAAAGTGGCTTGCCGACTAGTTTACACAAGGTACGTACATACTTGTCTGATTATATGATTAGTCTCATGATTTAAGGAGGAAAAAGTTGTAGAATCATGTATAGGAACTTTTGAAGTTCATATGTGATTTCTAGTATGATTGATTTCTACATGTTTTATGCCTGTGAGCAAGCATGTTAATTATTAGATTTATTATGAGTAAAGAATTGTCATGTTTGTATGGATTTATTGATGCAAGCATGTGGATGGGAACGTTAATTATTAATTCACATGGGGGAATTAATATGTTATTAAGATTGATTCATGATTATTCATGTGTTCCCTTACAAGTATTATTTTCACTAATTTATGAGGATTGTGGGCCTTATTTGGTAAGTTGATAAGTATGCCTTTTAAAGGCAAGTTTGATTGTTGGCTAGGTTCAACAAATAAGAAAGTTGAGATTAAAAGAAAGTAAGTCTTGGGTTGTAAGTTGTGATCACTTATTAAATCCTAAGATAAAAGAAGTTCAGTTGTGAATGTTGAATTGTATTTCTGTGTTGCTTGTATGTGTGTCATAACAAGTAATAACTTGTAAAGAACGTAAAGTGTAACGAGGATAGTTATAGACTTTACACTGGTGCACGTCTAGAGTTGGACATTAGGAGTTGGGGTACATGGTGAGCGAGCCATGGCGTTTTACAGGAGATGGATTGATCACCATCCCTTTTTCTTAGCAAAGGTTTCTCGATATAGCAGGTCATTTCTGGAATACATGATAGCTTCTGTATTTCGTCTTCGTAATGAAGGCATTAGTAGATAAGACAACTCAGGTCCAATAACTATTTCATTTGAGTAATAAAAAGATGTTTAGAGTTAGTTCAGTTAAAAGTTGTCTGCAGAATGTTATATGATTATATTATTATTTACTCCTGCATGTTATTTATTTAGTATCATATTAGGAAAGTTAATGTATTATTATGTAGTACTCAGCTTTGCTGATTACGTGCTTTGTTTGTATGTGTTGATCATGGCTTTGCCTTATTGATCCTGTGATGACCCAATTTTGGTGAGCAGATTCTATAGAGCATTGACATTTACAGGTTCGCAGATTTTGCATCATTGGTAATCTGGGAATGGAGAGCTTGTGTAATCTAGTATATCATATTTTTCTGCATTAGTAGGAACATGTTTTAATAAGTTTGTTTGAGTAGACATTTATAGAGTGCTTGTTTTTGAAGTACTTATTTATTTATTTATTTATGATAATAAAGTATGAAGTTTAGTTAAATGTTTTCCGCTGCAAAATTCTGAATAAGCCGATACGTTATCACACGGGCGATAATACTTGGGTAATTCTCTGAGTTTTATATTATAAAGGTATTTCTGAAAAGAGAGAATTATCGGGGTGTTACAAAGTGGTATCAGAGCTTTAGGTTATTTTCAAAACTTTTAGGCGCCTAACTAACTTACCAGTTATTTGAATGAACTTTTAGAATTGCTCTTACTTATTCACTTGGTAAAATTTATAGGAATATATTATTATATAAGTTTTGGAGGTCCAAAAATTTTTTGAAGACCGAAATTTTTTATTTATTTCGAAATTTTGGAAAATTCGAAAATATTGAATTTCTGAAAAAAAAATATTTAAGAATCGAAATTTTTTTTATCTTATAAAAGTGTCTGCATTATTTTTCATGCCTTTGAAGTTTTACTTGTTGCATTGTGAGGATGGGTAGTATAGGAAGTGCATATAGGATAGAAATATTATATGCCTGCATTGAATAGTTAGTTCGGCATGTTAATATTTTTCTTCCCTGCTAACTATTCATGATTATTTTTCTTCCCTGCTAACTGTTAATATTACGTACAGGGAGAGTACTAAAAATGTTATTGAATATATTTATTTGCTGTAGATCCTTAATCATGTCTGCCATAGTAGGGAGTTACCAAAATCCTATTTTAATAAGTGATGATGAAGGTGACGAAAATGTACCTGTCATTGATAATGACTATACCGGTTTCGAGTGGGTTATGCATAGGATATTAAGGTCAGGAGCAGACAGTGATGATGAGCTCATTGTGGAGTTCGACCGTGCTAGGGGTCAAACCAGAAGAGACATTTACCATGCATCATTCAGGGTTGAAACTGATTCAGAGTCAGAGGATGAAGAGCCTCAACCTTCAAGGAGATCTAAACGATAAAGGAGATATGTCAAATATTATGATGAGGACATAGATGAGTTTGAAGATGAGATCTTTGTACCTGAGCTATACATAGAATTTGAGGACAAAAATGATAATGTGATACATTAGGTTACTATTTATATTATTTTTAGCGATTAGAGGAAACAATATACTATTTAATAAGGTTGGTTAATGGACCAACAGTGATAGAATAGTTTTATAAAACCATTGTTTTTTTTAGAAAGGTATAATATTATAGTAACATTCATTTTATTTAAATACCCGTTATGGAAGAATAAAAGTTATTATTTATTTATATGAGTGAGTAAGAATTTATTCTGGGCCGTGATGGGAATATTTTATTTTCATTATGCGATCGTATTCTTGTTTGCTTGTTTCTGCTTGCATGTGAATATATTTTACATGGATGATTATGTGATTATTAGAGAACATTTCATGTTGAACTTGGAACTAGTTGAGAAATTGTTTGTTGATGCGATCTTTAATGATCAAATCAAATGTTGCCTTCCTAGATGGAAATGTGAGTTATGCTGGAACCTAAAGTAGGGTTATACTCCCTCCGTCCCAAAATATAGTTCCCATTTCTATTTTGAGTGTCCCAAAATATAGTTTTCATTTCTATATTTAGTTCCACATTTTTCCGTAATTTGTCTAGAAAAACCGTGTCCCATCATTTATTTGCTTCTTGAATTTTGTTTTTTGCTTTGTTTATTCAACCCAAGTGTTACAATTAATGCTCTTCACAAATTATTCTCCATTCTCTCTCCTAAAACCATCATTTCCCATACAACTTTTATTTAAATAAACAAAAAATCTTATTATCCCTCTTAGATTCTACTTGCATAAATTATCGTGAAAAAAGGGAAATGAGAACTATATTTTGGGACGGAGGGAGTATTACTTACAGGTCCCGAAGTAGAATGGCTAACAACAACGACCTAGTTGCTGCTATTCGCCTCTTGGCGGAGAAATTGACTCAGGAGCGAGTTGAGCGTCCTGAGACTGCTGGGCAAGGTTAAGCCACCATACTATAAGGGGCAAGCTGACCCAACCTTCTTAACAAACTAGATTAGGGAGTTTGAGAAACTTTTTGAGGTTGTGAACTGCCCTGAAAATATGAGAGTGGGTCAGGCTGTGCTATATCTGAAGGATGAGGCTGATTTATGGTGGAAAGAGAGTGGAGCTAAATTGAGTGCTGTTGAAGGATTCAATTGGGATGCATTTGTGATTGCCTTGAGAGGGAAGTTTTACCCTGCCTTTATAAGGAAGCAAAAAGCCCAAGAATTCATTAACCTTAGGATGGGTAGTATGACCATCTTTGAGTACTACGACAAATTCATAGCCCTGTCCAGATTTGCACCTGAGGTTGTAGCCACTAAGGAGCTTAAAGCTCAGAGGTTTGAGCAAGGTTTAACTGAGGAGATACAGCTGGGATTAGGAGGAGAGACCTTTACGTCCCTAGATGTTGTGTATAGGAGAGCATCTCATATTTATGGTCTACAGTCAAGGAGAGATACGAAGAATGGAGTAGTAGGTGAAAAGAGGAAAGATTTTAATGCTGGGGGAAACCAAGGGAATTTCAAGAGAAACCGGAATGGTAATGGGAATTTCCAAGGGAGAAACAACCAAGATAATCGCAGCAAGGGTAGACCTGAGAAAGTGCATCACTGCAAATTCTGTGACAAAAACCATCCTGGGAAAGACTGTAAGGGAGAACCAGTGACTTGTAACTACTGCCAAAAGAAGGGTCATAGGGAGTACGAGTGCTACTCTAAGCATGGTAAAGATCAGAAAGGCCAGGGGAGTGGAAATCAGGTCAGATCAGGGTTCAACCCGCCAGGGAACCAAGATTCTAAGTCTGGAGGACATCAGAATAGCCAGGGGAACTATAGTAAGCCTGCAAGTGAGAACCCCAACCAAAGTAAGCATGCGGGAAAAGTGTTCGTGATGAGTCGAAAGGAAGTTGAAAAATTTGCCGACGTAGTTTCTGGTAATTTTTATATTAACGCAGTCCTTGTTAAAACATTATTTGATTCGGGGGCAACTTATTCTTTTCTTTCGTCGTCTGTTATCAAAAGTCTGGGGTTAGCAGTTTTTGAGGTGATTGATTTGCCTATTAGTATACCTACTGGTGAGACCATAAGGTGTACCAAGTTGTTTAGAAACTTGCCTCTGAAGATAGGGGACTGTGTTTTTCCTTCTGACTTGATAGTGTTTAATCTGGGAGACCTGGATGTAATTCTGGGAATGGATTGGCTAAGTTTATACAAGGCCAAAATAGATTGTGAAGTTCAGAAAGTAGTTTTAAGGAATCCTTTGGGTAAGCTGACTTCGTATCGACGTTTTGGGAAATCCAAGAACTTTGGGGTCATCTCCGCAATGCAAGTAAAGAAGATGATGAAGAAGGGGTGTGAGTTATATTTCTGTAGTGTGCAAGATGTGAGTAAAGAAGTTGGGGTAAATATTGAAGATGTTCCGATTGTGAATGAGTTTATGGACGTGTTTCCGAGTGAGATTTTGGGTATACCGCCTGTTAGAGCTGTCGAGTTCACCATAGACTTAGTTCCTGGAACTGCACCTATATCTAAAGCACCCTATAGAATGGCACCTCCGGAAATGAGTGAGTTGAAGATGCAGTTGCAAGAATTGTTCGATAAGGGTTATATTAGACCTAGTGCATCACCTTGGGGAGCTCCTGTGTTGTTTGTGAAGAAAAAGGATGGAAGCATGAGGCTATGTATTGATTATAAGGAGTTGAATAATGTAACCATCAAGAACAAATATCCCTTGCCTAGAATAGACGACCTATTCGACCAATTAAATGGAGCGAGTGTGTTCTCAAAGATTGACTTACGTTCAGAGTATCATCAATTGAGGGTAGCTGATAAGGATGTACCTAAGACTTCCTTTAGAATGCGTTATGGTCACTATGAGTTCATTGTAATGCCATTTGGGTTAACCAATGCTCCTGCTATATTTATGGACTTAATGAATAGGATCTTTCAGGAGTTTCTAGATAAGTTTGTGGTAGTTTTCATTGATGACATACTGATATATTCGAGGAATGAGGCTGAGCATGATAAGCACTTGAGGATCATTTTGGAGACATTGAGGAAAAACCAATTGTATGCCAAGTTCTCTAAGTGCGAATTCCTTTTGGAGAAAGTAGCATTTTTGGGTCACTATGTGTCTAAGGAGGGAGTCTCAGTAGATCCTGCCAAGATTCAAGCTGTGAGTGAACTCTAAGGAGCGTGTCAGATATCAGAAGTTTCTAGGTCTAGCTGGTTATTATAGGAGATTTGTGAGAGATTTCTCGAAAATAGCAAGACTTATGACCAATTTGATGAAAAAGGAGTCAAATTTTGAGTAGAGTGAAAAGTGTGAAGAAGCCTTTCAGATTTTGAAAGATCGTTTAACCTCTGCACCTGTTTTGACCCTACCTGATGGGAATGAGGGATTTGAGGTATATAGTGATGCTTCGAAGAATGGTTTGGGATGTGTGTTGCAACAGAATGGGAAGGTGATTGCGTATGCGTCACGTCAGTTGAAACCTTATGAGGGTAATTACCCTACCCATGATCTAGAGTTAGCTGCCATTGTGTTCGCCTTGAAGATTTGGAGACACTACCTGTATGGGGTAACTTGTAAGATATTCACATACCATAAGAGCTTGAAGTACATCTTTACCCAGAAAGACCTCAACATGAGGCAGAGGAAATGGCTGTAGTTGATAAAGGATTATGACTTAGACATCCAATACCATGAGGGGAAGGCAAATGTAGTCGCTGATGCGCTGAGTAAAAAGTCGAGTCATAGCATAAACGCCTTGATAGTTCCTGAGGAGTTGTGTCGAGATATGCAAAGGCTTAGCCTAGAAATCCTAAACCCTGGGGAGATCGAGGCAAGGTTGAGTGCTTTGTCATTGGGATTGTCAATTCTAGACGAAATCAAAGAAGGTCAAGTTGGGGATGAGCATCTAGAGAAGATTAAGGAGAAGATGGGCCAGGGTAAAGAAAGTGATATTAAGATCTATGATGATGGTAGTCTGAGGTTTAAAGGAAGGTGGTGTGTACCACAAAAATGTGATGAGCTTAAGAGACGCCTTATGGATGAGGGTCATAATACACCGTACTCTGTGCACCCTGGGGGTGACAAGTTATATAAAGACCTTAAGGGTGTCTATTGGTGGCCAAACATGAAGCGAGAGGTAGCTGAGTATGTGTCTAAGTGCCTAACCTGTCAAAAGGTGAAGATAGATCATAAGATACCCATGGGGAAAGTTTAATCCTTAGAGGTTCCGGGATGGAAGTGGGATTCCATATCGATGGATTTTAAAACTGCTTTGCCTAGAACAAGGAGTGGCAATGCTACTATTTGGGTTGTTGTGGACCGTCTGACGAATTCAGATCGATGGATTTTGTAACTGCTTTGCCTAGAAGCAACTTGCGAAGACGTATGTTAAGCATGTGGTGGGACTACATGGAGTTCCAAAGGATATCATTTCTGACCGTGACTCTAGGTTTCTTTCGAAATTTTGGAAAAAGGTCCAATTAAACCTTGGGACAACATTAAAGATGAGTACAACCTTTCACCCTGCGACTGATGGTCAGAATGAGAGGACTAACCAGACGATGGAGGATATGTTGAGAGCATGTGCTATTGATTTTCAAGGTAGTTGGGAGGACCAATTAGACCTGATTGAGTTTTCGTATAACAATAGTTACCATGCGAGCATTAAGATGGCACCTTTTGAGGCATTATATGGACGGAAATGTAGAAGCCTCGTTTGTTGGAATGACTTTAGTGAAAATATAGTCTTGGGGACAGAATTTATTGAGGAAACAGTTAAGAATGTCAGACTGATTCAGGCTAGAATTCAAGCTGCGCAAGATAGACAGAAGAGTTATGCTGACTTGAACGACGTGAAGATGGGTTTGCTATAGGTGATAAGGTATTCTTGAAAGTATCACCCACTAAAGGCATCATGAGATTTGGGAAAAAGGGCAAGTTAAGTGCTAAGTATGTAGGCCCATATGAGATTTTGGAGCGAATTGGGAAAGTAGCCTACAGGTTGGCATTGCCAATGGAGTTTGAAAAGATGCATGATGTGTTCCATATTTCCCAACTTAAGCGTTACATCCCTGATGAACGTCATGTCCTAGAGCCTGAACGAATTCAGATCGATAGTAGCCTCACATATGAGGAAAGGCCTGTCAAGATTCTTGACAGAAAAGTGCGTAGTACACGCAATAAGGACGTCCACATCGTGAAAGTACTTTGGTCTAACCACGAATCTGAAGAGGCAACGTGGGAAGCCGAAGATGAGATGAAAAAGAAGTATCCAGACTTGTTCCTTGAGGTGAGTTACGAGGGCGTAAATCGTTTTTTTTTAAGGGGGATAGAATGTGATAAATTTCGCGCTTTTTGTCTATTTTTATGAATTTTTATGCATATGTACGCCTATGTTGGGCAATTTGCACATGTTAGTGCTAAAGCAGTAGATTCTCCGCATAAGAAAACGTGTTCATAAGTAACACAAGTGTTTTAAGTTAGCAAAAGTGTGCACAAGTGGCACAATTCTTTGTAAACTTTTGAAAAGATGAGTTCAAGTTTTGAAAAATATGTGAGTTTTCGTGTCAAGTTTCGGGACGAAACTTCTTTTAAGGGGGGGTAGACTGTAATCCCCCATAATTTTAAAGGATTTTATAAATATATTTTAGCATTTATATATTTATATTTTAGTTGAAATGATTTTATTATTTAAAGAAGGTTGACTATTTTAAAAAGTCAAATGAAATTATTTTAAGGATTTAAGAAAGTTGAAAATATTTTAATTAGGCATGCTTCGAAAAAGGTTTGAAATACGAATTTGATTTGGAAAAGAAGTCTAAGTGGACTTGAGGAACCCAAATTCTAAGTAGATTAGGGAAAAGGAGTTATATTGATGCTAGGAGTTCTAATTTATCAATCCTAGTTATCATCAAATCCTATTCAAACTCAATCTCCTTTTCCTAAGCCCAAAAGAAAACCCTACTTATAAATACCTTAGACCCAATTATTTTACCCCACACAAAGATTATTTTTTTCTCTCTCCTCTCTCAAAACTCACGGCACCTTATTCTTTTTCTCTCCTCATCGTTTTTCTTTTTCTTCTCTCAAGTTTTCTTTCTTCTTCTTCAAGTAACGCTTTCTTTTTCGCTAAGAAACGTCACAACCACCGCCGAACACCAGTGAACCGCTGTTGCCGCCGCCGCTGCTCTTCCTTGGCCGGCGCATCATTCCATTTTCTTCTTGTGTTGGTTTAATTCTTTTCTTCTTCCTCAAGTTTCAATTAAAAATCATATTTTTATGCTTTATTTAAGTACTAATCATGATTAATAACTTTAATTTACTATTTTAATGATTAATCATGGTTTATGTATATTATATATTATAAGAATAAAAATTCAGATTTATTTATTATTGTTAGATTGAAGTTTTAATCATTAAAGCATGGATTTTTAGGGTGTTAATTATTAGAAAACCATAGTACCATGTTGTACATTATGAGATTGGTTTAGATTATGAATTTAAACATGTTTTCATATAAGTTGCTGGAATTTCAGAAAAGATTTTATTTAGGGAGTTTTAAGAATTTTAATTACTAGTATGGTAGTACTATGCTAGGAATTAAAAGTAATTGAAGTTTTGATAGTAAAATCAACTTTTGAATATGTTTAAAGGGGATTTTAAATATTTTAAAGTTGCTGTCTTTTTATTTAAGAGTATTGATTTTAGTTTATATTGATTTCTAGGCGGAGAGTATTCTGTAGGAGAGACTTTTAAAGGGCTAAAAGTGGTCTGCCGACTAGTTTACACAAGGTACGTACATACTTGTGTGATTATATGATTAGTATCATGATTTAAGGAGGAAAAAGATTTAGTATCATGTATAGGAACTTTATAAGTTCATATGTGACTTCTAGTATGATTGATTTCTACATGTTTTATGTCTGTGAGCAAGCATGTTAATTATTAGATTTATTATGAGTAAAGAATTGTCATGTTTGTATGGATTTATTGATGCAAGCATGTGGATGGGAACTTTAATTATTAATTCACATGGGGGAATTAATATGTTATTAAGATTGATTCACGATTATTCATGTGTTCCCTTACAAGTATTATTTTCACTACTTTATGAGGAATGTGGGCCTTATTTGGTAAGTTGATAAGTATGCCTTTTAAAGGTAAGTTTGATTGTTGGCTAGGTTCAACAAATAAGAAAGTTGAGATTAAAAGAAAGTAAGTCTTGGGTTGTAAGTTGTGATCACTTATTAAATCCTAAGATAAAAGAAGTTCAGTTGTGAAGGTTTGCTTTGTATTTCTGAGTTGCTTGTATGTGTGTCATAACAAGTAATAACATGTAAAGGACGTAAAGCGTAACGAGAATACTTATAGACTTTAGACCGGTGCACGTCTAGAGTTGGACATTAGGAGTTGGGGTACATGGTGAGCGAGCCATGACTTTTTACAGGAGATGGATTGATCATCATCCCCTTTTCAGTTAGCAAAGGTTCCTCGATATCGCAGGTCATTTCTGGAATACGTGATAGCTTCCGTATTTCGTCTTCGTAATGAATGCATTAGTAGATAAGACAACTCAGGTCCAATAACTATTCCATTTGTGTAATAAAAAGATGTTTAGAGTTAGTTCAGTTAAAAGTTGTCTGCAGAATGTTATATGATTATATTATTGTTTATTCCTGCATGTTATTTATTTAGTATCATGTTAGGAAAGTTTATGTATTATTATGTAGTACTCAGCTTTGCTGATTATGTGCTTTGTTTGTATGTGTTGATCATGGCTTTGCCTTATTGTTCCTGTGATGACCCAATTTTTGTGAGCAGATTCTCTAGAGCAGTGACATTTACAGGTTCGCAGATGTAGCATCATTGGGAATCTGGGAATGGAGAGCTTGTGTAATTTAGTATATCATGTTTTCTGCATTAGTAGGAACGTATTATTATAAGTTTGTTTGAGAAGACATTTATAGAGTGTTTGATTTTGAAGTACTTATTTATTTATTTATGAAAATAAAGTATAAAGTTTAGTTAGATGTTTTCCGCTGCAAAATTCTGAATAAGCCGATACGTTATCACACGGGCGATAATACTTGGGTAATTCTCTGAGTTTTATATTATAAAGGTATTTCTGAAAAGAGAGAATTATCGGGGTGTTACATTAATCTCCATTTAAGTTAAAAGTCTAGTCTTCCCCGTTGCCTAGCCTGTTTACTCTCCATGTAAGTTAAAAGTCCAGTTTTCGTATTGCCTAGCCTGCTTACTCTTCATGTAATTTCAAAGTCTAGTCCTTCCTATTTCCTAGCCTACTTACTCTCCATTTAATTTCAAAGTCTAGTCTTCCGTATTGCCTAACCTGCTTGCATGCTTATTACTCTCCATGTAAGCTTAAAGTCTAGTCTTCCTTATTGCCTAGCCTGCTTACTCTTTTGTATATATGTTTAAAGTCTAGTCTTTCCTATTGCCTAGCTTGCTTACTCTCTATTTCAGTTCAAAGTCTGGACTTCCTTATTCCCACTAGGGGCCAGTCACTGAATCCCGTTTGCTTGCATAGTTCAGACTACTTTGACTTTTGATTTTTCAAACCTTAGTCAAAGTGGGGCCTTCTGTAGACACATAATCATGTCTCCCCAACTTATTACTCAGTGATGAAGCATACCACCGTCCTAATTGGTACGGTCCAAAGAAAGAATCTTTTGTTTTCGTATAATAAATAAAACCCGGTCAGATCTGCAGTTGTCGATGTGCATTCTAATGTGCCCCATGCACCAGGGTGCGCACGCGCAACATCGAGATAGTTTCACGCAAACGCAAGTGTGTGGTGCACATCGTGCTTGCGCGCCGTGCAACGCAGATCTTATCACCTTTTCTGATTTTTCCTATAAATGGACCTCGTTCCATTCGGTTTCAGGACACGACTTTCACACGCAAAAACTCTATCAAACACTTCAAATCTCTATTCCTGAACTCTTTACTTTCCATCAATCTCTCTATTCAAGTTTCAAGATTGCTCCTCTTAAGAATTGTTATACAATACCAAGGCGACAAAGTTATTGAGGGTCCATAATCTTTCAATTCAACATTAATTTCTTGAAGTTACTAACAAGCTTTTTTCATGATGTAGATCCTTAAAAAACTCATGCTCTTGTATATTCTTCTCTAATCTTTGTTTTTTTATATATATTGTTATACATTATATTCATATGCATGCCTATGTGTTTAATGATTTTATTACCCTCACATGTTTATTTTTGCTAATCAACGACCTAAATAAATGTTCCAACATTATAGTCAGATAATTTGGACAATTGGATTAGGTTCCTAGTAATTTGATTGCTTAAAGAACATATCACAAAGTTAGTCTTTTGTTTGTTTAACAAACAAACATAGATTAATTTTTAGAATGCATGAACATATTGCTTTGTTGTTTATTTTCATAAAACTAGATCTACGAATCGTACTAAGTAGAAGCCAACAATGGCTGAATTTGATTCATGATCATATTCGTACCCTCACCCTCGAACTCAATCTTTGGTTCATCAACCAATTATGAAGTCAAGACGGAGAAATGTACATTGGATAAGTCCCTAAGATGTCCCTTATGGTTTCCCAAATATCCAATTAGGTTTATGAGTATTCCTTTAAAGACTTCTTAGCGACTTATTCTTTTCTAAAACGAATTTCAAAACTCAAAATCTTTACAATAAAGTAATCAAATCCGCTCTCATCCCGCGTAGGCAAATATATGCCTAGACCATCCAACTTGGTCAGCCCACAAACACACGACCACTTCATGTGGCCTTGTGATTTGTTGCTTGCCTTGGTTCCAATCTTTCCAACTTTGGCCCAATTCGTAAACAATTCAATCTCTGCTTATTTGTGTGATCCTATAGGATTAATTCTAATTAAGTTGCAAATATATCAAATAATATTGCCAATCAATAGTAGAGTCCAGTTAAATATATTGATTACTTAATTAAATTAATTTATCGTAACCAATCATAAAACTACTTTATGCACATTGTTTGAAGAACATGCCTCCAACAGATGCAGGCCTTGATATTCAGATATGGTTGCAAGCTTAACTTTCATCTCTTTATGAAAGTCATCTCTAGACTATAAAATCATAAAATGATTAATATACTACTCCCTCCGTCCCATAATATAGTGCTCACATTCCTTTTTTAGTGTCCCAAAATGTTGTGCCTATTTTCTTTTTTGTCAATTTATTTGGACTAAATTATCCTTAATTTCTACACAAACTTTCCAAAATACCCCTACTTTATTCTCAAAACATGTGACCCCATTTATTGTTTTACACCATTCCAAGGAACATTTATTATCTTTTGATTTTGTTTAAAGGAAAAAGAAAATAAATAACTAGTTTCAATACAAAAGTATCAAAAAAGCACTTCATTAAATATATTTTTTTGGAAATCCTACCAGACATTCCATTTTCCTTAATTCCGTGAAAAATGAGAAGTAAGCACTATATTATGGGACGGAGGGAGTAACAAATAAAGGATCAAACACATGTTCCAAACAAGAAGTTCCCATTACTGTTGAAAAGGATATTGATTTCAGTCACCCAATCTGTTACCTTATTCAATAGCCATTGTAACACATGCTGAATAATGAAGAAGATGAAAATCAAGTCTTTCATTCACCACTGTGCAACATTCTATTCCAATTCTCCACTTTGTTTGAGTGTAACTAAAATTCAGGGGAGGGACAAATATAATAGGGGCCCTGTGCAATTTTTAATATTAGACCCTTGAGTATAATTTGGGAAAAAAAACATAAGATTATAGTTTTAAGTACTAAGAGATAGTACGTGGCTTGCTGCAAATCTTGGATTTTCTAGATATAATCAATAAACAAACTAAATTTCGCAACTTACATAGAAATTCATATATACATCTGTTAAAACTCTTAATAGAGGTATCAGAGGTAAAACTAGAACAATATTGAAAAATCAATATGATATTGAAAAGTACCAAGTTCGTTTTACCCATGAGAGAGATTGGTGAGTAATATTGTATTTCATAAGCTTGTATTTTTGCTTTACAAATATTACATACTTTTAAGTTCTATCTTGTATTGATGGAATTCGGGAGGATGAGTGAGGAATGGTTTGGTAATGTAGCAAAGAAGGTGGAGGGGCTTGCTAGAATTAAGGAAAAACCTGTTATAGGCTCATAGCTGGGAAAGGGGTGTAAACATCAATGAATTCTTATTGAGATTGCGTCACGCGGGAACTGAACACAAAACTTCCGCTTTCTTCAAGGGATTTTATCCAAAGCAAGTGTCATTGATCCAGACAACTTTGCTTTTACATTTTGCTTACAACAAAGACTAAGTATAATTAGAGGCTCCTTATTTTGGGGGCCTATACGATTGCCCACCTTGCACTAGCCCAAAATTGACCCTACTTAGATCTTAGCGTATCCATCCAAAGATACAAAGGGGATTATTTTCCATCACCCTTATCCACCACCCTATTATAATAACTCGACATGAAGAACAGCAATAAATGAAAATCAAGTCTTCCATCCACCATTCAACATCTTACTTATCAATTTTTGACATTCCACAAAGGTAGAAATTATAGTGTGAATATAATTTAGATCATAATGGTTCTATCTAATGAGGAAGTGATCGAATATTCATCTGAAATTATATTCGTTGGCTAAGTTTGTGTTCACAACAAAATTTCTTTCCCCATTAGAGATTTTTCTATCTAATTTTTGGATTATATCTACCCATATGTCGAGCTTCATCTTTCTCCTTGCGAGAATTTATAGTTGCGTTTCTCGCTTCCGCCAAAAAAAGTTGGTTCATCAATGAAGAATTGTGTGGTGTTGTGACATATTTCAATTCGCATCCAAATTATATATAGAATGAGATTTAGTTAAAGTTTGAAACAAAATTAGATCAAAATGTCTTCTCCCTCCTAAACAGTTGTATCAAACAACGATGTAAAAGGGGATATTAATCAAACATCAGATCTCATCCACAACAAGCAAAGTTTTTGCCAAATTAGAATTTTATTGACCCAAATTGCATTCTATGCTAGTTTGAATTTTAGTTGTTGATGTAATCAGTGAATTAATTTTATTTGAAAAAAAAAATCAACATTGGAAAATTCAGAAATTTACAATATAACACAAATATACCAACTTTAAACGAGTCATGTCTCCTACTGATGGTAGTTAATTATCTCCTTTGAAAGGAAAATGATATATTTTACTGGGCCTAACACAAGCCCACATTGAAGGAGAGTTTGACCACATACAAGCTTGATAGGGTTGCATTGGTAATAGGAGGAGTAACTCACCAAGCTTATATTGTAGTCAATCTCTCTCTATTCTTTAAATGTCACAAGCTTGATAGGGTTGGGTACGAAGAAAATCTACAAAAAATACCTTAGCCTGACGAGAAATTTGGCAGAAGCACAAGAATGCTACAGAAACTTCGAACATTTAACAATCTATTATGAAGCATAGATCCGGGGACTGTGCGTGCGTTTATACAATATTGCTTGTCCAGAAAAGGAAAAATTGGTGGATACGACAATTTACAATCCCACAAGTATTCTGCCTAAGTGTTTGGAGTTATATTACTATCTTTCATTTCCAGCGAACCAAATAAGTATTATTTCTGCAGCGGCAGCTGGATGCCAACGTTTAAGACCAAGGTCAGCCTCACCGTCAATGCTGTGACCCTTAAGCAGGAGAGAGAGGAAAATCTGTTAGCCAAACATCCAACAAATCATGCAACATCTAAAGCTACGGATCTATTCTTCGGAACCTCGGGTAATAGGGGTTCATCCCACCATACTACCATAGTAAATTTAGGGCACGTATTGATCATCATAAAATTGAAGCATGACGATCATATTCCAGTGCATCAAAAAGCACGAGCAATGACTAATAAGTGATAACACTTAACACGAAAGCACTGCAAAGTTCTGTCCCCTGCTGCAAGTGATACATTATTACTCAAGAAGTATTAACCCCTAAAAACCATATGCTTTAGATGCCACCGTGAAAACCCAAACCCAAGAAGAGCAAGTGACATCTTAAGCTTTCACTATCTTCAACTATATAAACATGGAAGTTTACAACTTTAACGCACCAAAATTGCCGACTCATCAATTTTCAGATAGATTTGATTCCATAATGCATCAAAAGCCCCTCAATTTCCCAAACAACTCCAAGATCCACTCTATACATCACGACTTGTGAAATTCTGACAGCTTCAAAAATCCAATTTGCAAGAGATGCATCACAAAAATAACCTGGGTGCACATTAGAAGGTTGATACAAAAGCCCATACAATAGAAGTCCCCATTCTGATTTCAACAACTGAAATATACATTGTGTCCCTTTAAACACATTGCAATGCCCACAAACCCTACACTAACCAGAAAAAGGAAATCACAAACGGTAAAGCAAGGGCATGAAGCACAAAAAGCACAATCACGACAATGGAGGGATGGAAGTTGAGCTTTCAAATCTTCAACAGCTGCTAACCTATGTTGACAACACTCTATAGTGGTGTACATATCTTGGTGTCTAACTTGCCATTGCCCAATATTTAAGATATTAAAGACACAGTAATGAATTGGAATAGAGGTGCAGAAACACTGCATTCTAAATTATGTAGCATAATCTTTGTCTAAGATAATCTGATTATCAAGATAAATAAAACTAGCTTTATCAGGATAATATGGTTCCAAAGCACAATAAACAGTTTATTTCAAAGTCAACCATTTCCTTGAAATCCTTCAGATCCCTACGTAGAAACATCACTTCAACTGAAGATCCAAATGCCCTAAAACTAAGGGCTTGCTCGGCATCACTGTTAGTTTCTAATTCTTTGGTTTTAATTTTTTAAAAGTCATACTCCCTCCGTCCCTGAATACTCTTGACACTTATCAAGGCACGTAGTTTTAGATGATAAGTTGTTGTTTAGTTATCAATTGTTATTTTATTAAAAAGTAGATGTGATAGGAGTTAGTAGTTAGTAAAAGTAGTAGTATTTTATTTTAAGGAGATAGAATGTGGGCCATGGTTAGAATTGGTATGTAGTAGGAGTGGTATTATTTTATTTGGAGGAGAGAGAGTGTAGGCCAATAGTTAAAAGGTAGAATGATTAAAATAATAGTGGGTCATATCCAAAAATAGAAGTGTAAAGAGTATTCTGGGACAGATAAAAAAGGAAAGTGTAAAGAGTATTCTGGGACGGAAGGAGTATGATGTTTATATGATAAACTCAAAAGTAATCTATTCATTCTCATGATGTTTATTTTGAAAACTAACGGAAAACTGGAAATTACTGTAGGTGGTTTCCATATTTCTATTTTTAGTAAAAAAAAACAAAGAGAAATACCAAAAAAAAACAATTACAAACAGCGCCAAGTTGCTGAAAAGAACGGGAGATGGAGGGATCTACAACTCTGTGTAAGTGTAAGTAGATCTCTCTGTTGAGCCTTACTTCTCTGATGCTATCTCCCTTCTTTACTTAGCACTCATAGCAGCTTGAAATATCCGACCACAAGGTTCAATCCCGGGTAACGACTCCAAACCCATATCTTTGTCACATCTCGATACAGATGGATCAGCCTATATATGCAGTCAGAGTAAAGGTGTCCGCATTAAAATATCGTCACAAAGACGTAAATCAGCACTTGGCCATTCAAAGGCCAGAGCAACCATATGTTGCTGAGCAACAAAATGAAATCCAAAGTACCAGGATGGAAAAAAAAAGTAAAAAAGAATCTGCCCATGCGTCGATATCTCAACCTGAGCACAAAATGACAGATTTTTCACAAACATCTTCTCCCAATCAGCCCCACCCCTCCAGACACCAACACATGAATAAAGGGAGTCAAGGGAGGCAGGAGAGAGGTAGGACAGACCCAATATTTTGCGTTAGCCATTAGCACCTTGATGCACAGAGCCTCTCATGAAAGCATCGTTCTCCAAAACATGTAAAATACTTAGAAGCTCAAAAGGACTTATGGGGTGTTTGTTTAGAGGGCATTAGAGCTTGGGATTGGGAATAAAAGATGGGCGTTCCAACTTCCATGTTTGTTTTGTGGGAAAGGGAATAAGGGGTAGGATTGGGAATGGGAATGGGAATATAGGCCTTATAAGATATGGGGGTGCAACAAATCAGATAAGTGGGAGGCCTCCAATTGTGCTCACCTATGCAAGACGTGGAAGAAGAATAGAATAGGAAAGAATGATGGGCCTAACTGAAATTGGTTAGAAAAGGTTGTGGTGGCAGAGCTGATGTCAGAAAGCGGAGGGAATATTTCTATTAGTAGTGGGCTTTAAAAAGAGGGGAGAAGAGAGAAAAGTATCCAGAAAATTGTAGTGTGAATTAAGTTTTGCGGGAGAGTCTTGGCCTCTCGAATGCCATGTTTATCTTATAATTATTCTTGTTTTCAATCAAAGTTTCTCTCTCAGGGTTGCTGAACTTAGCCTTATTTCCCTTGAGATTTTTTTACTTTGCAGCTTGTGTGAGTTGAATAGCATCCAATTCATTACAAATTGGTATCAGAGCAATGATCTATGGCGCCACCCATAGTAGCCCAAAACTCACTGAGAATGGATAAACTGGAGGAGTTGACAGCCCTCAAAGCTTCCATAGCGGAAGAGATTTCAGTAGCTGTTAAAAAGGCTGCCATGGAGATGCAAACAACTCTCTTACCAGTCAGATTGCAGCTAGCATGGATGTCGTAGCTACGTGATTAGAGGGAAGAATCGATCGGTCACGAGAAACCCTAGAGGGGTTGATCGCATCAATGACAAGCCAAGTTCCACACCGTGGTAAACCCGTTCATCTCAAACCTAAATCTTTTATCCCTACCCAGGAACAACCATTGGTGGCGATAAACTCACCGGATGTGGACGCAAGGAGGGAAGGTGGAACCAATATTAGGTTTGGCTTAGATCAGGGAGAGCTGATGTTGTTTACGGTTGGTCATGGAGGAGATGGGTCCAGAAAAGAACCCGACGACGGAATGGGAGGAGACTAGGGGTGTAAGTTATTTGGTTAAAAACCAAAAACCAAACCAAACCAAACCGAATTAATAATTTGGTTAGGTTTTTTTCAAAATTCGGTTTGGTTTGGATTGGAAAATTTTCATTTTTTCGGTTTTCAGTTTGGTTCGGTTTTTATTTTAAAAAACCGAAAAAAAACAAACCAAACCGAAGTTTGCTTATACTATATGGGTTTTGATGTTTTTAGCAATTATCTTTAGTTCTTGTACTTCAAATTTAAGCTTTAGTTGAAATTGAAGTAATTCTTCTATGTTTGATGATTTGGAACTTGATACTTTTCGTATTATTTGTAAGATTTGGAAAAAAAAATTTGCATCATAAAAAAATTTCGGTTTTTTGGTTTGGTTTGGTTTTGGTTTTGTAATTTCGGTTTGGTTTGGTTTGGTTTGGGACGAATTTTGGTTTGGATTTAACCTTGAAATATAAAAACCGAATTTATTTTAGTTTGGTTTGGTGAACTTACACCCCTAGAGGAGACTATGGCAGTGGTGGGTCTGGCATAAGAAGGTTAGGAGGAAACTATGGGGGAAATTGACCTTGAAACTCGACATGCCATTGTTTGATGGGCAAGACCCGAATGGATGGAATGTAAGGGCGGAGAGATATTTTCGTTGTTATAAACTCAATGAGGAAGAGAAAATGGAGGCTGCGGTAGTCGGGTTAGAGGGTGAGGCCTTGTCGTGTTACCACTGGGAAAGGAGACGGAAAACCATTTTGGGGTGGCCGGACCTCCGAGATTTGGTTTGGTGTTACAGCAATTTAGGCCGGCGAATGCAGGTTCTCTTTATGAACAATGAATGGTGGTGGTGCAAACTAGTACGGTGTTGGAGTACCGGCGAGAGTTCAATAAAATGACCCCTCCTTTTTAGAGGGTGCCTGAAAGGATTTTAATGGCTCAATTTTTGAATGGGCTTGAGGAAGAAGTGAAGGCTGAGGTGAGGTTGAAGGGTCCAAGTAACTTGGAGCAAGTCATGGAGTATACGGTTAGGATAGAAGAAAAGATCTGCGTCAGCAAGGCCACTAAGGGCAAGTCATGGGGACTTGCCCTGGGCATTCTAAGTGCGCTTCGAGAAACTCTAGTCAGAAGAGTTCTGGTTTCAAACAAACCCTAAACCAGCTCCTTTGGGTGCGGCCACATCCAAAAATTGGGCCAACCGTACTCGAGCCCCAGCGTCCCCTGCAAGCTCTCAAGGGTCCGTTAGTTTCTATGCAAAAGCCAGTGAGTGAAGTTCGTCGTTTAACGGACAAGGAGCTCCAAGAGAAGAAGGATAAGGGGTTGTGCACTTGTGCTTTCGTTGTGACGACAATTGGTATATAGGCCACTGTTGCAAACGCCGGGAACTTAGCGTTCTCTTGACTTATGGTAACGAGGATGATGAAGTAGAGGATTTAGGGAAAGAGAGAGATAAAGAAAGTTTGGGTAATGAGGGGCCAGCGACCGAGGTGTCGTTCAATGGCTCACCAACCCTAAAACGATGAAGATGATCAGTAACATCGAAGGCATCAAGTGGAATTTCATCTCCCTCGATTCGGTGAGTAAACTAGGGTTAGTGCTTTCTAATTCTAAAAGTTTTGGGGTATCCGTGCAAGGGATGGGTGAATGTAGAGGAGTGACGGTTGAGTTGGAGGGGTGCAAGGTAGTTGAACACTTCCTCCCACTAAAATTAGGGAACTCCGACCTCATACTTGGAGTGCAATGGTTGAAGAAGCTGGATACGGTGGTCACCAATTCGAAATTGCAATCTATGCAATTTTAGAAGAATGGGGAAAAGGTAAGATTGCAAGGGGATCCCTCATTGAACCGCTCTCCATTGCCCCTAAAAGCTATGATTCACACACTAAGGAAAGAGAGAGGTAGGGTGCTGTTTTAGCTTAGCCACATGGAGGGGGAAGTCATGAACCTTAAGGAGACAGTAGGGGAGAACGTGCGGTGGTGGACCAGTTTGCGGGGGTAGTCTCAATACCGAAGGGTTTGCCACCACAAAGGGGGCACGAGCACAACATTATTCTCAAACAAGGGAGCAACCCGGTTGAGGTACGACCCTATCGTTACCCTCAGAAAAATGAGATAGAAAAGGTGGCAAAGGTGATGCTTGAAGCCAGAATTATCCAACTCTCCAACATCCATTCTTTAGCCCGGTGGTGTTGGTGCGGAAGGATGGATCATGGCGTTTTTACATGGATTATCGCGCATTGAACAAGGAAACGGTGCCGAATAAGTATCGGATACCGGTGATTGAAGAGTTGCTCAATGAGTTACATGGCGCTAGAGTGTTCACCTTAGTTTTAAAAAGCGCGCCCAGGCGCCAGTCGACCATAGGCGCACGGAAAATCGCCTTGGAAGTCCCAGGCGAGGCGACAACGATGGGGGCACAGACTGTTTTTCTGAATAGGCAGCCGCCTCAATCGCCTTTAGATGCGCGAGAAGATAGAAGATCTGAGCTAAAAACCTTTAAAAAAGATTAATTTCTCAAAATTAAAACTTACCCAAGATTTTATACTCAAATTCGAACAAAAGCCCTCAATTTATTGCATGAAAAGGCTTAAATTTCATCCCCAAATCAAAACCCTAATCTGGAAAAAACCCTAATTTTAGAATCTCTTAAATAATTGTATCTTGGGCAAAAGCTCGCCAACTGTGGCAGAGATTGCCGATGAGCAATTTCCAGTGGTCTTCGCGGGTCATCATCTCCGATAAGTTTCTCTCTCCTCGCTTTTTCTCTTCTTCTTCTGCGATCTTCTCTTTCTATTCCTCTTGTGGAACTATCGGTCCTTCTGTCACTTTCTCCTTCTTTCCTTGCTTTCTTTTTTTTTAAAAAAATTTATTGCGAGCTCACGACTGTAGTCACGTGACTTTTTAAAAACAAAAAGCTGTAGACTGTAGTCACATGTTATTTTGCTTTCTTTGTTTTAATTTATTTTCTTTTCTCTTTGTGACTGTGTCTTGTGTTTTTTCTTCTCTCTTTTTCTGCTTCTGTTCCTTTTAGCCTCTGGTTAGATTTTTTTTTTTTCCAAAAATATACCGTTTATTTTTTTATTACAGTTGCTGGTAACAGGTAGATTAATTTCATGGGTAAACCTAAATATAGGAAATCATTAAAACCACATTAGCTAATGTTACCATAAGTAGGCAGCAGCTTATAGTTTAAGTTACAACAGCTTATATAATATTTTTATTATTTCTATGTTGTTTTGAGTATAAACTATGACAATTAAGGATTTTGACACCAAAGGTGCGCCTTGCATACGGGTGCGTGCGCCGTCGCCTTGCGCCTTTTAAAACTAAGGTGTTCACCAAGCTCGAGCTCAAGTCCGGCATCATTAGATATTGCTCAAGCCGGAAGATGTGCATAAAACTGCATTCTGTACTCATGAAGGACATTACCAATTCTTAGTAATGCCCTTCAGGTTGACTAATGCACCCGCTACATTCCAGTCACTAATGAATGAGATCTTTCGGCCCTTCCTGAGGAGGTTTGTGTTGGTATTCTTTAACGATATTCTGATATACAGTGGCAGCAAATAAGACCATGTAATAATCTAGCAATGGTCCTGCAAACACTTTAAGATCACAAGTTGTTCGTGAATGCAAAGAAGTGTGAAGTTGGGCTTCCGGAAGTACCATATCTTGGTCATAAAGATATCAAAGGAGGGGGTAGCGGCTGATTTGAAAAAGGTAAAGGCCATGGTGGAATGGAAATGCCCAAGAAATTTGAGAGAGCTAAGGGGGTTTTTGGGATGAACGGGCTACTACCGCAAATTCATTGCGCAATATGCCCAAATAGCACAACCCTTGACTGCCCATTTGAAGCGTGACAGCTTTGGGTGGATTTTGAAGCTTTGAAGAAAGCTATGACACAAACGACAGTACTATTAATGCCAAATTTTCTCTTGCCTTCTATTTTGGAAAATGAGGCTTCGGGATATGGAGTGGGGGCAGTGCTGATGCAGGAGCACAGAGCCGTGACATTTTTCAGTCGAATTTTAGGGCCTCGTGCGCAAGCCAAATCAGTTTACGAGGGGTTAATGGCTATGTGTTTAGCCCAGTGTCACATAGTTCGCTCTTACCCCCCGCGAACTATGTTTCAGTTCACTCGTTCCCAAACACGGTACGTTCACGCGCCAAATCGCAGAGGTACGCGACCCAATTCGGCCAAATTGGCGTACCGAAATCCAAATCGTCATTCTCTGTTTGTATAGAATAGGATGATTTAGAGAGAAGAGGCTTTAATTTAAGGGAATTTTAGAGTTTGGGTGTGAAAAAACAAACCCTAATTACATTAATTAAGCGTGTACCAATAATATATTGCAACTAGATGTTGAGGCTTTTGATAAGGAAGTTGTTTCGAGCATAATCTTTTTTTTTTTTTTTGGGGTTTTTTTATGAGAGCATAATCGACTGTGGTACAGCAACAATGGAGAAGAACTGAAGAAGTGAAGAACAGGAGAGAGAAACAGTTGAAGTGTTGAACGCAGAAGTGTCGACATTACTTTTCTTTTTCTTACCTATTTCATCTTTTCTTTGGAAAGGGTATTCTTTAATGAGTATTAATAATATGTTTTTTTTTTTTTTTTTGTCTAGTGGTGTGCAGCTAGAGAGGTCATTTTAATGAGTATTAATAATATGTTTTTTTGTCTTTGGTGTGCAGCTGAGGAGAGAAGTAATGAGGAATTTGAAGAGTTGTTGTCTTGTGGCTCATGAGTTATTCAAGGTCGAAGGATTTGATTGACAGCCAATTTTCTTTGACCATTATATTCTTTTTTGTATAGTTTAGAATTTTCAGGTTAAAGATATATTGTTACATTATGACATTTAAAATGTAGTTGCGAGAGTTAAAGATATATATGCCCTTGTTGCTCTACCTACACCAAAAAAAATATTAAAGATAGATATTCATAATAAAAAAGCTACTTATTTGTAAAAAAGATAGACTTGTGTGTTTGTTACTTTGTTACTTTCTTTATATTTTAATCTATGAAATTTTTAAAGTTTATTAGTACTTTGTTACTTTCTTTATATTTATCATATCTATGTTGTTTAATTTTAAGCGAACCGAAAAATGTCCCAAAGCGTACCATGACCCCAAAAATCGTACCAACCCCCCCCGCGATCCGAAATCCGGCCAACTAGCGAACCGCGTTCCGTACCCGTTCCGCGATCCGAAGCGATCCGCGAACTATGTGACACTGGTTTAGCCGTTCAAAAATGGAAGCACTACCTCCTTGGAAGACATTTTATTATCCGCACCGATCAACAAAGCCTGAGATTCATCATGCAACAACGGGAGGCTGGGGCTGAGTATCAAAAGTGGGTAAGTTAATTTCTTTTGATTTTGAAATTCAGTACAAACCTGGTGCTTCTAACCGCATTGCGGATGCGTTGTCAAGAAAGGACCATGGGGGTATGGAGTCAGGTGCGGTGGTCTGCACCCAAGTGGTCGATTGGACCACTTTGCAGCAAGAAATAGAGGGAGATACAGTCCTCCAGCAACTTATATCTGATTTGAAAGGAGGGGTACAGGAACACATTTTGTGTGCACATGGTAAGAAGGGAGGCTGCTGTACAAGGGTAGGTTTGTGATACCCCGCTCTTCATCTGTTATTCCAAGTTTAATGAAGGAATATCATGACTCTGCCATAGGAGGTCACTCTGGGGATTTGAAGACTTATCTCAGACTGGCTCCAGATTAGTTTTGGCAGGGGATGAGGTGCAATGTGACGACGTATGTATCCACGTGCTCGATCCGTCAACAACATAAAACGTCAAACCTTCATCCAGCGGGTTTATTGCATCCCTTGCCACTTACAGTATTGGTTTGGGATGAGATATCTATGGATTCCATAGAGGGACTTCCTAATTCTAAAGGGAAGGATACGATATTAGTGGTGGTTGATCGCTTATCAAGATATGCCCATTTTTTGCCGCTTAAACATCCTTTCACAGCTCTTCCCGTAGCTGAATCTTTTGTGCGTGAAGTGGTGAAGTTGCATGGGTTTCCTTCTATTAATTTCTCCGACCGGGACAATTTCTATGAGCCATTTTTGGAAGGAGTTGTTTCGCTTACAAGGAACGAGCCTACACAGTAGCACGACTTATCACCCTCAATCGGATGGGCATTCCGAGGTTGTCCACAAGTGTTTGGAATCATACTTACGTTGTTTTGCTTCGGGTCACCCTTGTACTTGTGGCTTCATTGGGCCAAATTATGGTATAATGCCTCTCCACACTTGGCAACCAAGATGACTCCTTTTAGGGAATTATATGGACGAGAGCCCCCCTCACATCATTCGCTTGGGGAAGGGACATAATCCGGTGGACAATTTGGAGGAGATGTGGGATAGGGAAGCAATTCTGGATGAACTTCGTTTTAATCTCATACAAGCCCAGCAGCATATGAAGAAGAATGCTGATTTGAAGCGTCGAGAAATAGAATTTGAAGTGGGGGATAAAGTATATCTCAAGCTCCAGCCTTATCGCCAACAATCTCTGGCATGCCGCCCCTTTGACAAGCTGGCAGCTCGCTTTTATGGGCCCTTTAATGTGCTTCAGGGGGTCCGGCTGGTGGCTTATAAGTTTTGGACTTACCATCTCATAGTAAGTTGCATCCGGTTTTTCACGTATCACAGCTCAAGAGGTTTTTGGGAGATAGTCCAGGTTCCTCTGAAATTCCTCCTACCATTTCTCAAGACTTCGAGTGGGTAGCTGAACCAGAGGCACTCTTAGATGTGCGTACAGTGGGCACAGGATACACTGCCGTCACTGAGGTGTTAATTAAGTGGCATGGTGCTCCAGAGTTTGAGGCCACATGGAAAGAGTTCCATTCAATCCAATGGCGTTTTCCTCACATTCACCTTGAGGACAAGGTGAGTGTTTGGCCCCGTGTAGTGCAACAAATCAGATAAGTGGGAGGCCTCCAATTGTGCTAACCTATGCAAGACGTGGGAAGAAGAATAGAATAGGAGAGAATAATGGGCCTAACTGAAATTGGTTAGAAAAGGGTGAGGTGGCAGAGCTGATGTCAGAAAGGGGAGGGAATATTTCTGTTAGTAGTGGGCTTTAAAAAGAGGGGAGAAGCGAGAGAAAAGTATCCAGAAAATTGTAGTGTGAATCAAGTTGTGGGAGAGTCTTGGCCTCTCGAATGTTCATGTTTATCTTGTAATTATTCCTATTTTTAATCAAAGTTTCTCTCTTTGGGTTGCTGAACTTAGCCTTATTTTCCTTGAGATTTCTGAGTTTGCAGCTTGTGTGAGTTGAATAGCATCCAATTCATTAGAAGGGGATGTCTTATGGACGGGAATTGAATAGGGGCGTAAAATGTGTTACTTGCCGTTAATGAAGAGGAGGGGATGAAAAAGGAACTAGTAGTAGTAGTAGTAGTAAGGGCTTTTCAAGTAATTTAAGATTTATTACCAATCAATTTCTACGACTTGCCTAAAAAGGTAATGAGAATATTTTCATGAATTCCAACACACCAATTTCCACTCCCCATCCCACCCTCTAATCCTCAAACTCTCATTCCCACATACCAAACGCCTCGTTAGGGTCTTGAGGCGAATGTATTCTTTCAGAGACAAGCAAGTATTTCCCCTTTAAGAATCTTCATGATCAAACAATGACCTTTCTTTCTAGAATCTCTCGAAGATTAACCTAAAATTTTTGTACCCCCTTTAATTATGTAGTTCGTGCATAATTTATAACCATATGAAGTATAATTCCAGAAAAATTATTTATTTCATGTTTTAGTTTTTTTTTTTAATTTTCCAAGTTTCCTATTTGTATCAAATTTGTGCATCCACATTTCTCTGTTTCTAGTTTCCACGTTTGCATCTCCCATTTCTTATTGCCGTGCAATATAGCTAATGATAAATAACCACAATAATATTTCCGGAAAATGATACTAGCTCAGTATTCTTTTGTTCTTGTCAATTGCTTTCGGGAAGAAACCAAAGAGTAATGACTAACGGTGGGCCATTAAGTCACATGGAATAGTTGTAAGGGCCAAGGGGAAAAGTAAAAGTGAGAAGAACAAAAAAGAAGTATACCCCGTGAAGGAAAGTGGGAAGAACAAAAAAAAACATAGGTTGTATAATACTCATGGGCAATAAAAAATGACTTTAATATATTCTCACTAATTCTAATAAAATGAGACATTTCATTACAACACTGGAGTTACATTGTAATACTAATAAGTTTATATATTATAATAATCGCTTTTAAATTAACTGTAGATAGAAGATTCGGGCAAATACGTTCTTAAGAGTGTTCTTGTGTTAACAACTATTGTGTCATTTTGCACAAATAGTGAGAAACTTGGCAGTAGTAAAGAAAAGAAGGCAAAGCATTACCCTGCAAAGAGAGGAATGCCTTAATTCCACTGTTCTACGGGTCCCAAATGAGAAGTAATGCTTGGACAATAATTCCCCTTTAGAATTAAAAAATGTCCAATGACACAATAGAAAAAGGACCATAGTTTACTCCGAGGAAACTATGAGATCTGACGCTTGAACACATGAGATACAGCACAGCAGATGACTCAAAAACAAACCACACTGTCTGAGTTTGCATAACCACATTTTATTATTATAAGCAAAGGAGTTTATTAGAAAGACAACAAGAGGGTAATGACAAAAAAGCTCATTCCCTCGAGATATCGTGAAGCAATGATCTACGAAATGAAGAAACGCCAAGCAACGTCCACATGCTAGAACTTGACTCCACCTATACAAAAGCCTCAAAATTTGGTATTCGAAACCTTCACAAAGGAAAGATGTACCCAAAAAATTCTGTTGGTTTCTTTTTCTCCAAGTGCACCACCAAATTACTAACAAAACCATATTTCATACTTCAGCAAGCTAGTCAATTTTCGTCCTTTTCCAGACAACAAGAACATCATTTACAGAACAGGACTGAGCCCAGCTAAACAAGAATAACCCACAGTGCCAAAGAGAAAGAACCCGAGGACATAACCGCAATCCATTAGCCTATACCCTCACATATTAGGTGTGATTCCATGAATGAAGTTCCTGACAAAATAGCAAGCCAAATAACAGGGAAAGAGAGATAGACCCCATATATCTTACAATTAGTCATCGGATGTGGTTGTCAAGTTCTAGGGATTGTTCAATTATAACCATTTACACAAATCAGTTGTTACCAATCGTCTTAGGTATGAAGATAACTCAGTTTTCCCAGGTTGAGAAGTACTCATCTACTACTGACGGCACTGCAACAACAACCATTCAATTTGATACTCTTGTCTGATGTTGCTAGCCCAAATCAATTCCTATTAAATGATTCCATAGTCATCCTCTAACATTAGGGAAGGCGGAAAAATGCTTCATATGATTCACATAGATTGTCTTCTCTATTCTGGTGTGTTTCGGAAGGTCCTAACTCCTAAGTATCAATGATTCCCAACAGTTAATGCATTGTTACACTACAATATACACTAGAACAAGAGTAAATGAACGGATGTCACATGAAGGCTCTTCGACTACCTAAACTCCCACCATACCCTTACAACCGCTGTGATTAAAGATCGATTGACTAAGCACAAACATATGTGAGGAGAATATAAGTATGTATTGACTGTAATCACAAGAAGAAGAAAAAAATAGGGGAGTCAAGCAAGATATAACTTACATTATGTACAGCTCATAAAGCTACAGCTCACTATAATTTCGCCAAACTGCGCGAAATTCCTCGCGAAATGTATTTAGGCGTGCTTTCAAGTTGGGAGTCCGAAAGCTTGCATGGAGTACAGTGGCTGATTGACGAGGTTGAATAGAAACATATGTTTTTAGAGCAACGAACTTAATGAAGGTAAATCTAAGATGAAAGAAGGCAACAAAGAGAGCATCAATTACCGAGAAGTCCAATAACAAATGCCCATAGAACAGTGAGGAGACCACAAGATGCAAACCACAAGAGGAAACTCGCTAAAAGAAGAAAAATGAGAAACATGATGAGCATGTCAATAGTGAATTAGTGATTAACTTGCCACAAGACTATATAGAAGTATGGACCTACCAGTAGAGAATATCGACACAAACACCCAACGAGGCCGTCCACAGATAAATATTGCTCTTTTGGCCGAAGGACGTCCACGGATGACAGGCCTGGTATATTCAAATAGTTATTAAGAGACATTTATACAGATACATACTATAAATTTAGAGTTACAACGCTTCTTTATTACAGTAATAACAGTTCTTCATTAGACTCGGAATACAGCCAGCTGCCCAAATTTTTTTTTGTTATTGATTTAATTTTTTTTAAAAGATTGGAGTCATAACACTTCTTGAGTAGAGTCACTTTTGAGGTTGGAGTCACATCACATCATCATTAGAGTCACAAAAGTTCGCTTAGAGTCGCAACAATATTTTTAAAGATTGGAGTCACATCACTTATTTATTGGAGTCTAAGAGTTCCATCTAATCATGCCATGTCACAAAAATATAATCAAAAAATGAAAATATTAGAACCTCATAAGACAATTACATATAAATCGGCTTTAAATTTGGAGACAAATAGAGTTTGATTTCCAATAAACCACTAAATATAATCATGTTCAATAAAATGATTATAACTTTATATACAGTATTTAATAATTTATAAATTATACATCAAGAGATATAGCTTGAGTAAGTCCTTGGAACAAGATCCATTTATAAGATAGTATATAATAATGGTTCATAGATGAAAATCACTTTATTCATTTATTTATTAGAGAAGTGTTAGTGCAACTTATGTCAAATTAGACTAGTGTTGTAAAGCAATAAAGAAACTATAGCAAGAGTAAGACTATGTGTGTGTGTGTGTGTGTGGTGTGTTCGTACATATATATATATATATATATATATATATATATATATATATATATATATACACTTTGCTAAAAAAGATGCATAGTTAAGTGACATACGTAAGTGGAGGCCTCATTTTCGCAGCCATGTGTGGAGAAAACTGCCTCACAGTTCTTGTTACCTTCTCACCGAATGTACCTGCAAAGCTGAAAAACAAGGATAGGCAACATTTAACATAGAAACCAGAAACAATCAAAAGCACTCATAAGAAGTGAGTTATTTTAAACAGAAAATTTGTGTCAGTGAAGCTAAAACAGATGCCATCTTTAATCGGCTCCCTTAAACTGACTCTAAACAAAGTGACAGCGAGAAGCAAGCTTTCTAGTGATACCAGGAAACCACTTCCACAAAAAAAAAAAAAAAAAAGAGCCTAGGGGATAGAATTCTGTTAGCTTGCACGCGGCAGGTCCCAATGCCAAAAGAAAATAGAAATTTTCTGCAGATTGCTGTCCAAAACAATTTACATTTGACAGGGAATATATACAAAAGAAGATACGTACAAGTGAGGAATAATTCAATACAGCTTTCTTTATTTAAAAATGTAAGGCAAAAATAACTTGAAGGGTTTTCTGAATATATAGACAGAATCATAGTAACAAAACTACCTACAACAGGTAAGGCCGAGCTTTAAGAGTTATAATAATCTCAATATGTATTGATAAAATCTAAAGTGACAAATCCACCTACAAGAGGTCGGTAGCTATTTGAAACTTGAAGCATCATGATCTTAGAAAAATCATATTAACAAACCCACTTACAAGGCTACAAGAGGTGGATAGCTATTTAAAACTTGAAGCATCATGATCTTAGAAAAATATAGTAACAAAATACCGTGAAAACGCGTTTGATATAAATCAATGAGCACATTTCTTATATTTTCTCGTTTTCTTTTTAGTTCTACCATTTTTTGTTTGCACGTTTGACAACACATAAAAAAATAGAAAAAGTTGAAATTGTGAAAATACATAGTGAGACGATCCACAAAATTCTGGATGACTATGTTTTTCCATATGAACAAATGATACAAGATGGTCCAAGTGAAGTATGTGCATAGTGTCAAAAGTCAAAATAATAGAGCAAAAAAACGGAGGAAATACTATTTATCAAGATATTTTCTAGAAACCTATTGTCTAAGTTTAATTCAGAACATCTAAAAGAGCAGGTGATTATAATACTTCTATAAAAAAGTAGTAGAATTTCTTTACAACCAGTGAGATAAATTATTCTACTCATTATTTTACAATCTTCAGATCAGTGACAGCTTGACAGATGACGTTTTGGCATATAATAATAAAGAGTTAAAAGCTACAAATGCAAAGCTAAAATCATTGATCAACAAACCTGTCATTCAGAACAGCAATGGTAAGAGCTGTTAAGGCAGCAGCAACAATTGCAAGTGGCCTCCTAAGAAAGCCCAAGCCTACATTAAAGGTCAAAAGCATAAAAATACAACGGAAGCACAGCAAGGCATGAACTCTTCAACTAAATGATAAATCTCAGGTTAAAAAAAATCAGTTTATATACTCACCAAGAATGAAGATAATCATGATAAAGTAGTTGGTCCGATAGCTGTCAGACACAAAATTGAAACAAAATTTCATATCAGCAAAATATGATAGAACCCAAGTATTTCTACTTTTAAACACCTGACCCAATGTGTGTCAAGTATTGGAAGAAAATGGACAATACTGAGGTGCAAAGGTTTTTCATGCTTATAGAGGGTGTTCTACGGATAACTGATATGATAGTTTATTAGAAAGATACACAAAGGCATCATTAGCATAAGGAGGCTTGAGACAGTAAAAGAAATCTTAAATATCTAAAGCTGAAGCGAGTAACCGTCAAGGACAACAAGATATACAAGCAGTGATGCCCACAACTTATGTGATGCTCCAAATTATACACTTAACTTCAACTATAAAACACATCCAAAAAGATATCTAAAAGCTTCATGCAATCCAGCTGAACACATGCATCACCAGCAATTTCTATACAACTAATACAGCCTACAAGCAAATATAGGCCAACCTTAACTCTTAGGCTGACATTACCAATATAAATTTCATTTACCGCTCAACCATGACCACATATAGACACAACATTGCAATAAAGCACATTCTGTGATACACAATCACTACGCCAGCATAACCAAGATTTAGAACATCATCTTGACTAAATAATAATCAAAACCTTGAAATAAGTCACTTATTGTTGAACTGAAAGCTTAGTTCTTTTACCTTACGCCTTATATAGTCTAGGCCTCCGCCCTTCTTTCTTCACAAGTCTATATGATAAGCAAGAACAATTAAAATCACTAATGGCCTATTTCATAGGCAATCATAAATGGTGGAAAGAAATTTTAGTTCAATTTTGTAAGGGAAATCTCATCAATATCCATGGTAAGGCTTATCAATTCTCCAAACAGTTTCTTCTTATAATTTCATTACCATCCATTACCACTTTGTGAGGTGGTATTATGTGGTATGTACATTTATGAAGAACAACACATATCTCATTTTAGAGTTTTATTACCATGGACATTGGCATCGGGTTTTCCTTACAAATTACACTAAAATAACTTACCTTAAAGGCCTAGATGACAAAAATTAACGACAACACGAGATAATTAACCTTTCTAACTATTGGTTTAATATTTAACAATGTTCATCTATTATTTTAAAGCTTGGGAATAATTGTTCATTTTTTATAATAAGGTTTAGGAGGCTAAAGTTGTAATTAGCTCCTGAGTTTGTTATGTAGTAAAAAGTAAGCTAGCTTTTATTATAAATATATTTAAGAAGAGGAGAAGAAGCATATTAAGTAGTATGTATAAAAGAAAATCTTGGGAGAGTCTCACCCTCTCGAAGGAGAGAGAGTTGTAATTGGTACCTTTACACTGAAAATATCAACACAATTTACTATACTGAGCACTATTTCTACTTATTGGTTGAGTTCCTAGCAAACTTGGTATCACAGACGTCGGCCAAGAAAAATGGAGAGAACAACCAACACCCAGAGAATCGAGCAATTACAGTTCGACTTTTTATCACTACAAGCTATCATCACTGATGAGGTAGCTTCAACTGTCACGGCACCAAGGTGATGCAAAAGCAGTTGGTTGTGACGAGCATGGAGAAGGCGTCTTAGAGGTTGAGTGAGGATCTCCATAAGAACCTGGTGAGGTTGGAAGGGAGGATTGATAGATCTCGAGCTGATTGAGATGGAATGATCAAGAAATTCTGATTTGATCAACTGAAACTTCAATATGAGGCATAAGTTCGTATTAGTCGTATTGTAAAACTTTTCAAAGTTAGCGAACCGAATTTCCTCGTTTTGGAATGTTGATTTTGAAAACACCGAGATTTCACCTGATTCAACCGGAATCGTACATATCAGTGTTCCCGCTGAAGAAACATGACAAGTTTTTCAGAGATATATTTCCCCCGTTTCATTTAAATAGAGAGAAAAGAATGAATAATAGAGGAAAGAAGATAACTCTGGTCCTATGAGAAAAGAGGAGAGAGAGGGGGAGGGGGTTGTGTGCTTGGTACATGTTTTAAAGAGAGGAGAAAGGAGGGATAGTCTATTATCCTAAATGAAATTAGTATGGGACTATGGGGAAAGCTCAGCAGGGGGCAAGTTGGTGGACTTACTGCTGGTCATGTGCGAAATTTTTTTTTTTTCTTTTAGGCGTGGGACAAATGGGAATGATAATTCTATATATTTTGAGACTATTGGGGGTTTCATAAAATAAGTGGGTTCATATCTCATGCTTAGTTTTATGAGAGGTGGGTTGTTGGGTCTAAACTCTTCAAGTTTTTGCTACTATGTTAAAAGTAGATTCTTCAGTCATAATTATTAATTGGGTTACACTCATTAAAAACATCTAAATAAGACTATAGAATCTAATTCAACACAACAATGACGCGGATAGCAATAAACGTATTTGCTCCTTTCCCACGAAACTGTTTCAACTTTCAAACCATGATATAAGGTATGATATGCTATCCCTCCTCGCAAAATTTGGAAATCCACCCCGTGAATCATTTGAAGAAAGAGAGGGTAGAAGGATCGGGGCATTTTCTTCCACTTAATCATAGTAGGATGTCCGGGAGGGACATTTTGGGGTTTGGAGATAAGCGTGGTGGAGATAGTGGCAATGGATTTAGGGAAACCTTCTACGTGGGGTAATTTTTTTGGTGGTGGCTTGGAAGTATAAGAAATAGATCTTCCCTTGCAATCTGGTGAAAACTCTGAAGCGTGGATCCTTCGCGCGGAGCGTTATTTCCACTTATACCATTTGACGGCTAAGGAGAAATTGGAGGCAGCGGTCGTAGCGTTGGAAGGGGATGCCTTAATGTGGTTTTAGTGGGAGCAAGGCAAGAAACCCATCCTTAGATGGGAGGAACTCAAGGATCTTCTCCTTCGACAATCCGTTATATCATTCTCAAGTGGATGCAGTAGTGGAGTACCGGCAAAATTTTATCAAATTGTTACCTCCCCTCATTGGTGTTTCATAGGAAATAGTGGAAGGACAGTACATGATATTTGGGCTGAGGTGAGGATGTTGGGTTCCCGTTCTCTGGACCAACCTATGGACGTTTCTATTGAGGCTGAATATAAGTTGAAATTGGGCCTTAAGAGGAGATCTGGGTCGTATTTGTCTCATAAAAAATTCCCAATCCTATTCCCATAATTCCAACCCACCCTCTCCCACCAAACATAACCCCAGCTAATTTTCTTCATTTTATTCCCAAGTTCGACTACCAACAATCTTAGAAGTGCCATATCCCCATCTTACTCTAGACCTATGGGAGACATGAAAAGATCGAGTGAGAAAGAACTTCAAAAATTTTGCTTTAAATGTGATGATAAATGGAGTATTGGGCATCAGCGTATGAGGAGGGAGTTATTGTTTCCATGGGAGAGGAAATGAGCTATGAAAACGAGAGGGACAATGAGAACTGTGTAGCAGAGTAAAGAGATAAGCTATGACAATGAAGTATGTAAGAAGAAAGAGAAGAAGCATGTTGAGAATTGTGTATTAAGAGAAAGTCTTGGGAGAGTCTCACCCTCTCAAAAGAGAAGATATCACTACAACTTACTATCCTTCGCCCTAATTTCCATTTATTGATTAATTTCCCGGCACAAAAACCCCCCAAGTGTCCTTCTCCAATAAAGATGACCAAACAGTTTGGGCCCAATGATTAAAATTTGATTTTTAGTTTCCTATTGTGAGTTCTCATAAGTCATAGATACACATGACAAGTACAAATATGACTAATTTTAAGTTTGTTATATCATGTGCTTTCTACCTTTCTAGAATCTTAAAACCCATAAACCGCAACCCGTAATGATAAAAAATAGACCCTTAACTCTATCGTCTCCATTATGTTAAAAAGACCTCACTCCATTCCATCTTATCTGTACACTTAACGAACTTCTTCTCTCATTTGCTACTCAGAATTTCACTGCCCTATTAGATGTAGTTTCACGCAATATTACTTGGTTCAATACCCATGCAATGCCTTATAATATACCTAAAAGGGAGTGGCGAATAAATCCCAAAAAAAAAAAGAGAGCAATCACATAGTTTTCCCTGCTCAATTAAAGAAGGCCAACTTTTTCACGACGATTGAAGCAAATTCAAAGCTACAAACAAAGAGCTCCAATCTCATCACAAACTCCATAATCTGCGATCACACACTTGTAATACAACTAAAAAAGAGGAGTGGAGACTGGAGAATGCACCCATAAAAAACAAAAACAAAAACAAAAAAGCAATCACATAGTCTTCCCTGCTCAATCAAAGAACGCTAACTCATTTGCAACAGTTCGAGTAAATTCAGAGCTACAAACAAGGAGCTTCAATCTCATCACAAAATCAATCAGTTTCCAGCTTCAATTTCAAAGTGAAACAAATTGAAGATTTCGAAGATGAAGAAAAGAAAACTTACTAGTAAAGATTGCATTTGAGGCGACTGTTCCATTTGGGATAAGAACGAGGAAGAGTGAATCTAGAAAAGAATTCAGAAAAGGGTCGAGGTGGAGACGACCAATCAACTTCTCTCAAAGCGTCGATCAGATCTTCCGCTGTTACGCTTCCCCAATCCATTGTTGAATTTCCCGAATCAATTTCCCAACTATTTCCTGTTATAAGAACTAATTAATCAGAGTATCTTGTAGTAGAAGAACATACCCTAGAAGAGAGAGAAAGAGGTGGCTGATTAGGAGGAGAGAGAGATATTAATGATTGAATTCACTCCGATGATCCCGGAGACCTATGAAATGTGGATTTGTCCAACTCCAAGAAGGCTACAGATAAAAAAAAAACTTACATGAAGTATTAATTGGCTACCCCTCGGTTCGAACCTGCGCCTCCAGTCTGTGAGACTAGCGTGATAGCCAACTACAGTATCCAGATTCCAGATTTGCGAATTAACCCTCTATACCGTGGTGTAAATAAATTAAAGAAGTCCGATTTAATAATTAAAAAGGTTTTTTTATATGGTACCCATATGGAATTTGAAAATTCATGGGGGTACCTTATATTTTGAAAAATAAATCAGGTATCCTTATAATTTAAATAAAATGCATGAAATGTCCTTTAATCACTAACGGCGTTAAATTTCCATTAGCCATTAAAGCCAAATCAACCTAATTATTCTTACTAATCCCAAATTAACTAAATTAATGCTTGTTAAATCATAAATAATCCTAATGAACTATATTGAAAAGAAAAAAAAAATTAAAAAACCAAAACCCTTCCCCCACCCCCACCCCCACCCCGCCACTACTATGGCACGGAGAACCACCCCCCAACCCACCACTGTCGCTGCATTGCCTCCGGAGAACCATCCCACCCGGGAAAACGGTCGAAACCCCCCCCTTAAGAATCATCCCACCCCTACCCCTCGAAATCCATTCCCCTCGAACAGGTGTCTTTTGCACTCACTACTCTTTCTCTCTCCTCTCAACGGGAGTCTTCGTGCTTTCATACGATGGATGTCCTCAAACGGCATTAAATTCAGTGACACCCTAGAATTTCCGGAAACATAATACTCCTGAATCTACGTCAATTCCAAAATGCGACCTAAAAGAAGGAGACCTCATTGCTACTATCCCTAAAACTGCTTGCTTGACGAATCGAACCTCCGCTGGTTCGTCAATTATCAAAGCACCCCTCCCTTAGAAAAATCCCCCACAACCCATCGATAAACTAGACCGATCTAGTTTTCCGGTGGGTGGGGGAATTTTTTCGACTGGTGGGGTGCTTTTTCCGAGGAAGGGGCGGATTTCTAAGGGTGGGGTGGTTTTTATGGGGGTGGGGATGGTTTTTAGGGGGTGGGGGAGAAAGGTGGTGAGTGTAGAGGAAAGAGGAGGAGAAGGTGGTGGGTGGTGCAGTGGTGGGTGGTGGTGTAGGGCAGGTAGCCCAAAATAGAGGAGATAGAGGGAGAATTGGGGTAGAAAGAAAGGTGAAGAAATGAGAGAAAGGAATTAGCTCTCTAAACCTAACGGAAAACTGACACTGTTAGTCATTAAGGGCATTTCATTTAAATCATAAGGGTACCTGATGCATTTTTGAAACTATAAGGGTACCACATGAATTTTAAAATTGCACAGGGGTACCATGTGAAAAAACCGTTGAGAATTTATTTGAGATAAGTTCCTATGTTTGGTGTGGGTATGTTGAGTTTAGTTTCGATGAGACTATTCGTGGACTAAATAATAAGAATAGGATGAATGAAAGCAAGACATCCAAAGTTGGTGGATGTTTTCCAGCATTATTGATTGGTTATTTTCGCAATGTTCATTTTGGGAAAACGACTTCCTGAGTCCACACCTTAGATAAAGCATTGGGATGATAACAAGATTAGAAGAAGAGTGAAGGAAGAGATTGTTGCATACTGCACCAAGACATATGATGCGAAGACAGTAGTCAATTTTCTTGAAAAGCTTGAGAGTGTTGAAGAATGGAAGGTTGCTTAGAAGAAAGAGGTCTTCTAAAGCTTAAAAGGAAGAGGTTGTTCTAGCTATTTGTGAAGGCTCTAAGACCCATAATGATGAGGACATGTTGCAGTACAAGGTTCCTGAGAATTTTCCAAGCCAGGAGAACCGGGAAACTTTGGCTAAATACGTAAGTTTATGGAAAAATTGATTTAATCAGTCCCAACTATGGGTGCCCTGACAAAATCAATCACTGCTTGGCTGCTTTAGTTTATTATTGGTCAGTCCCAACTTTTGGGGGTATTTTACAATGGTAGTCCCAGCAGGTTAGAAACCTGCTATAACAGGTAAACTTTGCCATTTGTTTTTTTTATCTTCTTCCTCCTCTTTCCTCCCTCCTTTCATTCACTGCTCCCTCCTCCTCCTCTTCCATGCCACACAAGCCCCTCCCCTTCCACCCACTACCCCCTTACCCACTTTCCCTAAATGTCACCACTCCCCACCAATTTCTTCTTCTCCATCAATTTCCCTTTTTTCCATTTGAATCTGAAGTTGAGGTCACCTCCGACGAAGAAGGTTTTACATGGGCTTGGTATTTAGCTATTGTTCTTCAACCTCCATTTTCTTCTTCTTCGCTCAAGGTTTTGGTGGAGTACAAAAACTTGCTGTCAGATGAAAATGGGTCTGCACTTTTACAGGAATTTGTAGATGCTTAATTTGTTACACGTAAACCTTCGATTGATGAAAATGACAAGGTTTCTTTTGAAATAGACGACGTCGTTGATGCGTGTTACCAAGATGGGTGGTGGTCTGGTGTTGTCACTCAACTTGTTTCAGATAGTAAGTTTAGGGTCATCTAGCTTCTCTAACCCTTCTGCTGAGATGGAATTTTATTTTTTTTATTTGCTGGGTGTGTCTACTTTTATAGGGATATTTCTTTTGTTGCATTTCTCCGATGTTTCTGTTAAATTTCGAATAGACATTTATTGTGTTAGTTGAATTATGGTTAATAAGACCCTTGCTTGAGTGAAGTATGGAATATGATGATTTGCTGGGTTTAGAGGGAAGAGAATGAGGGAAGAGGCATCATCGAGGTGCTGGGGAGGACAGAGAAAATGGGGGCGCATGTTAGGAAAGGGGTGTTTCAGGATTGGAGGAGAGGGGGTTGTGGGGTGGCAGGGGGTCACTAGAGGAGGGGGAGGGGAGGTGGCAGGGGTCAACACTCAACAAGGGAGGGAGAGGGGGTGGATGGTAGGGGAATTTTTTTTTTTAAATTAACCTCTTCAACCGGTTACTGGTTAACCTGGACTGTTTTTGTAAAACACCTCTCAAAGTTAGGACTAAACAATAATAAAATGAAATTGGGACTGTTTTTGTCAGGGCGCCCAAAGTTGGGACTGTTTAAATCAATTTTTCCTAAGTTTATTGCTATGTCATTTTTGCTTTCTTAGATGTCATTTCAGAATGAATTCATGTCATTATTTATTTGTTTCATGATATTTCTATATCTATGTTTTGTGAATAATTTCTTATCATTATTTCTTGATTTCATGTCACATATAGTACATTTAAGATATCATTCATCTCATTTTTCTTGTCTCGCTTTCATTTATAGAACAAAATAATTGTTTCATGGCATATATATTTTGCATGTCATTTCTGCTTTCTTTGGTATCATTTGGAAATTTCATTATGTCATTTTCGCATACTATTATGTTATTTATTGTGAACTTGAACAAAACTACTGTTTCCTATCATATATCTTTTGTATCTCATTTTTGCTTTGTTTCATATTGATGTGTGCGGGAAGAGCTTAACCCAGTTTAATCCCTCTTAGAAATGAAGGTTGTAAAGTACTCGTAGTTATGTTAGCAGTATTGATAGTTTTCCTAAATCTAGTAGCAATAGAACTCATGCAATGCTAGTTCTATTAGAATTAGAGCTCCTAGTTTCCTTAGGAGTATAAGTTGTAATCCTAATTCTATTTGGATTAGTGGTCCAAGTCCTAGTTGGATGGGGATTTCTAATTGACTTAGAATCATAATTGAGTTATGTAACTAGTGTTAGTAGAAGTCTTTTTCTTACAAGGTTTTACTTTCCTAATTGGGAGAGGTTTTACTTGTTTTAGGCATATATGAGTCTAACTTAGTTTATCTTTATCTTTTATCTTTATCTCAGGAGTGTAGTATTAGGAATAGTTTGCTAATGGTATCTTTCCTAGTTCTAGTGTAGTTAGGTTTCTTTTTAGTTCTATATATATGTTTTAGGGAGTGAACCTAATCACAATAACTTAAGATTTAGGCGAGTGAAACCTAAAACTAAGCCAGATTTCCATAAGTTAGTGAGTGAAGCTAATAAACCAAACCCTTTCCTAATTCAAGTTTAAGGTGAGTGAAGCCCTAAAACTGACTTAGAACCCTTAGCGGAGACTAACTTCGTGAAGGTTATTCGAAATTAAGCAGATTCGGTTTGCGGAATCATATCACATATAATTGGGAATTACTTTGAGTCATTTTTACCTAATTTCATGTCATTTACATTGTATTTTATGTCTTTTCTCATTTATAGAACATAACTACTGTTTCTTGTGATTTATCTTTTGTATGTCATTTTTCCTTTATTTCATATAATTTGGGAATTAATTTATGTTATTATTTGTCTCTTGGATGTCATTTTTGGTCCTTTATTTTGCCAATCATTTCTTTATTAATATTCCCTGCTTTCATGTCATTTATAGTTCATTTTATGTCAGTTTATTGGTAATTCATGTTATATATTTTTTGTAACTCGGCATATTCATGCCAAGATGTTAGTATTGACAAGAGATGCCAATATTGTTCTTCAATCACACCTACAACAATTTGAAGAAATCAAAGAGCAAGCTAGGAGTTATTCCCAAGAATCTCTTCCTCAAGATGAGAAAGATTTATATGAGAACGAGGAGTTTTGGAGTTTTATTGAGCATGTTGAGAGTGACATTTGAAGCAGCAAAGGAGTATGATAGTGTTGGTCCAGCATACTTGGAGCGGAAGCAGCGGGCGATGGCTATGCTGCAAACATAGTATCTAATGTTTTAAAGGATATTGCCGTTGAAGTGCCTGATTATCAAGATTACTAGCGGAAAAAACATCAAGGATCTGATTAAAACAGGGGTTACAAATCTGGTTATGGGCCGGAACGGGTAGACACGAACCAACTAGCAGTGATCAACTTATCCGGTCCACAACCGAATCAGTTAACTTCATTAACTAATATGGATTTCTAGCCAAACCAGATAACTGAAGCCCCAATTTTTGTTTGATTTTTTTTTTGCATTTTTGGTTCTTAATTGATACAAAAGCAAATGTGGTGGGGAAAAGTATCCATACTCATTTTATTAAGGCATAGATAATTAAATATCCATAAAAATTATTACCAATTCTAATATTCAACATCAAACTCAAACAACATGGTAAATATTCCTACTAAAAGAAAGTAACATGGTAGGTTATATAGCCCAAAATCAACTTGATGTCAAAGCAAATCCACACTATATTCCCCTTCTTCTGATGTTTGGAAGAGAGCTCAGCCACTTGCTTTTTTTCCTCAACAGCTCGTATTGACGCGCTCGTTGTATACACGTCAAAGATACCTAAACTACCCAATATAGGGCAAGTAAAGGGTCGAATCCATAAGGACTAAGGGAAGCACCAATAAGTATCGATTTATGATAAGCTAAACAAAGTATATGTTTTTGAAGATTTATAGATGAAAAGACAATAAAAAAAATGACTTTGGGAAGGGGTATCCACCAATCAACTCATTCACAAACCAAACAATCACAATGGGAATCAACAATGGGGATCAATTGAGGGGAATTGTTCATCCATTGGTACTCTAACCATTCTCTCGAGCTAGATAGATTGGCCTAGTCTCTTACCGAAGACCTATTCTCTTGGCTAAGGCATTCAACCAAGCATATCCATAAACATGATGAACATAAACAAGCAAACTAGGTCCCCTAGGCTAGGTAGTCCCTATTTTCATGGTCCTTCAAGCCTAATAATCGATTTGAGGCAACCCCTTAACTTCATCTCTCGATCCTTCACTAAGGGTACCTAAATTATGCTCCTATGATGGCCAATCACATAAACATTCATGAAAATGCCAAATCAATTAACCAAAATTATCCGAGTTAAAACCCAATGTTGGATTTAGAGGTTCATGAACTCATCAATGACTTCAAACCCTTCCCAAAGAATTAACTATTCACTAATCATGAAAAATTTATAAACTAAAAGACTTTAACAACTATTAACATGAACTAAAACAATAATATAGGATGAACAAGTAAATAGAGTGAGAATGACATGTAAATAAGAAAATAAAGCAATAAAATATGAGAGAGAGTAAGAAATTCTCATTAAAGTTGCAAGAAGCCTCCAAATCTTCAAGTTTCCTTCTTAGATTCTTCAAATTCCAAGTTTTCAACAAGTTTCTCTCACTTCTCTCTCTAGAAGATGAGATTTTCTCTCTCTTAGGGTTCTAAGAATTTCAAATCTCCCTTTATTAAAATATAATGTAAATTAGCCTAACCTAAAATAAGAGGATTTTCTCTTATATAGTCATAAAATAAACTAAGTAAAATTACAAGAAAACCCCCGTACACAAGAGAATAAAGAGAAGAAATTTTTCCGAAAAAACCCGACCCGGGCGGGTCAGTTGACCCGAGCGCTCGGGTCATTTTTTAGTTTCATCAGTTTATTTTCAAACGGCCATATCTCACTCGTTTTTCATCTGAATTGAGATTGTGACCACTCGTTGGAAAGATATTGAGCCAAGATTTCATCTCCAACTTGAATCGCTCAAAAATGTTTTATGTGCTGAAAGTTATGGCCATTTGAAGTTGACCCTTGTGCGCAAACCCTTCCAAAACTTCTTATATTTACCCTCGGAACTCGGTTATGCTTCATTGATGCTTCCTTGACCTTCCTCTTCGATATTAATATTCGGGGTTGTGCAAGTGTCCTTCAAGCATGCTCCTAATTCCTAAAACGAAACAAATCGCCCAAAGAAAGAGCATACAAGAAAGAAAATTGTACAAATTAAAATAGCTAACAAACTAGCCTAAACTAACTCAAAAACAACTATAATATCAACATAAAACTATCAAAAAGTAAAGCAATAAACAAGACATCACGTACTTCATCATGTTTTCCAACATATACAAGAGTAAGATAAAAATAAATAAATGGTTGATGCTTCAGAAGATCTCCAGCCTTATCAACCAAAAATAATAAGGTAGAACAAAAAGTGCTAATGTGAACTTGATATTGCATTTAGACTACAAATAATGTTTGTGAATGTCCAAAGATATTAACTCCACAAGAAAACATTAAGATAGTATAATGCCTACCTTAATTCTATGTGGTATGCTGATCCATAAATCGAAGCTCGGGATAACCTAGGAGAAGCACACGCAAGAACATAAGCAACAAAGATAAGGGAACTAAAGCAAGAAGTTGCTCTAAGCAATTCAACACAAATGTAAGCAATTCAACACAAATGTGAAATTGGTATATTTAAGCATAAACTGCACCTACCAGGATCACATAATTATCACCAAAATAGAAGCATGTCCAAACCAAATCAAATAATACGTTTAAGTGGCAGACATACATCTAAACCACGAACACCCAGAAAACAGGGAGATATCTTATATCCATAAACAAAGACAATGATACTAGTCAATCCAATAGAAGTGCAGTCATTTCACCTTTAGTTGAGTAATACCAAGACTCTGAAACAATTCAGGGTGCTTGATTGGAAGCTCAATAACCTGAAATATTCATAAAATGAATTAGAGCTTTGTTTGTTTATCATAAGCAATCTACTCCTTTAACTGTTGTGGAGTGGGTGAAGAAAAACATACTACCTCCGTCCCAGAATAGTCTGAACACTTTCCTTTTATGTTTGTCCCAAATTAGTTTGAACACTTCCATTATTGGCATGGTCCCACCATTAATATATTATTTCTTTTACACATCTTTGGCCCACACTCTACCTTTTATCAATAAAAAGTTAGCCAACTTTCTCTCTCCTCTAATAAAAAATACCCCACCAACTCCTATCACATCTACTTTTCAAATAAAATAACATTTGATAACCACACCACAACTTATCACCTTAAACTACGTGTCCCAACAAGTGTTCATATCTTTCTGGGACGGAGGGAGTAGTTTAAACCACAAAAAAGTGACCCATTAGAAAGGGTTACAAAACAATGGAAGTCAAAATAAATGGATACTTCAAGCTTCATAGCGATATACGGCTATTATGGAACTACAATATGATAACCAGAATGCAACATAGATGTATTTGAAAATTACATGACAAACTAGGTTTACCAACTAGCTACGTTTAGCTGACATATGGTCATGTTCACTGATTTGTCTAACTGACAGGAATAGCAGTTTGCTGATGAATGATGGATATGGATAAAATTTTTGCGTATTTCGGTAGGTTCGCGCCGCCTTATATTTGACATAATGAACTGACAGTACACTACTACAATAGTGTTGAGTGAAGAGCCACTTACCAAACCGTCTTTTGGCAAATGATAACAATAGTTTTGAAACAGAAAACAAATACCAAACTAATACCGGGATCAAATCTATTGTATCACTTTAGCGTACTGTAATCTTTTCTTATGGATCCGCAGTATTCCGCACAAAAGGCACAAAATCAGAAGCAAAAAGAACAAAAACAAAAGCTGTCAAAAGGTGACCATTTACATATAATATTGACCAACTAGGGGGTAGCACCACAAAGTGATAGTCTAATATAATATAGCTGACAAACAAACAGGGAACTTTAACTTGCGTTTTGCAAGCTATTTAAGATTGGTGCTTGTGCAAGAGGGGATGGCCTATCATCAGCAAGGTACATGGAGTATTGACAAAACTTGTAGGAAATATGAGTTAGATTCATGTATTCATGAAGAACAAATATATAAACTATATTGATACACAATATAGAGAAGAAACTTATCTGCAGATAATAATCAACTGAACTTGATTTAATTCCACAAGAACAACGTTGCGCCGTGGTATGGAGGCCACTGCCTTAGAAACGAATTTCGCCATCTCCGGTGCGGATTCCTGATGACGTTCTTCCCCCAAGGTTCACACAACGATCCCCGACTCCGTGCACCCGGATCAAGGATTGGAGATTCTCAAGAACTGCTCAATTCTTAGAAAGGAGAGGTTAGCCATGTGTTTAGGTTAATAGAAAAACCATAGAGAGGAGAGAAAAACGGCCAAGAAGGTATTTATAAGGGTTATAAAACCACTCCGAAATAAATCCGGAAACAAGAAGACAATAAAAGATTTTGACTTCCTCGGAAACCGCGAATCGCGGAATATACCGCGAGTCGCGGTAAGCTTGCGGCAAACAACCGCGAAACAAGGCAAGGAACACGACCCGTGGCCACCGCGAGTCGCGGCGCGCAGCAGGCGCGAGTCGCGGCCTCCACCGCGAGTCGCGGTAGGCTTACGGCTTCGCGTTGTAATTGGATTTCATCCAACAATCCCCCACAAACGCGAAGACATGAGAAACAAGAAATGAGCAGTAAAGGGAAGGTTTGATACTTACAAACTAGTGTCCAAGGATTGAACTAGCATGTTAGTGAGATGGGGTGTCCCCTCACCTACAAGTGTCCACTGGATTGAACTTGCAGGAGAGAGAAGGGACCCGATAACACATATCTTACCCTAAAAGCTTGAGAAACTCCGCGTTATCCATGAATTGCCTCTTGAACAACATACAACACTGTTGATCATACAATTCAAATTCCCTTTAAGACAAGTCACATGTCTTTCAAATGATTGTGAACATACACACAGTTCAACAATCCTGGCCATCACCCTGGGATTCCAGTGAGCGCTCTAGAATGCCTACAAGTACGACATTCGACAGAAGGAGGCCATCCCTTCACACTCTAATCTGATGTTCTATTACGTTCAAATAAAATTTGAATCAGCCACAAAGACCATAGAAACATCAAGTCCATTACGTTCAATTAGATTGAATCAGTCATAAAGGCCATGGACTCCAACACAACCTCTACCGGTTGCCGCCAAGTACCATCAGCTCCACTTGTCAAACCACCATAAAGGCTATGGACTCTCACAATCCATTAGGTTTGAACAAAGTAGACCATCCCTTTTACAGGAATATGATACCGACCATGAGAGATCATGCACAAGGCATCACAACGGTGTAACCATCATGTCCATCCCAAGAACCACCCAAGCCTGCTGGGATATGGAAACATTAAGAGCGGTCAAGCTCAACCTCACATACAATATTTCATTGTATGCCGCATACAACATCACATTGTATGCTAGGTGTGTCTATAAGTCCTGTCTTAGAACTATAGACACATTAAGGACAATCATTGTCCAACTTGATATCTATGAATCTACCAAGTTCAATTGCCAGTTGAACCAATCAAAGATTATAGATTCATCAATCCATTAAGCTCAAACAAATTAAGCCACCACAAAGGTAATGGATTGTCCTATCACTATACCATCAAGCTCACTATTCAAACCACCAAGTCTGGTAATGGATCCTCACACATCCATTAAGTTTGAACTAGCTGAGCCACCAACTGGTTATGGTTATGTGACCCCAAATAAGCATGGCAAGTCCCAACACGGGACCTCAAAAGCATTCATCAGGCCCTCTCAATGAACACAACACCAATCTGAGCATGCTCTTGTCCATATGTGCCACAATTGCCTTCACATGACAATGTACACAAGCACTTGAAATATCACAATGAAATACGTGAGTATTTCATTACCCCCACAATGGGCAACTTGCCAATGATTTCCTTATCAATCGGCTTCTTGACCCAATTAGTTCACCTCAATGAACTTAACTCAATGAACTTAATCTTATGGTTGACGCTGCAACGCATCTTACTTTGCCTCTCCTCAACAATGCAACTAGTCAAGAACAACATGCTAACACATACACTTATAAACATATAAGCATAATCATTTAGAAAATCACTTTTTAGAGACAGTTCATAAACATGCATACATAACATAATAGTTCATGCTAACTATTCAACCTTCTAGTTGAACATGTTACAAACCATGCTTTCTTAACAAGATTGAGATAAAAGGTGCCTTTGCCAATACATTGGCATTACACCCATGAACCACATGAATTACCTCATCCCCAATTTCCATCTTGGCTCAAGAATCGAAACCTTCAGTTTCATAAAGACGTCAAGAGTGTGAACATCAAAGACACATGATCAATCATAGACACATGATCACCAACCAATGTCAATTTGATTAATATCACTCAAACAAATACCATCTTGAAAAACCAAGATACAAAACGTAGTTCATCACACAGAACTAACTATACAAGTGGTATAAACCATAAACCACCTACAGACCATTCAAGTCTTCTCACCAAGGAAACCTTACAGGTCAACTCCAAATCCCGGAAGATCTGATGACCCTTCCTTCTCTAAGATGCCATTCAAGTATGCACTTTCCGAATCAAATTGATATGCAATCAAATAACACGATTCCAATGCAAACACAGCCACTGGCCTAGGCAAACTTAGCAACAGGTGAAATAACTACATAGGTCAATATCAAACATTAATGAACCTCAGAATCATGTACCTTGCCCATAGCTATTCATGCTCACAACTTCAAATTCTATTGAAGAACAACACACACCCAAAGTACCAACTATGGTCCAGCAAAGACATACATGGCGATTATGACAGGTCACTAATGAGTCATGTTCAAGCTTGTTTTTCTCTAAGCACTAGTCCCAATCAGAAGTCATAATCCCCTTGTGAACCGATCATCACCACCGGGATAATAACCCATAGACTTCACATAGTTGATCAACAATGTCAACTTTCTAACCACGGAGGTTACAAGCAAGACTAGACTTTGCTAATTTAGAGAATTAACCTTTTGCTACTCCTTTGCTGAACTACACATCAACAATACTAGGAGAGACACCAAATAGAATCAGGCAACAAATACATAATCATGACTTCTGAACAATCATATCAATGACTAACAAATAATCAATGATATCATGAGGTTCATCCAACAAAGCTTATTCAAGAAGAAATAAACACATCATCAAATTCAGCACAAGAACAGCCACATAGAACTAAATCCTCACACCAATTGTGTGACGGAAGGATAGAAATCCGACCATAGCTAGAAACCCCCACAATAAGAACATGGAGAATAACTAACAACTCATCAGCTTATCTTACATAGGCCATAACTTGCTGAAAATAACGATAACCCCCACATGAGAGAAGATACCCAAAGATGGTCTGAAGAATACTCATGACCCTCTTAAAACCCTCATGTTCCTTCATTCTTGAATGATTTCACCGACTTGGAACACAGCCACCATTAACCTCAAAATTTCGCTTATTTACAAGGAGTCCCAAATGGTCTCACCTAGACCCTTAACAAAAGGATAGGAATGCTAGCCTCTGATCAATCAACACATGAAACATGATAACATTCACCAATCATTACTCCAAGTTTACCAAAGAAGCTAAGTCCTCAAGAATTAACTCAAATAATTCAATAACCTTAATAGACACAACTATTGGGTTACTCCAAGACATGACTTAGCACTAGAGTTGCAGATAGATTACCCAAAAGGTCATTCAACCAATCCAAAAGTCCATATGACTAGACATGGTCAACAAATGTAAACCCTATACTACAAGAGTCTTACAAAGCAACTCTAAAGAACCACATATACGACTTATATACAATATATACAATACAACAAGCAGAAGTATATAATTCATAGCTCAAGGAAACAAACAAGAGTTCCCAACTGAATTAAGTCCCATGGAAGTTCCCAACTTCCCACAGTGAGGCTAACTGACTCACTAGCCAGTCCCAAACGTTAATTTATTCCTCAAAAGGCACAACAATTGCCAAAACGCAGGTATAAATTAGATATCAAACAATGTGCCACATAAAATGAATTGTGCATATAAGATGAACTTGGGACATTAGCCATAAAAAGGATTTGGAACTTCCCTTTAGCCAAGCTAGCCTGTTGAAAGTGCTATGAATTCCACATAGTTGCCACTCTTCCAACTCCCCTTTGCTTGCTTGAATGTTTCAACCTCTAACTCAACCCTTACAAACCTAACATGTCGCAAAATTGACTGTTATATATGGAAGGGGTACATACAATAATTCATGTAAATAAGTTAGAGTACATAATTAAATTAAATTAAATTAAAGAGCAAACTTCCCTTCTAATACGTCTTATGAACAATAACCAATTGACTTGAATATTTGATAGCAGCTTCTTTGCTATCAAGAACTCAATGAGAAGTATAAACATGAAGTTGACTTCCTCCATCAATATCAAAAACCCTCCAATTGTTCTCAGAAATTATTTATCAAATAATAAAAGTCTTGAGTATCCATCAAGAACATTTGAGAACTTCTTCAAAGACGAGAACTCGAAGAAGGAATACGACAGCAGGAATATTTTAATGGCAACAATTAGATCAAAGATTCAATCTTTACGAGCCAACAAAGTTCAACATGAGTTCCACGGTAACTTCGCTCCACAAATTACCCTAATAAGTCTATTCACAAGACTTAATAATTCTAACCATACCTATTCAAATAAACAATACTCAAGGATTCTTTCCAAGGTAGATAATTGAAATTAGGTTAGAATAAATTGTCCATCAACATGAATACAACAATCTAAATAAATTCGTTTCTAAATTGTAGGAAATATGAGTTAGATTCATGTATTCATGAAGAACAAATATATAAACTATATTGATACACAATATAGAGAAGAAACTTATCTGCAGATAATAATCAACTGAACTTGATTTAATTCCACAAGAACAACGTTGAGCCGTGGTATGGAGGCCACTGCCTTAGAAACGAATTTCGCCATCTCCGGTGCGGATTCCTGATGACGTTCGTCCCCCAAGGTTCACACAACGATCCCCGGCTCCGTGCACCCGGATCAAGGATTGGAGATTCTCAAGAACTGCTCAATTCTTAGAAAGGAGAGGTTGGCCATGTGTTTAGGTTAATAGAAAAACCATAGAGAGGAGAGAAAAACGGCCAAGAAGGTATTTATAAGGGTTATAAAACCACTCCGAAATAAATCCGGAAACAAGAAGAAAATAAAAGATTTCGACTTCCTCGGAAACCGCGAATCGCGGAATATACCGCGAGTCGCGGTAAGCTTGCGGCAAACAACCGCGAAACAAGGCAAGGAACACGACCCGCGGCCACCGCGAGTCGCGGCAGCAGGCGCGAGTCGCGGCCTCCACCGCGAGTCGCGGTAGGCTTACGGCTTCCCGTTGTAATTGGATTTCATCCAACAAAACTTATTGCCAAGGAATGTACAACAAATAGCAAATGTAAAAAAGCAGATTAGGTAATACATAGATTTCTCGTTGTGAGTTGTGATAGCTACATGGAGGTTAGAAGATATGATATGGCAGCCAACATTAATTCGCTTATATCCCTGTCCATGGGTGAAGTGTTCATCTTTTGCACATCAAATGTGAATTATTTATAGCAAGAGATAACTACAAGACTTAACTGTGTCATAGACCAAGCTTCTTTCAAAAGTTGTTTTATTTGTGCCCGCATCTTCTTTTCCTCAGCACTTGTAGCTCCTCCATTCTGGAACAAAACGCCATATCTCATGTATAATTTATTATCACATTTCAGGAAGGAAGCTATAGAACAAATTATATAATCAGGCATCAGTTCATCATGGTCAGAGCATCTTTTGAGTCAGAGGCAATAAGGTATCTTCTGGTTAAAAGACCAAAAGGGATGCACAAATTATGTTACGTGCTTATTCATATCGTCAAACAACGATTCACTCTTTTCATAATAATTGTAAAATCATCAAATTCAGAATATGATCTGCAAGTTCATAAGTCTCATTTAGGTGTGTGCAGAATAATGTCCATATAACAATGAAAGTTTGGATGAAGCTTCAAAGAATAACCCTGAATGGATAACGTAAACAAAGGCTATCAAAAATTTAATTATCTACTCTCTAATACTTTGCCATATGATATAAGACGTATGATTTATAATTCTCTATACATAAAACATGAAATTTACCATAATATAGTATAAAATCCGTAGAACATCTGTAAAGAAGTAATGAAACACCTTAAAACCGAATTATGATTACATTGTTCCACTGGTATCAATATTCCAAGCTACAAATCCACTAAAAACATATTGAATTAATAGACCAGGTAAATATCACAAGTGAATATCAACATTTCGAGCTACAATTCAATAAAATTACAGCAAACAAAATTTTGAAATACAGTTGAAGAAAAAATAATCCAAGAATTAAGAATACTTGCCAAAATTTCGGAGAAAATGAGCAGCTTTCTCTGATGCTTCCTCCAGCTTCTTCAGAGTATTACAGAAATGCAACTAGCTCCCATTGCATACAAGAAGCGAATTGTTTCGAGTACACACTAGCGGAAAAAATCTTAATTGACACAAAGAAACTTATTCAATTCTCCCAAAACCAGATCAATAAGTTCAATATTTTTTAGCCCAAACTTTTTTTGGGCCAGGTAACTGATCCAGTTGGGAGGAGACCCGAAATAGTTTTAGTTAACTGATCCGGTTCTCCCCACCGGATTAGTTAGTAGACCCAACAATTACCAACCCGACTCTCTCCTCCTGCTCATTACAGCGCTGAGCCCAAATGGCCCAAATTCTACCTTTTAAATCCCATATGAACCACTCTTTTCCTCTTCACTCCCCCACAAACCCTAATCACCCGCCCCTCCTCTCTCCTCTCTCTTCCTCTCCATTCCCCACAAAGCCTAATCACCCGCCCCTCCTCTCTCCTCTACCTTCCTTGAGCTAATTAACTTCACCTATGGCTACTGCCTTAAGATTACGATGAGTGCAACAACAACAAAACGAACATTAAATGGTCTACAATTTATATATGCCCACGCCGTCGTTTTCGCTTCTTTCCTTTGTTAACCCCTCTCTTCCTTTCACCAGAACCACCACGCAACATCATCCGTCCACCATTCGAATGCGTCAGTCCAGAACCACTACCAACCATTCGCTTCTTCGCCAGAACCACCACCGCCGTTTTCGCTCTATCCTCCCATTTCACCATAAACCGCCACCACACAACATCGTCATCGCCTTCATCAGCAACCACCTACATCACACAACATCATCTTCATCCTTCTCATCAGTAGGCGACAGTCGAGGTAGCCATGATAATTTCATTTCCATTTGTTCTTCAACTTTTTTCGATTTTTAATTTCTTTTGTTGCTCTCTGTAATTATCTTTTTTTTTTATAATATTTTTGTAATTTGTATTTAGTATAACATAATTTGTTTTTAGTTTGTATAATATTTGTATAACCTATTTCATTTTTAGTTTGTATAATATTTGTTATTCTGTAATTTATTTTGCAGATCTGAATTTTTTTGAATTGCAATTTAATTGTTAATGTTTACTTGCTGTAATTTCATAATTTTTTTGTGAATTTTGTCTTTTTTTCTTTTCTTGCAATAATAACCCATGCAAAATGCTTGATTTTTGGTTGTTCACCCATGCTTATGGTTGCAGACCTGCAGTGTAAGTCGAGCTTAATATTATTTCATGACCCATCCCTCCAAAACTGATCCATTTTTTAGGGGAAAACCGGAGAAGTTTCTCGCTAACTGCTCCGGTTTTAACCTAAAAACTTGATTAGGTTACTATGTAACTGGTCCGACTTTTGTGAAAATCGGATCAGTTAGCTAGTAATTGATTCGGTTTTCAACTGGAGCATTTGACTTTTGTCTACCGCTCCGAGCCCAACTGATCCGGCCCAAAATTGGATCATTAACCTCTGTTTTGATCATATCCGATGATACTTTTTCCACTAGTGACGTTTAATTCTAATAATTGAAATTTAGAATCTAGAAAAGAGAAGGCTAAGGTGTGAAGCAGTACCAAATCGGAAGGAAGGAAAAGGAGGCGAATCAAGCTAAAGCCACATGTTCTTGGGGAATAGCATGTTATGGTTTATAGGAGAGTGGAGAAAGGAGAGGGATTGAGTGAGGAGAGAGACAAGAAGTGAGAGCCTAAGAAATGGAGCGCTGAAGAGATGAGGAACGCCCAAGAAATGGAGCGCTGAAGTGAGGAGAGTGAAAAGTGGAGAGCGAAGAAATGAGCGCCGTTTTAGAAGGCCTATTAACTGGTCCAGTTGGCCTACAACCCGGATCAGTTAACAATAATTGATCCGGTTTGCAGGCTATCTGGATCAGTTATTTGAACCTTTTTTTTGGCGCATAATAAAATTGACTTAACGGATCCGGATTTTGTAGAACTTGATATGTAATTTTGTATCATTTGGCCTTTTTTCTACTAGTAGATGTTCCTGCTCCTGTTTTTCAAGAGGTTCCTCCTACTACTTTTGAAGAAGTTCATCTTCATCATAAGAGCACACCATGTGATGCCCATATTACTCCTAAGGTCAGAAGTGGGTCTCGTATGGTTAAGATTGCTAAGGACAGTACACTTATACATGCACTAGGAAGAAGAATCTAGCAAATGATGATATTCCTTCCTTTCGTCTTGTCACGCCAAGTCTAGTTTGTGCACTAGAAGACGAGGCTAAGGACGTTGATCAAGTGAATGATAAGGTCTTTTCAAATGATTGTGATGACAAAAAAGGAGAACGTGGAGGAAACTGGCAGGGGGAGTTTGAGAAAGAAGTTGATACTAGGAAAGGAGGAGAGGATGAAAAAGAAGAAAATGAAAGGCAAAAGATGGAGGTATAGGTGAAGAAAACTAAACCGTACCTCAGAAGAAAAGGAGAAAAGAAAGAGGAAGAGAATGGGAAGAAATGGCGAAAGAAGAGAAGGGAGATAATTTTAACAAGGCCGAGAAGAAGGAAGTTGTAAGTTTTATATGTTGTGATGTATTCATATTTTCTTGTGTTATTTTATTTCAGTTTTCATGTCATTTTGTCCCGTATTCTATTTCATTTATTTGCTATGAAATGTCATTTTGTGTCACAGATGTCCAATGACATTAAAATATTTTAAAATGACATTAAATAGATTTGTAATGATATGAATGATTTGTCAAAATGACATCAAAGTGGTATATCATTATTGATATATTTTATATCAGTTTAACAACATTTTATGTCATTTATTATCTGTTTAATATCATTTTGTTTGATGTGATTATTTCATTTTTAGTTTTATTGATGTCAAATGACATTTAATTTGTGAAATAACGACGTTAATTAAACAAAAATGAAATGATCTACAATCCATGTAATAATGACACTAAATTGATATAGTATTTGTGATTTGTTCTGTACCATTTCACGCAGAACCTATGTCATTTTTTAACAGTTCAATGTCATTATTTATCTGTTTTATATTAGTGTTGCCATTAGCAGTCAACAAAGCCGGTGGAGGATAAGAAAAAAGAGGAGAAGAAACATTCAAGTATAGTTAAACTGAAGGTGCCAAAATTTAAGAAGTTGGAAGAGGTAAGTTAATTTCAATTTTCCTTTTTAATTTATTATTAACTATACTTTTCACCATATAACCCTGACAAATTTTTTTTGCATCATATACCCCTGCAAGTTTCAAAATTTACCATATACCCCCCAATTTTTTTAAAAAATTACATAATGCCCTTAATGACTAATGGTGGTTAACTCCGTTAGTCATTAATACCCACTTGATCTAACTATCACACTAATCCATAATTACCTCACTTAATCTCCCCTTCTTCCTTCTTCCTTCTCTCTCCCCTAATCTAATTAACCCACTTTCCCCTCTCTGCTCCACCATTAACACCACCACCCATTAATCTAGTTAAGCTAGTACTACTGCACGTCCACCACCCTAGTCTATTTCCTCTCACAATGACCATCTTCCCAGTTCTCCATTCTTTCTCCTACCAAATGCACCCCAACCACCAGCACCCAATTCCCCTTCTCCTTCCTACCAAACCCACCGCAACCACCAGACAATCCACCACCACCTAAATCCCCTTCTCTCTCCTACCCAACCCACCCCACCCCAACCATCAGACAAACCACCATCCGATTCCCCTTATCTCTCCTTTATTCTCTCTCCTACCAAACCAACCCCAACCACCAGACGAACCACCTCTGTCTGATTCCCCTTCTCTCTCCTTCATTATCTCTCCTATCAAACCCATTCCAATCACCAGAGAAAATACCACCACCCATTTCCCTTTCTCTTACCTCCATTCTCACTCGCATCCTCTTCTCTCTCTCTTTCTCGGTCTTCTATCCCATGTCACCATAGCCGCCGCTGCTGTCGCCTGCACACCACCATCCAACTGTCAGCGTTATACTTCTGGATTTCTGGTTCTATATTTTGGTTGAGTCAAATAAAATGAGAATGAAGCAGTTCAAGAAGATGAGGAGGAGATGAGCTTAAGAAGAAAGAAAATGGAAGATGAAGCAAATTAGATGTCAATTAGAACTATTCACAAGATTTCATCAATTATAATCTGAAATAAATTAATGGTTATCGTGGTGATGGTGAAATTTAATGGTGGTGGGGGTGGAGATCAAGGGGCTAAATGGAGACACAAAATAGAGAGGAAGAGATGGAGAAAAAATCAGAGGTTAATTAGAGTTAGTAATGAAATTAAAGGTTAAATAAGTAACGACATCAAACATCCGTCAGTAGTAATGGTATTATGTGAATTTTTTTAAAAAATTGGGGGGTATATGGTAAATTTTAAAACTTGTAGGGGTATATGATACAAAAAGAAAATTCAAGGGTATATGGTGAAAAATCGTAGTATTAAATTTATTTTCCATTTCATCATTTAGTTTTCGTCATTATATCATTTGACATGTATATGTTAATGTTTGATACCATTTTATAAGTATGTTATGAACTTTATGTTTCTGTTCCTCAAAAGAAGAAACAGATGCCAAAGACGACAAGTGAGATACTCCAAGGCTTTGTTTGTGGCAACAGACTAGCTGAATTAGCGAAAGGGGAGAGGAAGGTTTGAGTCAATTTGCAATCCAACTACCTTATAGCTGAAGTGCTTGCAAATGTTTTTGTCAACCGTCATCTTCAACACAAACCTGATATGTATGATGACATGTCGCTCATTTCACTAACATTTACTGACTACTGCTTCTTCTCCTATATGAAGAGACAAGCCCTCTTCATGATCAACGGAGGAGGATGAGATAGCAGATGAGGACCAGTTGGGTGCAGAGGACTGTGACGTTTTAGCAAGTTATGGAGCTGACACTCCTCTTGTACTTTGCAAGTTTGATGTGAAGGGTTGAGTATGAAGCACTACATATCTTATAACACAATAGATGCGGTTACATATCTGTTGAACATGAAGCAGATAGAGGTTATGATTGGTGTTGATCATGGCATTAATTACTACTTCTACTTCAACTGCTCTGCGTTTGTAAGTTATTTTGTTCTGTTTGTTTAATGAATAAAAGGTGATTAAAATGATATGAAACTAACCAAAATGACATTTCTCTATGATCAGCAATATGTTGGGACTTACCACAATCTGAAGAAGAGGAGGAAAGAAATGGAGGGCAAGAATGTTAAGATTTCACACTAGGAGATAATTCTCGTGGTATGATTGGTGAAGCCCTTGTGGTCTCTCCGACGATGGTGGTGGACATAATGCCATCATGGACGAAAATATTTTATTAGATAATATTTTCGTACACCCTAAAAATATTAGTCTAAGTTGGTTCATGAAACACATAAAAGACTATTTTTTCGTGATATGTTATTAGGCAATCAAAATTACAAGGTTCCTAATAGGTTGTCCAAATTATCTGATTAATATTAGAACAGTTCTTTAGGTCTTGATTAGCAATAATAACATGTGAGGTGATGAAAAGGCAAACAGGACAATCATAATAATATATGTAAGAAAATAAATAAAAAGAGAGAAAGATGTTAGAATATATAGAAGAACGATTTTTATTAAGGATCTACATCATAAAATAAATTGTTAATAACTTCAATAAAAATAATAAATTTACTCAAGGACCCTCATACCGTGGCTTGAGAGATTGACAACCTTCGGGATGAATATTGGTGAAGCCTGAAGATTAATATGAATGGCTGTATGTATGTGTCTGTATGTCTGAAAGTATGTGTTTGTGTTTGAAAAGTATAAACGTATGAGTTTCTAGAGATCATCTAGAGGTTTCGTAAGTCTATTCGTAAAGTGTCGAAGATGTGAAAGTCGTAATGTTCAAGTCCTCTTAGATCCGAAAAACCGCAATGTATTTATAGGAAAATACTAAAAAAAGATAGAAAAGTAGACTGCGCGTCGCATAGAGGAGTATGCCAGGCGCACGACTCTATGTGACGCACAAAGCCTCGTGTCAGGTGCAAATTGGTGCGCCTGACACAGTTGGACCTGTGCGCTTGGCACACGTGGTGCGCCAGGTGCACCGCCTTGTGCCTGACATGCTTTGACATCCTTTTTATAAAACGTGTTTCAAAAGATTTTCCATTATCCTTTTAATCCGGAAATCTGATTTTACGGGATAAAAACAGATTTTAATGA